>CP092874.1:32750575-32774796 GCA_030710605.1 Cordylochernes scorpioides
TACAACCCAGTAAATATAGAAGGGGGTGACAAAAGAAATTGAATTAGAGAACTAAGTCATCCAAAAAATAAAAAAAATCAACAAAAAGAATGCAGACGAGAGTTCATTTTAAAGCAGAAGATTAAAAAATTGAACAGCAGGAAGGAATCGGCTGCTTCCAACTCATTACGTCCAAACAAGAATACCAAAAGATTCCATTAAAACTCTCAGACGATCAACTCGACGCTAATTAAGATCCAAACGACTTCTTATTAATGTCTTCTGCTGATAAAATCGTTTGGTCGTCTGGCTTTTAATTAAAGGCTTTTCCCGCTATTCTTTCCCGCGCAATTCGACGCTTTTGTGCAACTTTCTTCTTCTTGTTGTTACTGATTGAGCTAGGCTTAGAGTGTTTTACCTTAGTGCTGCCCTCTATTGACAATTTCTGATACTTCCTCTCTATTATTTCTGAATAGGTAACAAATCTTCTTATTCGAATTATATATATATAAGAAAGTTAAATGTATTTATTTAAAAATAAAATACATTTCGGCCAGTAAATTATTATTATTTTCACAACGTTTTGACAAAAATCTTTTGTACTCTTTTTTTTCCTGACGAAGTCAAACGATTTTTGTCGAAACGTTGAAAGAATAAAAATAGTTTCCTTTGGCCGAAATGTCTTTCATTTTAAATAACTATGAATTCGCCGGCCAAGCAATCCCTATCTTCCAAATAAAGTTAAATTTAGTTTACCCATTTTTATATCCACGCTTCTTCAAATATAAATACATTTAACACCATATTTAAATACTTTATAACTTTATTTTTCAAAAAGGTTACACAAGTTTTTCTCTAAAAAGTGTAGCGAATGGTCATTCTATTTACATATTTTTATTTACAACTTCAATAAATAACAACAGTAAAAGTAAACAAAGATATTCACATTTGCTATCTTGACTCCTGGTCAGTGCTGTGGACCTTGCCGTTTGGTCCCCTGATGTCCTGCAGCTCTCCAGCAGTCTAATACTTTATAATAATACAATATAATGCGGCTATGATTATAGAACGACGTTTAACAAATTTCACGTTAAATGTTTCTTTTTACAGAACTAAAAATCGTAATTTTCATTATTTTAAGGAGAAATAACGACTATTTCTATCCTTAGAGATGAAGTATGAAAGGATGAATTGTGAAGAGTAATGATGAACGGAAAAATAAAAGTGTCCAGGGATGGAAATCGAACCCACAGTGTTCCGCTTACCGGGCAGATGCCATATGTCCACTAGGCTACCCTGGACATATTTTTCCGTTCGTAAATATTTTATAAAGTTAATTTATAATACAATATAATGCCGCTAGGCTTATAAAATGACGTACATATTTTTTTATATTGAATTAAATAATTTCTAAATATATAAATGAATTATGAATATATTTAGAGTAAATTTAATAAGTATTTAATTAGATTAGAAAATGTCCTTTGTATCAATTAGTAGGATTGGGGAAATTTATATATAAAATGAAGCACAGACAAATCCTTTACTTTTTCCTAAAATTCAATTAAACTATTTATTACCATGCGAAAGCACCACGCTGACAAGGGCCAACAGCCCGAAACGCGTACGTAGTTAGCTTTTCTTGATTAATCTAGAATGGGTATTTGGCCAATTTTGGAATAATTAAAAATCAACGAGAATAGTTTATTTTTATTCCGATAGATGGCGCAAGCCATCAGCAACTTTCAGTTTAATGATAAGTCGATGCCTTTTTCATTATTTATTACTAGTTATCATTTTAAAAACGAGATATAAGTATTTTATGTTATATCAGTGAATAATATTTAATATATGTCTTTAAATGTGGGTGTTTTGACTTTGTATTTTATAGTCTTTAACTTTTGATGCCGTAATTAAATCAATTAAGAAAACTATTTGATGATTAAGAAATTTAAAATTGTATTTTATTCCAACAATATAATATAAATTAAGATTACCTTGGAAGCACAATGATGCTATAAAAATGGTAAAGGAATTAAATGTAAATATTGCCACGTGGAAAATTTAGGGAAGACCAACTTCGGGATGAGATAACAATTTATTTAAGGCAAAAACAAACTATGAATGATTAACAAAAGATAAGCAAAAGAGGGAAGTGTACAGAGTATAGCAAAATATAAACATAAAAAAGAATACTCTGCTAATAAAATAATAAATACTTTGTTACATAGCTCCTTCCCTATGGGAGCTGTGATCCACAGATTGCAATTATTGTAGATACTGACATGGATCTGACGTGTCTGTCAAGGATTCCATCGAAGTCTTGGAACTTTGTCCCTAGTACCTTTGCCTCCTTTTTCTTGCGGCGTGAAGAGCGGCTTTGTAGTCGTATCGTCTATAGGGACATCGTCATCTTCGAGGGAAGTCTTGGCTTCGACACGTCGGTGGAATCCTGGAGCCAGTCTCCGAAAATGTAGATCACAGCACCCATGGCTTTTAGGTTTTTTCGGCGATCTTCAGTTTGTCTTCCCTAATTTACCCAGCATCTCCACCAAAATGTCAAGTGGAAAATTAGGGAAGACCAACTTCGGGATGAGACAACAATATATTTAAGGCAAGAACAAACTATAAATGATAAAAATACAAGATAAGCAATGAGGGAAGTTTACAGAGTAGTAAAATATAAACATAAAAAATGATACTCTGTTAATAAAATAATAAATACTTTGTTACAATATTGTAGAGTAAGAAATGATAAGTAACCCAAAGTCTTGGAGAACAAAAATCTTTATTCATTTCCGAAGAAGTAACAAAAATAATTTAATTATAAAAAAGCGATGTTACAAAATTTGCATATTCTTTTATATTTTAGCCAAAATTTACATACTCCTTATTTACATCTCACAATATGTAACATAAAGTTGAAGGAGGATAATACTTATGTACCGAAAGTGGCACCTCTCCCTTTAATTATACATTCTATATATATAAAAATGAACGTTTGTATGTTTGTTTGTATGTCCGGTATACAAATTCGCAGTAGTTCACTAATTCAAACCAATATTTCCATACATAGGTAAAAAAATACGGGGAAGACGATAGGCTATTCTAAAAAATATATAAATCAATTATTAAAACTATATATTTTTAGTCAGAAAATGATGACGGGTGAAACCAGTTCATTATTTTGTACGCAGGAACAAAATTATAACAGAAAAACATTCATTCGAGCAGAAAACAAAAGCCAGATCATCTTTCTATAAAAATATCGCTTCTCAGACACAAAGTTTGGAGCGGGATGTTTCACAAGAGTGACATCCACGACGCCAATTTATAATTGTAACGAATAGTATTTGAATAAAAACATTTAATCGGGTAAAACCCGGGCGTTGACCGGGTCATTCGGCTAGTTTAAAATAATAAAATAATGTATTTTTTATAAAATAAATAAAGCTTCCAGGATTAAGTTTCTTGTGCAACCTTTTATTTTCAAGCTTTCGGACTTGTCAGTCCTTCAACAGGATTATCTCACGTTTACAACTTAATAATAAATACTATTTTTATATACATATTATTATATACATATATTAATTACTTATTATATATTGTGAGAAGAATATATTACATTATTTCTGTTTGAATAACAAAATATTTTGAGAATATACATGCGTGGTGGATGATACGTTCTGGTTGAATGAGATCTCGAGACTTCAAATTTGCATATTCTTTTATATTTTAGCAAAAATTTACATAAACCTTATTTACATCTCACAATATGTAACATAAAAGTTGCAAGAGGATTATACTTATGTAACGAAAATGGCACCTCTTCCTTTAATTATGCATTTAAAATAATGAAATAATGTATTTTGTGTTATCATCCCAGTATAAAATGTAGAGTTGGTGATAAAGAATAAGTTGAAACACCAGTTTCAGCAAATTCAGACAAAAAGCCAACAGTCTATATACCATGGTTTCGTGCTGTTGCTCTCATCAGTACAGGGGCGGCTTCTATTTGATAACATCCTACGAGAGATTATTAAAGTACAAATTTGGATTATAGATTATGATACAAGAAAATAAGACCTAATCCAAATAATTTAATAGCGTGTGACTTTTCGGCAACAACATTGTCACCATCATCAGAAAAACACAATGAAGCACACAACCTGCCTAAATCCCTTATATGAATCAGGGATCCATCCGAATGAACTCAAGAGTGCCATTCTATTCACTAATGACAGAGTGTCCCTCATGGCAGGACATTCACCTGCGTTGAAGGGGGTCCTCGCTGAGTTCCTCGGCGCGGCCATAGAACTGGCTCAGAACTACCATCCTATTGTTGGCTTCGATATGGCTAAGCTTAGGAGGTGATGCCTTAATACCTGACGATTGTTAATTGTAAATATTTTTTCACCCTCCTGGTTGAGTGTTAACATTGTCTAGAAGACAATAAATAATTTTTAATTGTCAAAAAATTGTCATCATCAGAAAAAAAAAAGAATTAAAGAAAAAATTATTTTGTCTGATGATAGTGACAATGCTGTTGGCGAAACGTCACACACTAATAAATTATTTGGATTAGGTCTTATTTCCTTTTATCCTACGATAGGTGTTATGGAATCGGTTGAATTTATCAAACAGGTGTTTAATCTGGTGAAATCTAGAGGCCATTTTCTGGCAAGAATTTAACATAGTTGTAATGAACCTTATGTGTGTGGATACAGAGCGCTCTAAGGACAAATTTCTGTTGGAATTGTCAACATTTAAAATAATGAGGACAAAAATGTTATCTACATTCCGACAAATGCGGTTGACAAATGGAAGGTTGCCAGGTGGTTTGTCTACCTGTGGAATGGATGTCAATAAAGGACTGTCAACTGTAAACATTTTAATGAAAATCCTTGTTTGTCGCTAAGTGAATTCCATTAATGGTGGAATGTGGGGTTTATGCAACAATACACTCTTGTATATTGTCTTTTTCTTTTCGCTTGTAAACGCTGCCTGTTTGGTTTGTGTTAATGGGGTTCTATTTTGTTTTGGTGATTTATCCTATGTGTACATTTCAGCGGAAATATTTGTGGTGATTACGTTAAATTTTAATGTAGATGTTATGCAATTATTTTGGCCTTTGTGATAGATTTGCTTTGTAGATTTGTGTCTAAATTTATCTTTGTAATTTGATCTCTCAGTTGTGTTCTTAGTATAGCTTTGAATAAGGCTTATCTTTGTTTAATTTTTTTATGTAAATTCTTTTTGAATTATGAGTTTTGTGTTGTGATAAATATGTTTTAGACCTATTTTTGTTGAGTTAGGTAAATTTTGCATATGTTTTTCTTGTCGTTTGCTAAAGTTAAATGCTTTGTTGATTATGTAATTTATTTTTGCATAAATAGTGCAAAATTTGCACATTAACTAATCAAATAAAAAGAGTTAAGGCCTCTTATTTTTTGTAAATTAACATCTGATGATCCAGGTGAGACAAAGATATCCACACGAAAGCTTGAGAGCAAAAGTAAAAATATACCAAATCAGTTCGTCAAATTCCGAAATTGACACCTTCTAAGATTGTAACTGAATGTTGCTGATTCATTACGCCAACTATCGGAGTAAATATCAACTAAACCTTTTATTAATATCAGAATAATGGCCCATATCTAACTGAATAAATCAAGAAGCGCTAAGCACATAGGCGTTTCGGGTTTTGGCCCACGTCAGCGTGGTGTAGGCTGTACCTCAATGATCAAACAAGATTGGCTTAGAGGCTTCCTAATAAAGAAGAGGTATTTTATGACGAAGAACTAAACGTTTGATTGATATATTTATTCCGATAGATGGTGCTAGCTATCAGTAACGTTCAGTTGCATGATCAGTAAATGATATTTTCTTTAAATTGATCTTATACCACTCTTGAATGGACACTCACGTTTTTAATTCCGATTTTAGATCGATTAAATGAAGTTATAAGAAATTCAAACTATTTTTGACCCGTATGTTTCTTTTTTGAAACAAAACAATTTTCTTTACTGCCCTTAAATGATTAATGGGAGGGCCTGGCTCATCAGTGGTGAACCCTACAAGCGGTTTCGCTAGTTTAAGCTACCATAACGCTGTAATTTTGCATTAGGATTTATGATTTTATACTGATACTGAAGATAAACTCTCAGAAAATGTATTTTAAATGAATTATGGGCATACTATTTAAGGAAAGTACAACACAAAACAATGTTTTTTTTTTTTTTAAGAAACATACACGTCAAAATAGTTTGAATTTATTTCAACAGATGGCGCGCTAATGCATCATGTTAAATAAAAATATGGAAAACTAATAAGGCGATTGGGTTTCTAAAAATACTTTCTCTATATCATAGATTTGTGAATTTAACACAAAATATTATACATTGACATATCTATATATTGACTTAGAATATAAATTGTTATTAGTAATTGTTATAAATAATTTATTGTATCTTTAAATTTCACATTTTAAACGTGTTCGATACAACGCCACCCTCACCTTACGCCGCTTTTTTTGAAAAATCCGGATGGTGGTGTTATAACGAGAGTAGACTGTATTAAGAATAAAATAAATAATCTTTTAAAAAAGAAAAGGTAAAAATTTATTTTTTTTCCAGATATTTATGGGGTGTATTATGTATCTAATTAAAAATATTATGACGCAAAGCTAGCCATTTTTGCATACTCGTATTTTAATTAAAAACAAAGTATTTATACAGTAAATGATGATGATAAATAATCTCTATGAATACATAACAGGGTGGCTATCCAATATTCTATAAATACAGTAACTAGCGCTTGTTTTAGAAAAACTACAACAAAACGAATAATCGATTCACTCTATAAAAAAGAAAGTTAAAAAAAAGAGAACAAGTTTGAACACAACAAGTTCTGACATTGCCAAGTAAATTAACATTTCAAAACATTACTATTTCATGTTGAAACAAAAAGGTTTCTGTAGATAAATGGACTGTATTTCTTAAAGAACTATAAATCTTATTGTAACTTTGTGCAATATTGGGTTAGTCATCTGCTAGGAAATATATTAATACGGCGATATAGCGCGCCATCTATAGGTAGAATTGCGAACTATTTGAAGCGCTCTCTATCGTTTCTTCAAAAAATAAATCTTTTTTTTTTTTTTCTCTCTCTCTCTCTTTTATTATATTATTATATTTTATATAAATGTTATATTAAAATATTATTTTATTTGAAAAATTATATATTTCATAGATGCAAATACTCTGCTAAATCGACCGCCAGAGGTCACACTTCCCCTATAAAAACTCGTTGTTGTTCTTCCCCGTTGGTCGGCTCAAAACTTTTGTACATTATGTAATTAATCTTTTGTTTTCCTTATTCTACTCTCCTTAAGCCAGGCAGTGCTTTTACCAAATTATGTTTATTATATAATCCTAAAGCTCAATTAAAACAATCTCATATCAAAACTATTTTCATTATTTTACTTTTCAAGATTATAGCCACGACTGCATCACCACTATCATTTAGTACCAAAAAGAACAAGCAAATAACTCCATACCATAATCCTCAAGATGATCAAAATACAAGCAGAAAAAATATATTTTTTTTTTATATTATAAGATATATATACTTATTCAATCGTATTTATTCATATTTATATTTATTCTGTATTTAACCTTATATTAAATACCTTAAATCATTTGATAAAATATTTATCATTAATATATTAACGTGATACTCAGGTTGAAGGATTGACAAATCCGAAAGCTTTTGAGACTGATTTAATAAAATGAAAAGAAACTCATTTCTATAAACTTATTTGATTGTTTAGAATAACTATATATTTATATGTTTAATTAAAAAGACATATATTGGATCAAAATAACATTTATTTTTCCAATATTTCAATTGGCTGAATGCCAACCTATATCAAGGTATTATAACATATTAATGTGTTAAAATATTACACAAATAAATTTACTGGCAATGCGTTTCTTTTAAATATCATCAAATATTATCTCTACAGACCTTACTGCAATGATATGAGTTATTGAATGAGAGGGCTTGGCTCATCAGTAGTGAACCCTCTCAGCGGTTTCGCCAAATTAATCTCTAGACCGCTCTACTATTGTATTGGATTGGTTTAGAGTAATAATTTTATTATTAATAATTTACTAATATTAATGTGTGTTAACAACATGTTATAATACCTTGATAAAGGTTGGCGTTCAGCCAACTGAAATATTGGTAAAATAAATAATATTTTATTCAATATATACCTTTTTAATTAAAGATTTATTTATGGATTGCTCTATTTTTAAAATAATCTTATATGTTCATTGTAATAAATCGGTGTCAATCTCAATTTATTTCTCTGTTTTCTTTACTGCAATTGTAAAAAATATTGGAAAGGCTTTGTTTATTATGATAATGTTTATATCAATTTAGAGTTTTATTAATATCAAATGATAAACTTTGTGAGTGATGTTTTCTTCAAAACAAAACTAGAAAAAAGAAATGAAAAATCAGTTATTGAATTTATATACCTTCCTTATACCAGGTCTATTAGTATGAAACGCGAAAATGGTCGCCAGAGGGCGCTGTGCAACTTTATTTGAGCCGACGGTGGCGCTGTTGAAGGTGCTTTGTTTTTTGACTGACGTGGCATCAGCACGCGTGCAGTTTTAGAAAAATTCAAATCGTGGAAAATTTCTGGAGCCCGTGGAAAATGGCGATTTCCGAGCCGAAAAATGCCCATTTGCGGGAAGTTTTGTTGTTCGCCTTCAACTGGAAGAAAAGTGCCACTGAAGCCGACCGAATGCTCGAGGAAGTTTACGGCGACCACGCTCTGAGCAAATCGCTGTGTTACAGGTGGTTTAAAAATTCCAAAGTGGCGATTTCGAACTTGATAATGAACCATGTGGAAAACCGCCCCAAAAGTTCGAGGACGCTGAACTGCAAGCTTTGTTGGATGAGGACAGTACCCAAATGCAGGAGAAACTCGCGAAACAGCTCCAGGTGTCTCAAGGTGCTGTTTCCCTACGTTTAAACAGCCTCGGAATGATCCAAAAGCTTTCCAGATGGGTACCCCACGAATTGAGCGAAAGGCAGCAAGAACGGCGTCTGGTAACCTGTGAAGGGCTGCTCGCCAGGCATGAAAAGAAGTCATTTTTGCACCGAATTGTAACTTCTGATGAGAAATGGATCCACTCAGCAATCCTACGCGCCAAAAGTCATGGGGCCTGCCCGGCCAATTTTCAAAACAGATGCCTAGGCCCAATCGCTTCGGAAAAAAGGCAATGCTTTGCGTATGGTGGGACCAGACCAGCGTAGTATATTTCGAGCTCCTGAAACCTGGCGAAACGGTCAATACTAGTCGCTACAAACAACAAATGCACAGTTTGAGAGAGGCATTGAATGAAAAAAGACCGGAATGGCGTGAAAAGCACAACAAGCTGATACTGCAGCATGACAACGCTCCAGCCCACAACGCTACGGTGGTCAAAAACACCATAAAAGACTTGGGCTGGGAACTCTTACCCCACCCGCTGTACTCACCAGACTTAGCGCCGTCGGACTACCACCTTTTCACATCTCTAGGACACGCCCTGAAAAAACAGGAATTTTTGAACTCAGACATACTCCGAAAATGGCTTGTTGACTGGTTCGACTCAAAAGGAATAGAATTTTTCAGACAAGGAATTCGAAAATTGCCTGAAAGGTGGTCCGAGTGTATAGCTAATCAGGGCAGTTACTTTGAATAAAAAATCTTTTGTTGTATGGAATTGGTGAACTTTTGAATTCACTGAAAATTTTCGCGTTTCATACTAATAGACCTGGTATAACATTAAACATAAAATTATTTACATATTTACTAATAGAGACATTTGATTCACATTTGATTTACATAAAACCAATTTCGTGACAATATTAATAAATACTTTTAGCTTGTTGTTAAATAATGGGAGAAGTTGTTTTGCTATGAATATTTGCGAATCTTTATTTTTAAAAATGGTTATAAACAAAAATAGAGAGTTATAACATTAAATTCACCCTTCATTATAATATTTTAAAGGCAATTGCATATTGCAACGTAGAATATTAGAAAAGACAAACTTCAGAATGACACAGCAATTTATTTAGGGAAGGAACAAAATGAAACGCACTTATAAGATACAAAATAAGCAATGAGGGAAGTTTCCAGAGTAGAAAAATATAAATAATAATAAAATTAATATTCTGTATATAAAATATAATACAGCAACAACAAAAAGCCTTTATTTAGGGTCACTGACCCTATACAGGATTCACCAGAGGTATGCATAAGAACAAAGCAGTGAGACAAAGGAAATAACGATATAGACAGAAGAAAAAGAAAAAAAAAAAAAGAAAAAAAAAACAAGAAAGAGAGAGAGGGAAGCAAGAAAAATAACACAAAAAGAGTAGCAGTAAGAAAGTGAGGAGTAAGTGTCACTTGGCCTTCTTCTGAGATAATAAAATATAATACATACTTTGCTATAATATATTTTAACAAATTTTTGCTATTTTTGAATGGTATGATTCTTTTTAAACTGAATCAAATTTCTACTGCCCTTAGTGTAATGATGAATTAATGTAATGTAAATCAGGGAAGAACGTTCAAATAATGTAATATTTTCATCTTAATATATAATAAGCATTTAAAATATGTATATAATAATTTGTATAAAGAGACAAAGGTCGCCTCTCCCGTCAAAATAGACGTCAAAACTAGACGCCATCTATTGACCGTCGCCGCAACTAGCCGACCCGAGGCCGCTAGTTGCGACGACGGTCAATAGATGGCGTCTAATTCAATTTTCGTCTAATTTTGACGTCTATTTTGACGGGAGAGGCGACCTTTGTCTCTTTAGATCAATATCCTCACGGCAGAATTTCCATCAATAATTTGTATATATAAAAATTGTATTTATTATTAAGTAGTTAACGATATAATCCTGTTGAAGGACTAACAAGTCCGAAAGCTTGAAAATAAAAAGTTTCACAAGAAACTTAACCCTGGAAGCTTTATTTTATAATAAATAAATGTGAAGGATTATTATTAGTGAACCCTCTCAGCAGTTTCGTCTGTTTAATCTGCTAGGAAACCGTGGGGAGGGTTCACCACTGATGAGCCAAGCCCTCCCAATATATTTTTTCATCGCAGTAAGGACAGTAGAAGTTCGTTTTATGTATAAAAGAAACATTCGCGCTTTTAAATCCTTTTATTTTATATGTATAGATGGCGCGTTATTCCTTTGTGTTAATTTATTTTATTACTTAAAAAGGAACACAACAAAACAAAAAAGAAACTACAATTGCATATGATTTGATAACTAACAAAGTAAAAAACAATAATAATTTATAAAACGACACCTGAAGCTACACCGCATGAGTTTCTTTTCAATGAAAAATCAAAATTTTTATTTCAAAGTGAAATATTGACTATTTCTATCCTTTTTGGATGAGGTATGAAAGGATGAATTATGAAGAGTAATGATGTCCTTTCATACCTCATCCAAAAAGGTTAGAAATGGTCGATATTTCACCTTGAAATAAAAAAATTGATTTTTCGTTAAAAAGAAACTCATGCGGTGTAACTTCAGGTGTCATGTAACAAGCACCGGCCGCAATGTATTATATTGTAATAATAATTTATAAATGATGATGATAAAAAATTGAATATGTCTGCCAGAAAAATGTTCCTATTAAGTAAGAAATAAGAATAATTACAAACTCAACATATAAACTTCAAACAGAGACAAAGACAAATGCTAACAGTTAGCATCTAACGGCGTTTATTCGTTTTTATATACGCCTGTAGGAGGATATAGATGCAGGAATGCTCGAGATTGTGTTCTTATAAATGAAAAGAAGCTCGTCTCCAGAAACCTGTTGTATTATTTAATTTATATCCAGAAAATTTGAATCAATTGATATTGAAAAATAAACAAAATCGATTTAAAAACAACGCTAGATAAAATAGGCGCAATTCAATATACAGTTACGAGCGTCATGCGTTCTTAATCAATTCTTCAGTTTTCATCTCTGTCACCGCTTGCTTTTTTTTTTTTGGAACAGCGTTATCCTATTGGTTGGCTACGATCACGCCACCTTTGACCCCCCCCCCCCCCCCACTCGCTTTTCCGTTTTTGTAACTATTGTGTTGGAGCGGGTCGCTCCTTAAATAAATGCATATATTAGTTAATAACCAAATGGAATCCTCTCTTTCTTTTTCCCAGTAAGAGACGCTTAGGGAAGCCAACAGTACATAGACAGATAAAACACATAGGCTATAGTTATTAACTAACATATGCATTTATTTAAGGCACCAATTTATAATTGTAACAAATAGTATTTGAATCAGAACATTCAATCGGGTAAAACACGGGCGTTGCCCGGGTCATTCGGCTATTGTTTATAAATTGTTAGAAGAGAGGCGCGAGGCGGGTGCTCACGTACCACTGTTCTAAACCTACTTGTTTTGGCTACATCTTTTCCCGTAGATTTAACGGTAACTTTTTAACAACTTATATATTCTTATTAACTTTCATGTATAATTATAACTCCGTCTTTGCCGATCCCAAGCCCGGATGGAGGAGGGGGAGCAGTAATAAGCTCGCTAAAAAATCTGGGTTCGGCTGGCCCGGCTGATAGTACCCTATAAGGACTCCTCATACAGGGATACAGGATGAGCACCGTTTGTACTCCATGTTAGGAGCGGCTGCACATGGTGTCTGTTCCTCATGTCAGAGGCGGCCATTTCTATTGGAGCTAAGTCAGCCTGCCACTGAGTAGTGTTCCCAGTGTTAATGACAAAGGCAGGCGTATTCTACTTCACCCAGTGTTGATGGTTGTCAAACAGACACCATCAAGGGTCACAACTTGATACCCTAATATAATTGAGTGGAGATAAGGAAGAAGAAGGAGATGTATAATTATTTTTACAAAATTTAGTTTTGTATAATTATTTCCCATACATTCCTATCGTTGAATTTGCTTACCTTTTGTTCTTGAAGATTATTTAAGATGATAATCTTTAGTTAGAAGGTGTTCTTTCTAAAACAATTAGTTTGTAAATAAGCGTTAAAAAGACTTCTCGGATGTCCTAGTACATCAGGTTACCATCGCAACAATATATATACAAAAACATATAGAGAAAATAAAAAAAGTAAAACGGATAAAAAGATAGCATACAGATAAATAAGAAAGAAAAATACCAGGAGTTCTCTATCGGTGTGAATGGAAGGAACAAATTCTATTTACCGATGGTTTTATCCTGGTCGCGGGGGGAATTTATATGATACAAATTCAATAAGTGGGGGAGATTAATAAAATCTTCGGTTACCCTGCTGTCGTTCTACATCCTGATATAACCTTAGTTGTATACATAGCATATACACTCATGGACAAAACATAAGGAAGTTGTACTTTTTATCATGTATATCGGGATTCAGACAGTAACTCTGAAAGATATTACAGTGACCTTTATTGAAGACTTACAAACAAAATTTAAGGAAGTTGTACATTTTAGCATGTATATCGGGATTGAGACAATAACTCTGAAAGATATTACAGTGACCTTTATTGAAGACTTACAAACAAAACTTAAGGAAGTTGTACCTTTTACCATGTATATCGGGATTCAGACAATAAATATGAAAGATATTACAGTGACCTTTATTGAAGACACACGGGATAACCAAGTGTGAACAAAATTGCCTCTGTCTCCTTAAAAAAACGACAGGTGACATCAAAGCTTTTCGACTTTCTTAAGTTGTTTTTTCTATAAGTGCATATAATATACTATATACCGGGCATATGCAACTTAGAAATATACATATATAACGCTACTTTTAAGCGATAAAACGCACTAAATTGATGATGATATTTGTTGCTAAACAGACCTCTATCCTGTGGAAAAGTATTTATTGATTGATAAGTATGTAGCGGCTCCCATATATTAACATTAATATCATATTAATTGTTGTCATATCAATATAATAAAATAATTATACATCATTTTAAATATAAAACATAAATCATATAAAATGTAAATATTTTTCTATAATATATCAAACACATATATCTAACATTATATAATCTAGAAATGATTTTTGACCACACACATATATACAAAAATTAAACTTTAACGTGTAATATACACCAATTTAACCCTTCTGATAATTTGTATAAATAAATGTAATTAAAAGTTGATTTTACAATAAATAATTTGTTATATAACTCCTCTTATAAATCAATGCCGCCCACAAGTATATTAAATATCTCAATTTTAGTAAATTTTCTACACAGTTCTAGTAATACATATGTCCATAGTTTTCTTTAAAACACCCACTTACTATATTCTATTACAATTTCAGGGTATATATACGAAATTATTTTTTTTATGAATTTCATCAGGGCAATTAAAACTTAAAATAACAAGCAATAATTAGTAAAAATTGTATTATCAATCTCTAACGGATTCGAATATATTTTAAAAATAAAAATGGATCAGAAAGCTTAAAATTTTAAAATAATATCGCTCTTTTTCTCATGAAAATAATTTGGTAAACGTAATAACGGAATAAATTACAATATTTTAAATATTCAAAGATAAAAATATCCTACACGTGTAATAAAAACATGCGATAAAATCAGCAGAAACCGAACTGTTTTTATTGCCCTAATAAAAATATATTTTAATACCAAACGAATTATTCTAAATTACTGCAGCAGATAAATTTATGGAAAGAAAGTATGTAAATATAAAGGTACATGTTTATAAAAATAATCTTTTGGAAAAATAAACACTCGTCGAAATATAATTTTTAAAAATATTTTATTAAAAATACATATTTATATATTAAACATTTTTTACTTAAATATTATGTGGATTTTTGAATAGAATTTATAAATGAAGGTAGGGAAAATCTAAAATGTATAAAGGTATGCATTTTTCAATATAATTCTTTAATAAAATCCTTTTTTAAATATTTAAATCTATCAATTCAGTTTGTATATTTTTATATCTTTTTTTCAGATTTTCAAATTATCTCATTTCACGTCTGTATACCTTCAATTATTACTAGCTTTTAATAAAGAGAAAGTTTAGTCATTTTACAGGTTAAAATATCATATATAATAATAAAAATATATTTAAAGTGTTCTTTTAAATTTAATAGTGCTTTTGCAAATAGAAACAAATAAGCATATTTTTCAGAAATATAAGGAGTGTTCTAGAAAATATTAGTAATATTTAGAAGCATATGGCACCTCTCCCGTCAAAATAAACGTCAAACCTAGACGCCATCTATTGACCGTCGCCGCAAACTAGCGGTCTCAGGTCGGTAACAAAACCACAACACCAACTTTGGCAAACTGAGAAGTGTCCACCTAGAGACCATGGTTTCGGGCTAATGGCCCTCGTCAGTCTAGGGTTGACTTTATTCCATGAGATCCACACGGGATCTAATGGAATCTTCACAATCTACCAAAGAGGTGTTTTGCTGGTAAAGTTGGTGTTGTGGCTTTGTCACCGACCCGAGGACACTAGTTTGCGGCGACGGTCAATAGATGGCTTCTAGTTTTCACGTTTAATTTGACGGGAGAGGTGCCCTATGCTTCTATGGATCAATTTCCTCCCGGCAAATTTTCCATCTATTAGTAATACACCTATCCCCCGATTTACACGGTACTTGTTTTATACGTTTTCGCTTTTACACGGTTTTCCAAATAAGTTTTTTTTTGTTTTATCGCACTATACTAAATACTACTGTGATTGAACACATGCGCTGTGTACACATCTCACGAGGAATCCCGAGCTTATGTGCTGACTTGCTGCAAACGCACACTGTGTCTGTATTTCTTCGCATAAAAATTCATTAATTTTCGATTTATACGTTTTTCTCAGGAACGTATCTACCATGTAAATCGGAGGATAGGTGTACTTGTTAAAAATATGAAATATACACACACACTTTTATTTTCAATCGATTGATGCATGAAAGAAATATTCGCTCCTTAATGTTTTCATTTGTGATGTATAGATGGCGTGTTATTGCTTCATATTAATTCATACCTAACTGACCTTGTCCTTATTGTTTACGGAAGAGCATTGCTCTATGCAAATATTTATATGTAATTCTACTGTCCTAAAAGCTTTGTCCACAATTTGATTAAATACCATTTCTAAGATTCCACCCTTCAGTGTAGCATATAGAAGCAGAATGATCCAATACAGTATTAGAGCTCTAATCGCTCTAGCGGTCTGGTAGATTGAATTGGCGAAACCTCTGGGAGGGTTCACCACTGATGAGCCAGGCCCTCTCTTTAATTTTCCATTGCAGTAAGGGCAGTAGAAATTGTTTTGTTTTTTTTTTCAAAAATAATCTTACGCGTTTAAAATAGTTTCGAATTTTAATTATATTTTTCAAAATTTATATTTTTATAAACATTGTGTATATTTTAGAATCATCGTTTAAAGCATGGAACATATGTTGACGATTTATAAAAATCGTTTCTATTGAAATGTAAAATATTTTGATGCAAAATATAATGAAATTCTATGTAAACTTGCTCTATATATTACAAATACTATTGTTTTTATCGTTAATAAAACTTTATTTTGTATAAAAAAACCGCAAAAATGTGAAATTGTACTTGGATAAAGGTGGATAAATTAAGAAAAATACATCACCTTATCGTACAACTGAAAGATGGCTAGTGCCATCTGTCGGAATATTTTCATTGCCAGCATAATAATTACCACGAAATATTAAATACTTCTAATTATTCAAATTAAAGATACTTCGGCCAGTAAATCTTTTTTATTACCTCGATGTTTCAACAAAAAATATTTTGTCCTCAGGAGCGAACAAAAATTAAAACATTTGGCAAAGCGTTAAAAATTATTCTAAGGCTGTTTTTTACGCTGTGCCAAATGTTTTAATTTTTGTTCGCTCCTGACGTGTACAAAAGATTTCTGTCGAAACGTCGAGGTAATAAAAAGATTTACTGGCCGAAGTATCTTTATTTGAAGAACTATGAATCCCGGCCAGGCAGCCTTTAGCTTTATGATAAATACCTTTAGTTAAAAAAATGTGATAAAATAAAATATCAGTTGTTTCATACGAATACATTTTAAAAACTGTAAATTTCGGTGTATACAAAATCAATTATGATTGAAAAGGAATTTTAAATAAAAACTTATCCTTTTTGAATCTATTCGTTATTATAACATTTTAAATTCGTTTATTAATTTATTTTTAAATAAAAGTTTGCGGATTTATATTTTTGTGAACAATACTTTTATTAATAAATGTTAATGCCATCTATTAATAAAATCTGTAACAATTTATTTTTGTAAATGTGTTTCTCTTTTTATCTCTACAGACCTTACTACAAATATGTAACAAGTATTTATATATATTATGCAAATTATACCTATATTTGTTCAAACCGTAATACACTGTATACAGATTTTGTTTACACTTCTACAAACTCTATTTGTTAAAAACCCGGTAAAACGTGTATGATATTATACACTTTTATATTATACTTTTATATACACACAAAAAAAAAAACATGAAAATAAAGTGAATCATTATGAAAACAAACTGAATTTTTACTTTGTCTTTTAAATAACGTGTTATAAACAAAAGAATAAACATTTAAAATAAATAAATATTAAGAGCCATTTAGCATTCTAAAGTGTATTAACTTCAAGAGATAATCAAAAGAGGAAGAAAAAAGCGATTTAAATTAAGATATTTTCAAAGATTGAAATAAAATTTCAAAGATTTGAAATATAAAATATTGAATAAAATATATAGAGATTTTTAACTTTAAATTAGACAATTTTAATTTATATTTAGACATTTTTCATTTTAAATTAGACATTTTCATTTTTATTTAGACACATGGACTTTTCTATAAAAAGTATAATATATCACAAAAGATTGAATTGTATTTTATATGATTATATTTTCGATAAAAATATTTTATATGGGCGCTAAATATATCCAAGAGATATATTTAGAAAAGGACGCATATATAATACCATATCATTTATAATATCGAATATTAATATACACCAAACGACACAATTATGGAAAATTGCTATTCTCTGATATAAAAGAAGTTCTATGTGTTACAAAAGATTGATTAATAATAGCTTGGCTTCCTTTGGGAAAATTGGCAAGGGTTTTATTCCTTTTCATCTTTTCTGTTCACGGTTGATAGCCATTTTGGCTCTTTTTCTTCTTACTCTGTTTAATTCTGAGTAGAAATCCCAGATGTCCCTTTCCTATCTAAATATTTGGTTTATTACAATATATGTAAATATGTATTACATATATAACTTTTATGCAAATTTTCATATACATCGGGTTTTTGAACCTTTTGATTATTAATGATTTATTTTGGCTTTCAATGTTGGAATGATATATTTTAAAATATAATATGTTTAATTATTTTAATATTTTGTGAAGATAAAAGATATAATTTTTCGAGTTTTTAAAAAATGTGTGATTTATAAATGCGATATTTTATAAGTGAAATGTAACTAACTAAATAAGATGCATTATATTAAAATAGACGATATATAAATATATCTAATAATTGCTATAAATTCACATATAGGTTTTGCAATTTAAAACAACATTTTACCCTTTAAATAACAATATTTTTCATTATTGAACTGTAATTTTTTTAATTTAAAAAAGATTTTAACAATTTTACTATAGATATTCTTATTTTACCTACAAATAATTTTTATTTTAATTGAAATTTGGTTTATTTTAGACATTTCTTTTATATCCGTTACAATCAAGCATTATAATTTTACTTCCATTTGAGATTTTTTCAAGTAAAATTAACTAATGTTTATTATGGCGATATATTTTCTTATATTTCTTTGATTTCAGCTCTTTACATATTTATTGTTTTAAATAGCTTGTTCTATATTGAATGAAAACATTGCACACATTATTATTTTGGTTTAGATATTCCTCAATTGCATTTATAACGATCTATTTTCTATATTTTTTATTTTATTATTACAGAAGCACGAAGTCTATCAGACTATTATGCTATATTAGAATTATTTACATATATATCTTTAATTATTCACACGATAATTTAGTAGTGATTTATAAATCTGTGTACATATTGCTTTAAACTTGCCAAAGTTTTCATAAGATTGAGTATATACAGAAAGATGGCATTATGTCAAAGTAAGCAAGTACAATTTGGTTAGTCAGAGGGCAAGCCAACAAAAGATGGTGTTTCAACATCTAGACAGCATTCACATGTTGGATCATTTATAACTCTCAAGTCAAAAGAGATAATTCGAGCTATAATGTGATCTAGTTAATATGATATCATTCACACAAAATTGAACATATTTATTATTTATCAATGGTAACATTAGTTCCTATTCCTGAATCAATATCGATTAACCCGAGGGAAGTACAAAATTAAGCGATGTTCACTTTAAACGTATAAAAATCAATTAAAAACACAGTTTTGCTAATCGCTTAAAGTTAAGATGGTAAGCATCCTGTAACGGGAATATAGGAAAATTTTAACTCCATATTAAACAATGATTAACTTTATCTAAGAAAATATCAAATATTTCATTTCTAATGCTTGATTAAAAACGGATATAAAAATGTCTAAAATAGACAAATTTTAATTAAAATAAAATTATTTCGATATAAAAACTGAAAATAACTATAGTTATATTATTAAAATATTTTGAAAATCGAAAAATACAGTTTCAAAATGTAAATTTTGTTATTAAAGTGCAAAATGTTATAAAAATGGAAAACGATGTCATTTAGTGTTAAATATTATTAAAATGAAAATATTGGCATTAAAGTGCAGGTTGTTGTTATTAAAGTGAATATTGTTGTTATTAAAGTGAAATATGTTTCCATTAGAGTGTAAAATGTTATTAGAAAAGTGCGAAATATTGTTATCAAAGTGAAAAACATTATTAAAGTGTAAAATTTTGTTAATTTTAAATCAATATAAATGATTATCATAACCTGTATACCCCGTGTATTAGGGATAATTTAAAAAATACATTTTCAAATCCTCGCCGACCAATCAGCAGTAAAATGTGTTCCTTGACGAATGTCTGCTATTATCTACCGTTAGAAAGATATCTCAACACCCGACCATCTACCTACAAGGGAAGATAGAAATGAAATGAACTGCGCATGCGTATTCAAAATCAGAACAAAACCAATTAGGGAGCTAATAAAACGGAATTGATTTGTATATTTTATTAATTTCCTTAGAGATTTCCTTAGTTTCTGAAATCTAGTATATATTACCTTCTATTTCCCTTCTATATATTACAAAAAATCTATATATATTCCTAAAATATAAATCAATATCTAATTATATATATCGGTCAAAAAATATTGGTTTATGATTTTTGTATATATTTCCATAAATGACTTATAAAACTTCAATATTGATTATTTCTGCTAAAAAAATCGATTATCGTTATGCTTGAAGACTATTTTAGACGTTTTTTTTATAATCGTTTGGTGTCATTTTTCACACTTCCGGCATCGTCTGCAAACCAAATTGATGATTGATCAATCATTATTGTAATTTGGAGTTAATATATTCCCATTTCTTCTGTCATTTGTTGAGATAATGACATAACTTTTCTTTTTTTTTTTGATAACTTTTTAAATTTCGAAATTGAGATATTTTTTGAAATGTATTTTATTTTGCTTTTTTTATATAATCTGTGATGGTAATAGCAATGTATGACTGCAGCAGGGTTATGTGTAAATATATTGTTTATTATTAGTCCATATAAAAAAGTGAATATTTTAAATTATTTTACATATTTCATTATAAAGAAGGCATTTACTGACCACGAGCACATGTGCATTTTAGATGACAAAGCGCCATCTAGTGGAGCAAAAATAAACTAAACGTTTATTTAACTTGCTCCGTGATATTTGGCCTACCCAATTTCTTGATAAATCAAGAAAAGCCATCCACGAACGATTTATCAAGAAATTGGGTTGGCCAAATATCACGGAGCAAGTTGAATAAACGTTTAGTTTATTTTTACTCCACCAGATGGCGCTCTGCCATCTAAAAAGCACATGTGCTCGTGGTCAGGAGATGCCTTCTTTATTTTTAATATCAACACCTGACTCACTTATCTTTTATTTTTTTATTTTTCTATTGTTTTTCATATCTCATTATATAATTTGAAATTATTATTAAATATTTATATAGCTACATCAACTAATAATTTATTTATTTAATTCTTGACATTTCAGTTGACATTGCTGTCACTTTCCACAGGGAAATCACTAACACGTTGACAATTAAATAAATTATTGGCTTGGGTAGCTATATTTTCTCTAAACCAATTTCCAACCAACAATGATCTTCAAAAATAAATAATCATAGTTGTGTAAAAAGTAAAATAAAAAGGTATGAATGGCAGTAACAAGGCCTCAAAATTCAAAAAAGTAAATTATTTGTAATGTTAAAGTCACATTAATTTTATTATTCCCATTAATGCTGTTATAAAAAACGTCTACACGTAATTATATCGAATTTGTATTCATATACACTCATGGACAAAACTTAAGGAAGTTGTACCTTTTAGCACGTATATCGGGATTCAGACAATAACTCTGAAAGATATTACAGTGACCTTTATTGAAGACTTACAAACAAAACTTAAGGAAGTTGTACCTTTTATTTAGCATGTATATCGGGATTAAGACAATAACTCTGAAAGATATTACAGTGACCTTTATTGAAGACTTACAAACAAAACTTAAGGAAGTTGTACCTTTTAGCATGTATATCGGGATTCAGACAATAACTCTGAAAGATATTACAGTGACCTTTATTGAAGACTTACAAACAAAACTTAAGGAAGTTGTACCTTTTAGCATGTATATCGGGATTCAGACAATAACTCTGAAAGATATTACAGTGACCTTTATTGAAGACTTACAAACAAAACTTAAGGAAGTTGTACCTTTTAGCATGTATATCGGGATTCAGACAATAACTCTGAAAGATATTACAGTGACCTTTATTGAAGACTTACAAACAAAACTTAAGGAAGTTGTACCTTTCAGCATGTATATCGGGATTCAGACAATAACTCTGAAAGATATTATAGTGGCCTTCATTGAAGACTTATAAACAAAACTTAAGGAAGTTGTACCTTTCAGCATGTATATCGGGATTCAGACAATAACTCTGAAAGATATGACAGTGACCTTTATTGAAGACTTACAAACAAAACTTAAGGAAGTTGTACCTTTTAGCATGTATATCGGGATTGAGACAATAACTCTGAAAGATATTACAGTGACCTTTATTGAAGACATACGAGATAACCAAGTGTAAACAAAATTACCCCGTTTACCTCAAAATAACAGTCCACCGTCGATATCAATGACTTTCAACTTCCTTAAATTTTATCCATGAGTATATAACTTATATTGATTATATAACAAATTGCATGAAACATATATTAAAAATATATTGATCAGAAACATAGATTTTTTTATTTAACAGGCTTTTATTTTTCCGGTTAAATCTTTTTTGTTATTTGTTTATAACCGAAGAAATAATGGCGTTCCCTTCAAGGAAAATAGAGTTTTTAAAATACTTTTTTAAATATTCAAATTGGATATTATAAAATTCATTTTTGAGGAGGTTATGAGCAGTAGATAGAAAATTATGGTTGAGTGGTTAAAACCCTCGATTCCCGACAGCCATGAACTGGGATCGAATCCCGCTTTTTCTTTTTTTTTCTGTGAAAAACCTGTTCATATTGTAACGAAGAAATAATTTATATTTAATTATTTAATTTAATTATTCAATGGAAATATTTGAAACAGATTTATTACTAATATAGATAAAGAATTCTTCCTGAATTGAAATTAGTCGAAAAACATGGTGAAGGAAGACGAGTTTCTTTTATTGATGCATAGGTACAAGCTTTCGGGTAAAAACCCTTCAACAGGCGAGCAATTTGTACCATAGTTCTTATAAGTCTCGCTTCATTGCTCGCCTGTTGAAGGGTTTTTACCCGAAAGCTTGCACCTATGCATCAATAAAAGAAACTCGTTTTCCTACACCATGTTTTTCGACTAATAAGATTTATTAATTTATATTTGTAAAATCATCATAAACGTTCCTTAGCTTGCTTGTTCAATATTCTCTAGCTGTAGATAGTTTGGTTGATAATTGTCAACTAGTCGTACTGACGTCATCAATAAATACTTTTATATCTTAAGATATTCCAAGACTTGATTTCTACGCTACAATATTTTCCATAGTAAATAACATAAGCTAGGTTTTTTTTCTTTAAGCGGTACCTAATAAAGTTAATTTGGAACAGAAGATATTAAATTGACTTGAAGTAGAGCTTTTAGAATGTTTTTAAAAGAAAGTTATCTTAAGCGGATTATAGAAACTTTGCATATATTTTATTAAGTAAATGATATATAAATAAATTAAAATAGGTTGGTTGTTATTTACATATAAAAGAAATCTTATAAATGTAAACATTACAGTTTCTATTTAAATGGAACTTGTTAGGAAAGTAAAATGCGGTCCCAATTATCCGGAATACAAATAAATTAATAGAGGATCAAATTGCAATATGTTTATAATTTATTAAAAATTGGGAATGGTTTTCGACCCTTAAGTTTTCTACAAGTCTGAGAAAGAGTCCACCCTCGAAACCTCTAGTCGAATTTATAATAAGGGATGTGTGTGTGTGTGGAACGCTTCTCGATTTTGCGTGTCATCCTTGCGCAGGGGCCATGCTAATCTTCTCTGTATCGTTCCTATTTTAGTATATGTACCGCCGAACAAGCGTGTGTGTGTGTGCGCATTCCAATTCTTCCTTTTTATTTTACTTCATTACAAACTTTGCAAGTATCTTTAGATAGCAAATTAATATTTGTGTTAATAATATTTCAAAATCTCATTACACAATAAATTGTTAATTGGGATTTACTAAATTTACACTCATGGACAAAACTTAAGGAAGTAGAAAGTCTTTGATGTCACCGGTCGTCATTTTTTTTTTTAAAGAGACAGAGGTTGTCCACACTTGGTTATCACATGTGTCTTCAATAAAGGTCACTGTATAATCTTTAAGAGTTGTTGTTCATGAATGTATATTTCCTTTTTTTCTCTCTTCCCAT
>CP092874.1:32774896-32804177 GCA_030710605.1 Cordylochernes scorpioides
ATAATGTTGGGAGTTTTGTTAAATTATCCCTAGTTAAATTGGGTATTTTGATAAATGGAATTAATCTATCTTATAAATAAGGTGGTTATAAGGTTTAATTTGATGCAGAATTTGTAATAAATTATATTGTTCATTTGTTTCCTATATGGAGTGAAAACATAAATCACCTGAGTTAATCATTCTTTTTGTTATGTAATTAAAGTAAGCAAGAAGGATGAATCCGTAACCAATTTAACTTTACATATTATTTATTATTAATAGCAATTATATTAAACAAATCTTGGTATATGTTTTACATGAAAACAACAAAAATAATAATTATTATATACATACTAGTTCCTTTTCAAACACGAGCTCATCTATAGACATTGTTACTCTGTATAATATTCCAACATTTTTCAGTATATTTAGAAAAAGACTATAAATTTGATTTCAAAATATTATTATTTATAGATTACAAATCGCAAAATTATAAGAGCATATTTATAGCTTTGAAGGCAAAATACAATAACAACATAATAACAATCCATGTCCTACAAATTTTACCTTTGGTCACACACACACAAAATTATTTTTTACATTTTCACAGACTTTTTATACATTTTTTTTAGTAAACATTATAAATATATATTATATTTATATATTAAAAATAAAAAAGACATATCCTGACCGCGCTCACATAAGTATTTTAGATGGCAGAGCGCTATCTAGTGGAACAAAATAATATAAAATAATAACTTCAGTATATATATGTGATGAGATCCTGTTGACTATTGTAGAATCCCGTCGACTAAAACTGTGGTGAGGTATCCAGTCGACTTAATCTATGGTGTGAGTCCATGTCAACTCTCGCTATATTGTGTTGACCGAGGGTCTCTCGTTGTGGTATGGTAACCGAAAGGGGAAAACCTGTAGTAACCGAGAGGGACAGTCAGGGCATGGAGAGTTTTCCAGTACCTCTCTGCACCTTGGGAGACCTTTAACAGTTCTCACAGAGTACAGGCAGTCGTGGTCGAGGCAGAGTGGAAAGCTTGGATGTCCATACACAAAAAAAAAGAAGACACAGTTGCACTAGGAAAGTTCCGTGAACAGATAAAAGTTGAGCTAGGAGCGAAAGATGGAGATAGAAGAGTTCTTACTGGTCTACATGGTGGATGAGGTGGACCTTGGTGACAACCGACGAGGGCTTCCGCTGATGGTGAAGTGATTATATTTTTGGCTAAGACGGAGGCTTTATATATCTTTTCCGAGAAAGGAAGTATTGCATTTCAGCAGATGTAAAAGAGCGTGGATCGTCTGGCGAAATTCTACGCTGGCTCCGTCCTGACAGTTTCCTATCTATCTTTAGATGTTGTTTTAGGAATTCTAAATCTATCTCGATTTTAGACGTTTTTGACCTTTTGCTTCAGCTCAACTCTTAATCTATTACAGAGTTTTATTTATTTATCCTCAGTTTTTACAAAGTACATTACATATTATGATGTAATGACACATGTCAATCATGCGTATAATCATTTACAGATGTGTTTCTATTATAAAACATGAAAATCTTGTTATAAGTTATATACACAATGGGGTTGTTGGTTTAAATTACCATATATATATCTACCAAAAGTGGCGCTTCTCCCTTTAAAAATGCATTTAAACAATGCATATTTAGGTTATAACCCCATTACAAAATATAGAGCCAGTAGCACTTGCAAATGTGCCAAGGTTCTATTTGGTTACTTGCACTCACTTCCATTCTGGAATAACTAAAAATCATCGATTAGTTGATATTTATGCCGATAGATAGCGCAAGCCATCAGTTAACTTGCAGTTGCACTACCAGGAGATATGTGTCTATGTGATGCGGCAATTAGACAATGTTGGCAAGAGTGGACGGCAGCGGTCAACCAAAGAACACAACAGAACGGGAGGACAAAGCGGTTGACAGAACGGCTGTCGTAACATCGGATTCGACGTTATCTACCATCCATCGTGTGACCAGCACACAAGTGTATAAAATGACCATCAACAGGCGACTGAGAGAGCGGAATCTAAGAGCTCGCCGACCGTTACGATGCCTACCCCTCACACCCGTGCACCGACAAGTCCGACTACAGTGGTGTCGGGAGCGATCAACTTGGAACTGTGCTGATAGGGAACGTATAGTCTTTAGTGACGAGTCCCGTTTCTTACTGTTTCCTGACGACCGTTTAAAACGTGTCTGGAGACGTCCTGGGCAGCGTGTGGATCCTGGCCTTACTGTCGAACACATCACAGGTCCACAACTGGACGTTATGGTCTGGGGTGCCATTTCATTTGATAGCAGGACATCATTGTTAGTTATTCCTGGCACCCTGACAGCACAACGGTACGTAGATGACATTCTACGACCTGTTTTGTTACCGTTGCTCTCACATCACCCCGGGGCTTACCTTTCAACATGATAATGCCCGGCCACATACGACACATGTTACTATGGATTGTTCCGAACTCTTCCGTGGCCAGCAAGGTCGCCTGATCTTACACCCATAGGGCACATTTGGGACGTGATGGGAAGGCAACCATCCCGGAATGTTGACTATTCATCGTGACAGTTGGAGACAATTTGACAAGAATTCCCGCAACACACCATCCGTAATCTTATTCAGTCATGACACGCCGGGTAGCAGCCTACATCCAGGCCAGTGGGAGTCCAAAAACATATTGACTTTCTCTATTTGTGACGATCAAACTCTGGAATAAAACATTCAATTGTTCCGAACTTTTAAACCTTTTCCCTCTATACCTGTTCTTCATACACATCAAATTTTGTCCCAATCTGATAACCATTTCTTGAGACCTCAATATTTTTGTTATAGAGTCTATATTAAATATCCAACGCGCATATATATACAAATATATCTAAATGGAAATATATTTATCTGCAATAATTTACCTAATGCTTCAATATGTATAATTTATTTTCGCCATAATTAGAATTTCAAAATGTAAATACAAATTAATCCATCTATAAATAAATCTGTACAAAAGAAACGTGGGAGCCAGCGCGCGCGGGGGAATGCTACGGCTTTATTAAGACCACCGGTCTTATATGGCAAAATATATTATATAAATATAGCATCTCTATGGAGAAGCCAAATATATATATAGTTAATATATATGTATTATATCACGCGCTATATTTGGAATTTAGAGGGAGGAATGGAACGGGGGCATTAAAAATTAAATTTCAATTTGTCCTATACAACGCTCTCAGTTGAGTCAGGTTAATATTTGAAAGTGTGCTCCGGAACATATGCACATTGATACTCTGCATATAAAATATGCATATACTTTGTAGTCCATTATACATATATGTGTGTACAGGTATATGTGTATAATTAAAGAGAGATGCCTCTCTGGAGACATGAATATCATTCTCCCACAACTTTATATTGTATTCTTTGCCTGAATATTGGCCTTTGCTATTACATCAGCTTAAACATCTGTTTGGTAAATTGGACCGATTCCATAACTTCTCTCGTAGGATGTTATCAAATCGAAGCCGTCCCTGTACTGATGGTATATAGACGAAAAAACGAAAAAAAAAAAAGAAGAAGAGTTTATTTTAATAGAAATATATCAAAGCAAGCTTTCGGGCAAAAACCCCTTCTACAGGCGTGATTACAGCATCAAACTTAGTACTATAATGCAGGTACAATGGCTAAAAAGAATATATATACATATAACTATTTGCATATTTGCGGAATAAATAATGAAAATGAGGATTTACATTAGTTATGACTATTTTATAATTAGAGAGATATTAAGTAAATAAATAAAACAATTATAAAATAGTCATAACTAATGTAAATCCTCATTTACATAACTTATTCGGAAAATATGTAAATAGTTATATGTATATATTCTCTTTTTAGCCATTGTACCTGCATTATAGTACCAAGTTGGATGCTGTAATCACGCCTGTAGAAGGGTTTTTTGCCCGAAACCTTGCTTTGATATATTTCTATTAAAAGAAACTCTTCTTCTTTTATTTCGTTTTTTCGTCTAAATATTACCAAGAAGAATATTATAACTGTTATCAACATGGTATATACAGGTTGTTTGCTTTTTGTCTGAATTTTCCAAAATTGGGTAGATAGGTTCCAGATAGGTACACAGAAGCAAGTTACCTACAGAAAGCGGAGAATAACATCATCTTTCCTCAAGTTGGCTTCATCTTCTGTGTTACGCCTTTTTGTACACGCTTGTTCGGCGGTACATATACTAAAATTGGAACGATACAGAGAAGATTAGCATGGCCCCTGCGCAAGGATGACACGCAAAATCATGAAGCGTTCCATACGCCTTTTTGTGGCTCTTTCTTCATCATCACTGGTAACTTTTTTACTAGGGTGATGAACATTATGCACCGTTCTGATGTATATTTAAAGGGAGAGGTGCCCATCTAGGTACATATATATGTGTGTGGTAGTCCGCACTTTGGATAATGATGAAATGTTTACAACGTTTTCAAAAGTTGTATAGGCTTTAAAATGTGTTTGCTTGAACGAAATATCTATTTAAATCTGGTATATATGAGATTTAGGTAGAGTAAGAAACAGTACTGTAAGTACACCACATGTATACACATGTAGTATCAGGCCATGATAACATGATGGGTAGAGAGTTGTGACAGCTTGTACTGTAAGTACACCACATGTCTACACATGTAGTACCAGGCCATGATAACATGGTGGGTAGAGGGTTGTGACAGCTTGTACTGTAAGTACACCACATGTCTACACATGTAGTACCAGGCCATGATAACATGGTGGGTAGAAGGTTGTGACAGCTTGTACTGTAAGTACACCACATGTCTACACATGTAGTACCAGGCCATGATAACATGGTGGGTAGAGGGTTGTGACAGCTTGTATTGTAAGTACACCACATATCTACACATGTAGTACCAGGCCATGATAATCATGGTGGGTAGAGGGTTGTGACAGCTTGTACTGTAAGTACACCACATGTCTACACATGTAATACCAGGCCATGATAATCATGGTGGGTAGAGGGTTGTGACAGCTTGTACTGTAAGTACACCACATGTCTACACATGTAGTACCAGGCCATGATAACATGGTGGGTAGAGAGTTGTGACAGCTTGTACTGTAAGTACATCACATGTCTACACATGTAGTACCAGGCCATGATAACATGGTGGGTAGAAGGTTGTGACAGCTTGTACTGTAAGTACACCACATGTCTACACATGTAGTACCAGGCCATGATAACATGGTGGGTAGAGGGTTGTGACAGCTTGTATTGTAAGTACACCACATATCTACACATGTAGTACCAGGCCATGATAACATGGTGGGTAGAGGGTTGTGACAGCTTGTACTGTAAGTACACCACATGTCTACACATGTAGTATCAGGCCATGATAATCATTGCGGGTATAGACTAACAGCTGATTGTGTTTACGTGCACCATATCAAAAACTGCATTAAACTATTGAAAACGCCTGAAAAAAAAAACTTTCAGTGTATGAAAACATTCTCCCTTCCTTTCACAAGACATTAAAACGATAACAATAGTATAAAGCCATCATTCTAAAAGCTTCCAAATTTACTCAACACTCTATTAAAACTACTAACGAGGAAACCACCCCAGACAAGAGATGACAGACACCTACAATTCCATCACTTACACCCCCCATAATACATTTGAGTGTAAACAAGTTTAACGAAACCTTCAAGTAATCAGGGTGATCGTAAAAGAAGTTTGACCATTGCGAAGCAGTAAAACCGCTCCGAGTTAACAAACCGTGAAATACTGACAACAATAAAGTAAGAAATGCCCCAACAATTTATCTAGCTTAACTCATTCGTCCTTTACAAGCCTTTACTTGATCTAATTCGACCAAATCGACTTACTACCTTCCACTGAGAAACTACCTTTAAATGGTTAAGTCATTCGGTTGTTTTGGTCGTAGATTTATATGTCTCTGTCAAATATTTGGCCAATGGAACAGAGCTATTCCAATAGGAATAATCGCAGGTTATCATTGCTAAGAAGAAAACAAAGGTAAAAGCGACGATTTGCTTTATTGAAGAGATGGGCTCGGCATATGAGCTTGGTGAGCTTTAGGACAATAACGTTCTTCTTCTATTCCTATTACAGACTGTTGAAGGAAGTTATTGTTCGAAGGTTTGCCAAGTTAATACATCTTTAATAAAGAAACTGTCGCTTTTAAATTTGATCTTTTCTTAGTAGAGAGTTGTATATACAGGTATTAAAAATAAAGAAGGCATCTCCTGACCACGAGCACATGTGCTTTTTAGAAGGCAGAGCGCCATCTAGTGGAGCAAAAATAAACTAAACGTTTATTTAGCTTGCTCCGTGATATTTGGCCAACCCAATTTCTTGATAAATCAAGAAAAGCCATCCACGAACGCGTTTCGCGCTGTTGGCGCTCGTCAGCGTGGAGTAGGCTGTATATATATTTTAAGATTTATTTATGGATTGCTCTATTTTATTATTTTTTATTTAAATATATATATATATATATATATATATATATATAAACAATAGAAAAAAAAAGATAAGTGGGTCAGGTGACAATATTAAAAAAAAGAAGGCATTTCCTGACCACGAGCACATGTGCTTCTTAGATGGCAGAGTGCCATCTAGTGGAGCTGAAATAACTAAACTTTTTTTGAGAATTAGTTCAAACTCAAACCTCCAATAAGCGGCCTATCTAATGATCTTTATATGGAAGATCACCTCCGGGAGACATCAGGTTTTTCTATCAAGAGAGCGTTTAGTATATTTTGTAATTAGGTTTATATTTTGACATTTGATTCGTTGTGTGTTATTTCAGGTAAATTACTCCTAAGCATGGTATGTCCCTTCAAACAAAGTACTTCCAAGACGATCATTCCATAGCCAGAGTTGATCCATTCATTGAGGATTTTCGTGGAAAAAATAATTCAGTGAATACCAACCCTTACATTCCCTATCTATATGACGTTGGTCTTATAGTAGATTCATCCGTTTATAGAAGTTTCAAGGACAAGTTGAGACTTCCTCCATATCAGGATAGAATTGGAGACTTGTCCCGGTCTCTGCTCGGTTCCCTCCTGGCTTAGCTGTTCTTGGGTTTTGACAGAAGGGCCAGATAAGATTTGTCCTTTACTAGGAGATGAGACCTTATAGTAGAAAATTTTAGACGTTTGTATTTGGATATGCCTGGATATTTAGAAAATAAAAGTGAATCAACAATGGTAAAATGTGAATTAACTATGGAAAAATGTGAAATAACAATGGAAAAATGTGAATTAATAATCAAAAAATGTTAATTAACAATAGGAAAATGTGAATTAACGATGGAAAAATGTGAATTAACAATGGAAAAAATGTGAATTAACATTTAAAAAATGTGAATTAGCAATGGAAAATTGGGAATTAAAAATGTGAATTAGTAATGGAAAATTGGGAATTAAAAATGTGAATTAACAATGGAAAAATGAATTAACAACGGAAAAATGTGAAATAACAATAGAAATATGTGAGTTAACAATGGAAAAAATGTGAATTAACAACGGGAAAATTATGAATTAACAATATAAAAATGTTTTTTAAATAAAATGCTAAAACCCAAGTTTTCAAACCACGCTGTACTCTTATACAGGTGGAACTCTAATGGAGGTTAAGAGAAATGCCATTTTTATGTCTTATTATATATTTTATATCTTATTTTATTTAGATATAGGCAAATTAAATAAATCATATATATAATGGCCTTTTTTATAACGTTTATTAGATTTATACCTTTAGAAGAGAGTACCTTGAAGTTTGAAAAACTCGTTTTTTATCTTTAAAATATAAATTTTATTTATTTAATATCATTTTCTATTTGTTATTATATATTATTTATTTTGTTATTTATTCCCACACACACACACACACACAAATATATATATTTATTTTATACTAAAAATATTCCCCCTTGTGTTCGTGGAATTTTTGTTATGAGGCCATTGTTATATTTATAAAAGTGAAAAAATTAAAAGACACAATAGTATATTAAAACACAATAATAAAACTACTTATAAAACCCTCATTACTCAATTTCATTTTATACTTTTCAGTATTGTGATAAAATATATTTCAGTATTTTTTCACACTCACACACACATAAATACATTTTTTTAATTAAAAATCTTTATCTTGTATGATAGATTTTTCTAGAATATCCTAATGACATAATAAAACAATTTGATATTTCACTTCATTCAATTACCCAATAATAGAATCACCATTCAAAAATTTGCATATGAATAGAAGCAATATACAAATAAGTTTTGAAAAATGCTCCAATCATTATTGGGCTAGTTGTTCGCCAAATGAGAGAAGGATTATTATTAGTTAATTACGTGTGGGTGCAATTAGAGATGTTAATTAAGAAAGCAATCAAGCGTGCAAAGTTTTCTCTCCACCCACCATGCTTGTAAAGTCTGCTGAACATGATTGATTGAAACGGTCGTTCCGACATAGAAAACCTCACATTACTACACAAATACTTTGGTTGTTTTATGTTCAAAATAAAATTCCCTTTTACATTATATATAATATTATAAATTAAATAAAGCTTCCAGGGTTAAGTTTCTTGTTCAAATTTTTATTTTCAAGCTTTTGGACTTGTCAGTCCTTCAACAGGATTATCACGATAAAAAAAATAGATGTTATATACTATTTTATATATAAATTAATTTTTACATATTTAAATATCAATGATATTGAAAGGAGAGAAAATAAATATTACATTCTTTGTGTGTTATAAACAATTTTGAAAATATACGTGCATAGTGGAGGATATGTGCTGTTTGAATGATATCTCGAAATCTCAAGACGACGACGATATCTAAGACTTTACACTTCCTAAATTTTGCCCTTTAGTATATATATATATTTATATATATAATTTTGATAACTTAATGAAAAAGAATAATCAGGAAGTAAAGAAAATTAAAGGGAGAGTAGATTAGAATTATATCTTAAGGTTTCATAAAGGTTTTAAATATATTTTTAGCAACACTCAACAATTAGTTTATAACAAATTCACGCTTAAGCTTCGGCAGCTACGCGTCATATAAACGGAACATAACAAAAAAAGGAATAAATTTAGATATCAATAGTAGAAAAAGATTGAAAAAATAAAAAGAACCATGTGATAATATTTGAACAAACTAGTAAAAGTTAAGAGAAAAATATGTTAATTTTTAAATAAAATTCGTTAATATTGAAGTATTTCTATAATGATACATTAGCGCGCTTTCTGTTATGTAAATTCGAAACTATTATAGACGCGTATGATTCTTTTGAAAATTAAACAATTTCTACTGCCCTTACTGTAATGGAAAAATTGAAGGGAGGGCCTGGCTCATTAGTGGTGAACTCTCCCTTTAATTTTTCCATTGCAGTAAGGGCAGTAGAAATTGTTTAATTTTCAAAAGAATCATACGCGTCTATAATTGTTTCAAATATTTCTATAATATTAGTTAATATTTATAGGAAACAATTTGGAGTTAATATATCGGTCTTTGTTTTGTTTTTAAACCACAATGGTTCAACCGGGGTGGAAAGAGATTGGTACCAGGCCGGGTCTTACTGTCAATCATTGTAAGTCACAATTTTATAGTTATTATCATTGTTAGTCATATTCTATTGTTTTAAACATTGTTATAATAATTATTATTGTGTTTTAAATCTTGATTCATATTTATGGTTATCTTTACTAATTGTTAGTTTTAATCATTGAAATAAACTCCGCCTTTCCCGGTCCCAAGCCCGGATGAAAAAGGAGGAGGGGGAGCAGTAACAAGCTCGCTAAAAAACCTGGGTTCAGCTGGCCGGGCTGGTAGTACTCTGAAAGGTCTCCAGGGATACAGGATGAGCAGCGTTTGTACTCCATGTTAGGAGCGGCTGCACATGGCGTCTGTTCCTCATGTCAGAGGCGGCCATTTCATATTGAAGCTAAGTCAGTGGCCTGCCACTGAGTAGTGACCCCAGTCTTAATGACAAAGGCATTCTACTTCACCCAGTCATGATGGTTGTCAAACAGACACCATTAAGGGTCACAACTTGATACCTTAATATTATTGAGTGGAGATAATAAAGAAGAAGAAGAACGTTGAAATATAATCATTTTTAGTTATTTCGTTCGTACTTTTAGAATAATCAATTTCTAATAAACCCAATATTAACTTGAAGTTCCCGCGGATGTTTTAACAAACACTACAAATAAGTAGCAGTTGTAAGAAATAACAAATAAAACTTGGAAACACACACCGCTAAAACAATCTCACCTTTTTATCTCTTATATATAGGCCTCTCTTTCGGAATCTTTTTTTTTCTAACAATTTGAAATTCTAATATTTAATACGTTACTCTTAAGAATTTTAAATATATATATATATATATATATATATATAAATCAATGTTTGTATGTTTGTTTGTTTGAATGTATGTCCGGTATACAAATTCGCAGTAGTTCACTAATTCAAACCAAAATTTCCATTCATAGGTAAAAAATACGGGGAAGACGATAGGCTATTTTAGAAAATATATAAATCAATTATTAAAACTATATATTCAAATTATTCTACTTAGCTCACGAACAGCGCCCTCTATCAAAGATTAGATTACATTATGCTGATGCAAGCAAATAGATAATGCTAATAACAAACAATTATAAAAAAAATCTTATCAAAATATATATAGATATGCACACGGGTCAATCCCGGGGCGAAGCCCGGGTCACCCGTCTAGTTTTTTATAAAGATAAAATCTGAAATCGTATTTTTTAAAGGTAAAATTTTAGCACCATTTTTAGAACCTATATATATTTTTATAAGAATTTTTTTTTTTGAAAATAGAGCAATCCATAAATAAATTCTCAATTAAAAAAGGCATTTATTGGAAGTTACACTTCAACCACAGATGTCTTTCAGGGGGACTTATTCAACCTTCTTTAATTATTAAATATCCCATTCGCACGAAATTTTTTAGGAAAATATTATTAGAAACGGGGAAAAAAAAAAACTTTTGAATGCCAGAATAAAAAATTGTCACTATAATCTAAAGGTGAAATAAATGATATTTTGATCCAATATATGCCTTTTTAATTAAATAAGAAAAATTATATACGTATATATATATAGAATAAAATTTCATATCATTCAATTCTATCCTATTATAATTTTGAAATACTCTCCCTTTGAAAATTAAACGATTTATAGCCCGTCAAAGGATTCTATGGCTACTTTTCCGCGAGGATATCACGAGATTTTGGAACAGCGACTCTTTAAATTGCTACTTCTGCAATGCCGTCATCCAAGACAATTTGGTCCATTATCTATTCCATTGCCCATTCCTACATGAAAAGAGACTGGAAATTCGCGAAATTTCGGGGCTAACTCACTACAAAGAACAACATGTATATAAATTCTTTACTACTCTCCTGCTGGATAAAACATTTGTTTACAAATGTTTTAAACTTTTCAAGGCGATTGATAAAATGAAGGAAGAAGTGCTCAACTTCACAGACAACGGCTGATTGCTCCCCCTTTCCTCTAAATTGCTTTTCCTCCTCACTCATGTACATATATAACCTTTTAGGGGAATCCCTTTGTAAGACAATAGTGTCTTAATAAAGGTTTTTGTTGTTGTTGTTATAATTTTGAAATATACTGTACAAAAATTCTGTTAAAATATCACACTATAAAGTACAAGGTTTTCTAACATATATGAATATTCCGTTAAAAATACATTAAAGAGTGTTAAAAAGTTACTAAATGAATCAAAATCCAATAAAAATTGTTCATTTAATAAAAAAAAAGACTATGAGAAAAAGATTGATTTTTTCTCAACTCCCTCTTCAAACTACAAAAAATTGAAAGGGCATTGATTTTACGAAGATTAAAAATTTTTTACCTCGCGAAATTAATTCCTTTCTAAATTAAAATTTTACATCCATCTTCTTTACGGTCAAACTTCCCAATCACACTTCATTTTAAGGTGTTCCTTTACTCTATGTTGAATGAAAGATTTAATTTATTGAAGATCACGATGTGTGTGTGTGAGAATGTTGAAAATAGTTTAATAAAAGATTTATCTTTTGTTTAATATATATATTATATAAATAAAAAAGAGATTTTCCTGCTAATTTTGGAATATTAGAGTTATAAAATTATTAGCTGTTGCTTGATTTTGGTATCCATGAGTATATATATTACGCTATTGTTTTGCAGTCGTGGTAATAATAATAAAAATGGTTTTGATCAGAGGTTGCTTTAATTGAGCAAAGGAATATATAAAAGAACATAATTTGATAAAAGTAATGCCTGGCTTAAGGCGAGTAGAATAAAGAAAACAAAAGATTATTTACATAATGTACAAAGGTTTTGAGCCGGCCATTGGGATAAAACAACAATGAGTTTTTATAGGGGAAGAGTGACCTCTGGCGGTCGATTTAACAGAATTTGTATCTATGAAATATAATTTTAAATAAAATAATATTTTAATATAACATATATATGGTAATTTTTGAACCAACAACACCATATTGGTGTATTGTCATTTTGTATAATAAACACTTCTGTAAATAATTATATGCATGATTGACATGTGTCATTACATCATCATATGTAATGTACATTGTACAAACTGGGGATAAATAATTAAAACTCTGTAATAGAGATTAAGAGTTGAGCTAAAGCAAAAGATTGAGATAAAAGTCCAACAACAAGGCCTAAAGATAGGAAACTGACAGGGCGTTGCCAGGAGTATACAATGACTTTCTTCCTATCCACGCCCTTGTTGCATCCGCTGAAATTCAATACTTCCTCTCGGCAAATATATATAAGCCTCCAACAGAGCCAGAAATAAACAGTCACTTCACCATCAGCGGGAGCCCTCGTCGGTTGTGCCCAAGGTCCATCTCATCGACCATGTAGACCAGTAAGAACTTTTCTCAAATCTCCATCTTGCTCCTTAGCTCGACTTTTATCTGTTCATGAAACTTTCCTAGTACAACTGTGTCCCTTCTTTTATTGTGTATGGACATTCCCAAGTCTTCCACTCTGCCTCGACAACGACTGCCTGTACTCTGTGAGAACTGTTAAAGGTCTCCCAAGGTGCAGAGAGGTACTGGAAAACTCGGTTACCTAGTTAAGCGAGAGACCCTTAGGATATCACACATATATATAAATTATGGTAAATTTCAGATAAAACTATTTTGGAATAGATGAGTATTGTTAGATATTGTTTGTAATCGTTAACAGAATAATAAAAACAGTTTAGAATCACAATTAGTTTTAATTGTGCTAATAAATTATAGAATACATAATTTAAGAGAGTTTTACCTGACTTAAGGCGAGTAGAATGAAGAAAAAAAAGACGTATTTACATATTTACAAAAGATTTGTGCCGGCCAACGGAAAACAACAACATTCGTTTTATATAGGGAAAGCCGCGATATCTGGCGGTCGATTTAAACAGAGTAGTTTGTTCTAGGAAATATAAATATAAAATGTGAAATAAAAGTTTTTATAAAAATATATATATTTAAAAAGTTCATATTTTGGATCAAATATATTTATTTTAAAATTTCGATATTTCAACGAGGCTGTTCGCCTATCTTCAAGGAATTCAAACTCCCATAAGCCTATCATCCGAGAAGAATATAGGCGAACAGCCTCGTCGAAATATGTTTTAATAAATAAGATTGATCCAAAATATGCACTTCTTTTATTGTTCTTAAAATGGATTTCTCAATTTTTAACACTAAATATAAAGGTATATATATTATATAATCTAAAATGCATATATTTTATTTTTTAAAAACATGTATTTTATTTTCATCATTGACTATTTTTTTTGACCAAATATATTTAGGATATAACACTTTTAATATTGTTGTAAATATGTATAGTTAACCTACCATTTTTTTAAATTCACGAATATAGAATTCATTTTATAAATTCTATATTACTGTGATAAATAATTTTATGTGTAATTTACTTCAAGTAATTCAAAATATAAAAACTTCTTGATGGGTAAATAATTATCTTTCCTACTTTTAACGACTGCACCTTCAATTCTCTATCTTTTTCAACAACAAAACAAAATATTCATAACATATATATATATGGTTGTGAAATTTCGTCTATAAATGTATTAACAATGTTTTTTCTAGAATTTTTTTTTGTTAATCCCTAGTACACGTGGTACAGGCCATGATAATCATGGTGGGTAGCTAGCGACTGTTTTTACTGTAAGCGCACCACATGTCTACACATATGAAAAGCAGTTCGACTTTGCACTTACAAATGTGCCAGAGCCCCGTTTGGTTACTTGCACTCGCTGGTGGGGTTGGACTTTTGCAAGAATCTCACCCGGGTCGTAGTGGTCGAAAACCAAACGGTTTAACCAGCCTTCCACACCGACCCCCCTTTTTTCTAGAATGATTTTGAATTGATTCAAGGTTATCTCACATAAAGAGGTGCATATGAATAGTTTTAAAAGGAAATAAATATTTTATCTATTCTACATATTTATTTTAATCAATTTTAATTATCAAGAAATCGCCAACTTCTGATCGTGAAATTGATAGAGTGAAACATATAACAGCAGTATGGTAAATAAAACTGGCGAAACCGCTGAGAGGTTTCAACACTGATGATCTAGAACTTCCCATTTTTTTATCATTGGAGTAAGGGCAGTAGAAAAATTGTTTTATTTAAAAATAATAATACGCTCTTAAATATTTCAAATTTGTTGTTTGCACAAAGAGCAATGTTCGAAGCATATTCTACATTTATAAATATTTGCATTTCGACTGTTTTCAAAGCCTATATCTTCAATTCCATATTTTGTTTAAAACACGTTTTCCAAGAGTCTTCAGTATCAGTATAAAAAGGAAACAACAAAATACAATAATAGAACAGTATGGCAAGATAAACTGGCGAAACCGCTGGAAGGATTCACCACTGATGAGTCATAATAGAAGAGTATGATATGTTTATTCAATGCTCTTAATTGTTTATTTTCTTTTGACAATTCTGTTACCTACTCTACTACAATTATTGTAAATAGTTTCAGGCTCAATTATTCAGATCGGATATAGCGTGTCTTATTTGCAACTGGTAAATAATAATAAATGGCGAGATAAACTGGCGAAACTGCTGGAAGGATTCACCACTGATGAGCCAAGCCCTCTAAGTATTTTATGCTCAATGAGGTATTTATAGGAAATTAATAAAATATAAAAAAATAGATTTATAAATTATTTGTTAGCAGAAATAATAAGCTTTCAGGCTGTACTCTTTTTACAGATGAAAGGATATTTCATTTTTAATCGAATTGAACCAGCTCAAGGAAAAAAAATCATTGATTAATATTTCATAGAAAAAAGTAGAAGTCGGGTTACACTGTAACAAATAATAATGATAAAATGATATTTGACAACATTGACTAAAACTCACAGAGTAGTTCTAATAAATTTAATAAATTCTTAATATATATTAACGCGGGTAGAGAAAACAGATTAATAATGGATATAGTGAGGGCAGAGTCACGATGGCTACAGGCGGACAATAACTGATCTGGCAACAGTGCCAAATTCCACTCACAGAGAAAGAGACGTGCCTGGCATCGACATCCAATAAATACATTTCTAACTACGCTGTGGTATATCTACCTAGTCAGCAGGAAAAATCTGACAACACTATACCATCTCGTTTAGTAGTAGATACGGTAATCTAGTGAATATATACTTTTTAAACAAGAATTCGTATTTTGACTCGTATTTTTGGATTTTCGACGTAATATCATTGTTTATGATATTTTGATAAGCAATATGCTTGTCTTTATTATGTTAGAGATGGCGAGGGGGGGGGGGGGGACAAGTAGTAAAACCGTTGGTTTTCGATAACTACGATCAATGGATCGAATCCCGTATTGGGCACTTTTTTTCTATTTAAAAAACTTTCTTTACTATGGCCCCATGATTCTTTCAAAAGGTATGGTATTTTTAAAAGATTAAAACTATCCTTTTTAGAGAGGTGTCCTCTATCATGATTGTCATCTCATGGAGGTTTTACTGTATTAGTGTACTGTATTGTACAACCATTCTGGAAAGTTAGATGGACAACACCTAGTTGCAGAGCCAAAGTGTCCTTTAAGGAAAAAGGTATCTTCATACTGGATAGTTACTAAATATCAAAAAATGGTCATGATAAGTCACAATTTGGATTATAGATTATAAACACAAGGTAATAAGACCAAATCCAAATAAATAAGATGGTAACAAGGCTGTTACAGAAAAGTCACATACTATTTATTTATTTGGATTTGGTCTTATTACCTTGTGATTATAACTCCGCCTTTGCCGGTCCCAAGCCCGGATGAAAAAGGAGGAGGAGGAGCAGTAACAAACTTACTAAAAAAACCTGGGTTTAGCTGGCCCGGCTGATAGTACACTGTAAGAACTCCTATTCCAGGAATACAGGATGAGCAGCGTTTGTACTCCATGTTAGGAGCGGCTGAACATGGTGTCAGTTCCTCATGTCAGAGGCCGCCATTTCATATTGGAGCTAAGTCAGTGGCCTGCCACTGAGTAGTGCCCCCAGTCTTAATTACAAAGGCATTCTACTTCACCCAGTCATGATGGTTGTCAAACTTTACAAGCTTGATACCCTGATATAATTAAGTGGGGAGATAAGAAGGAAGAAAAAGACAATTCTTGCATACAATACACATTGTAAACAAAGCATTTAATAATGATGATAATACCTTCGATAATCTGAAATAAAAACAGAGTAAAGTAATAATATATCACTGATGTATTATCTTTAAACAAAACAGATCAACATTGAATATAATAAGCAGGTTATTCACAGAAAAAAAAAAAGAGTCCAATGCAGGATTCAATCCTGGTTCATGGCTGTCGGGAATCGAGAGTTTTACCCACTCGTCCACTAACTCTTACAAGAATAATATTCGACGAATTATGCATTCTAAAATCTTATTAAAATATAAGAATATTTGAAATATAACATATGGTAATCATATAGTATTATAATATGGAATATATTATTCCATTTTATTCTATTCCATATATTATTTCATAAGGAGGGCCATATAAATTTGAATAAGAATTCAATTGTCTCTATTCACTACTTGCCATACATTTTTCAAATTTTATTAGGTTAGTTATTCAAATTTTATTTAAATCCTACATATATATATAGTTTTTTCTCCAAATAGACATACTGAATTTGTTTGGGAATAAATAAATTTTCTAAATATATTCTTCTATTTTATATTTTACTGTGGAGATAAAAATAAAATAATAAATTTCTCAAATCACAACATTCCTTAAATTTATATTATCATCTTTTTAAACACATTGCTAGTAAACTTATTTGTACAAAATTTTAACGATAGATGGCAATTGAATTTATTGATTTAATTTACTAATATATATATATAAAGTCCGCCTTAGGCTGACGAGGGCCATTAGCCCGAAACCATGGTCTCTAGGTGGACGCTTATCAGTTTGCCAAACTTGGTGTTGTGGCTTTGTCACCAACCCGAGGCCGCTAGTTTGCGGCGACGGTCAATAGATGGCGTCAGGTTTTGACGTTTATTTTGACGGGAGAGGCGCCTTATTCTTCCATATATTTGTTATGAAACCATATTTGCTGAAGAGCTTTTCTCGATGCAATACCTTTAAATTATATGTTATGTACCTCTACAGACCTATAAGCTTATGTCCATAGTTCACTAAACACCCCTAAGCTGCCTTCCATAGAAAATACAGGGTATATCCCAATACAATACAATAGTAGAGCGGTCTGGAGATTAATCTGGCGAAACCGCTGAGAGGGTTCATACTGATGAGCCAAGCCCTCTCATTCAATAACTTACATCATTGCAGTAAGGTCTGTAGAGATAATATTTGATGATATTATTTAAAAGAAACACATTGCCAGTAAATTTATTTGTACACAATTTTGAACGATAGATGGCAATTAAATTTATGATTTTTTTTTAATTTTCAGTAATTATTACATTGAGTAGAGTAAGTCATTAAAATAATCAGTAAGGTAAATATTAATATGATGCATTAGAGAGCGCGCCATCTGTTGAAAGAAATTAAAACTATTTTTGACGTGTATGTTTACTATTCAAATAAACAATTATCTATTGCCTTCTCACTGCAATGATAAAATAATGGGAGGGCCTGGCTCATCAATGGTGAAACCTACAAGCGGTTTCGCCAGTTTAATCTACCACTATTATAAAATATAAGCTTTTTTGACCATTATTCTAGGGTAAACATAAATAAATGCTTAATTGGCATTTAATGAAAGTTCTGAAAGGTGAAATAAACGGAAAGAAAACGGGATGAAGGAATTAGACTGAAGAACTGGGGATAAAAAATAATTAAAAAAAAAAAAAATTTTGAAGAGTCTTCGATAGTGAAACATTGTCCTCCTGTATACCAGAACCTGCTAAAGTGCAGAGAAACTGAATAATATTTTAATATTTATTCCGATAGATGGCGCAAGCCATCACCGTTTATACAATATATTACTATACTCTGAATTAGTAGATTTTTTCTATTTTTCACCTATAATAATAATATAAATACTCTCTTAAAAAAAATTCAGAGAGTGGGAAGTTTATGATGTGCCAGTCGTCCTTTTTTTTTTTTAGGGAGAAAGAGGCAATTTTGTTCACACTTGGCTATCTCTTGGCTATATCGTTTGTCTTCAATAAAGTGTGATATCTTTAAGAGTATTTTATTTTCAACGTTTTAACGACCTTCTGTCATCCTTTTCTAAGAAAAAAAAAAGTATTTGATATTGTTTACTTTGCATTGAACTTCTGACTACTCTACGTGTTTTTAGATTTATCAGTTTATTTAGAATTTGAATATAAATAAACAATAGTAAAAGGGGTTTACAAGAAAAAGACGACAGCGGTTCGCCGATACTTTGGAAAGTAAATATTTAGAAAAAAATATATTTAAAAATTCGCAATTATGTTGTTGTTATCGTTGTTGTCGTGTCCAATGAAGAGCCTCAGATGTCTCCATGCATCTCTATCACAGCAGCAGCAATATCCACTATCTTGGGTGTGTAAAGCTGCTGTTCTGGGTCCATCTCAAGTTTCTGCAAGGCTGCCGCCATTTCTGGACATGAGAATATGTGGGTAGTGTTAGTTCCACACCAGGACACAATTGTGACATTCCCTGTAGGTTATTGTGCCTTCTGGATGTATTGTCATTCCTTTGTAGTGTTTTGTTCAAAGTCTTGTTACGATTTTGTAATTATTCTCTTATTATAACTTAATTATAACACAAATAACTTGCGAAGTGGCATTTTACAATATACACTCATGAACAAAGCTTAAGGAAGTTGTACCTTTTAGCATGTATATCGGGATTCAGACAATAAATCTGAAATATATTACAGTGACCTTTATTGAAGACACACGAGATAATCAAGTGTGAAAAAAATTGCCTTTGTGTCTCCACCTTAAAAAAAAAAAAAACAGAAGTCCGGCGATATCAAAGTCTTTCCGTCTTCTTAAGTTTTATAAATCAGTTTACATCATACGACAATTGTATAAATTTTCAAAAGTAAAATATTACTTTAAACAAAAAAAAACGTTTTTTTCATTATTATTTATATAATATTATTTTTCCTAAAGCAACATAAAAATAATAAAAATTAAAGTAGAAAGAATAACTTTTAGACATTTTTTCCCAAAATCGATAAATATAAGGAAATCAATAATACCATAAAGATAATAAATATCTCTCAATATATAAATTCACACTAATCAATATATTATCTACTGAAACATAATCAACACATAACAATAGAATGTAACTTGTGTGTAATATTGATTTATGATCAAATTACAAAACTATTTTAGACGCGTAATATTCTTTTTAAAATAAACTGATGAGCCAGGCCCTCCCTTTAATTTTTTCCATTGCAGTAAGGGCAGTAGAAATTGTTTTATTTTTAAAAGAATAATACGCATCTAAAATAGTTTCGTAATTTGATAACAGATGGCGAGCTAGTGCATCGAAACATTTCATGAATTCAATACACAATAAGGTTTTAAACTACCAAAGAAAGTTATATTGGAAGGAAAAAACAATAAACCCACAAGAGGTGTCAAATTCTGAGAAGAAAATGACACAAAAATTCTAAAAAACTGGAGAATGCTGAGATAAAAAGAAATATTTATATTGAAATACCTGTGTTTTCAGCCTGCCTATTTTTCTATTATCTAAACTCCATTAAATATATTATTTCTCATTGCCATATAAAATGATAGAGTTTCTATTATTGTATTTCTTTTTAATGTTTTATTTCTTAAAAACTATCTTTGTATTCGATTCTTTTTTTTTTTTTATAATTAACTGAAGTATTTTTCTCTGTTTTCTGTATATATATATATATATATATAGAAAATAAATCACATTTTATTGTAACAATGATTTTGGTCAAATATTATAAAATATTATTAAATTTAATTAATCCCAGAATAAATATTCATTGATGTGAATTAGGGGGGTAAATAGAAATTCTAATCTAATTACTTTTTTTTCTTTAAAAAAATAATATATTAAATTTTCTGAAAAATGCATCTTTTGACATTGTGATTAAGTACTATTAATAGCTATCTGAATATACACTAATGGGCAAAATTTAAGGAAGTGGAAAGTCATTGATATCACCGGTCGTCTATTTTTTTTTAAAGAAGGCAGAGGTAATTTTGTTCACACTTGGTTATCTCGTGTCTTCAATAAAGGTCACTGTAATATCTTTCAGAGGTATTGTCTCGATCCCGATATACATGGTGAAAGGTACAACTTCCTTAAGTTTTGTTTGTAAGTCTTCAATAAAGGTCACTGTAATATATTTCAGAGTTATTGTCTGAATCCCGATATACATGCTGAAAGGTACAACTTCATTAAGTTTTGTTTGTAGGTCTTCAATAAAGGTCACTGTAATATCTTTCAGAATTATTGTCTCAATCCCGATATACATGCTAAAAGGTACAACTTCCTTAAGTTTTGTCCATGAGTATATTAATATTATTAGCCCCACAAAATAATAACAATTTTAAATACTATAATGAAAATTAGTTTTCATTTAACTAAATCTGTCCATAGATGAATCAATAACAAAGTTAAAAGTTTATAATTTTCTCCAGAGAAAATAATATGTAAAGAGTGCCAGTCATTTAACTAAGGGCTGTTTACGATAGAAAATAGTTAGTATGTGAATAGAAATGGTGTATTTATAGTTACTGTTAGTTAAAATACCAAGAAAGAAAAAATTAAGAAAGGTGTAAATTCATACCGGTAGCTCTCATTTCGTGAAATGATGGTCGATTTTTTTAGATATTATTTTAAATTACAATTTCTATTGCCATCTATTGTTTGATTTTATTATTATTTTTTTAAATAATATTTTCAAAATTGCTTATTATAAATTCTTTAAATTAGATATTGCATTCTAAACAATAATTGAAACTATTTTTTATGCGTATAATTATTTTCAAAATGAAACCATTTTCAACTGCCTTTACTGCAATGATTAAATAATGGGAAGGCGATCCGATTTGTACCTTCTGTAATTCAAAACTAAAAAATGAAATCACTCACTATATTTTTGATTGCTATGCTCTGAATGAAGAAAGAAGAACCCTTATGCTCAAAACTGGGCAACTATGTGCTTCACTTCCATCAATAATTGACAATATGACCCAGAATAAGTATATTGCTACGGCGTTTTATGGTTTCCACAAGTCTATATCTCAGAAGAACGCCAAGTGACACTCACTCCTCACTTTCTTACTGCTACTCTTTTTGTGTTGTTTTTCTTGCTTCCCTCTTTCTCTTTCTTGTTTTTTTTTTCCTTTTCTTCTGTATAAATCGTTATTTCCTTTGTCTCACTGCTTTGTTCTTATGCATACCTCTGGTGAATCCTGTATAGGGTCAGTGACCCTAAATAAAGGCTTTTTGTTGTTGTAATAATGGGAAGGCTTGGCTCATCAGTGGTGAACCCTTCAGGTAGCAGATTGACTTGGGGAAATGCTGGGAGAATTCACCATTGATGAGCAAAGCTGTCTCATTCTTTTATCATTACAGTAAGGGCATTAGAAAATTGTTTTATTTCAAAAAGAATCTTAAGCATCAAAATTAGTTACAATTTCTTATAACAGATGGCGCGGTAATACATCAATTAATACATAAATTAAACTTGCGAAACCGCTGAGAGGGTTCACCACTGATGAGCCAGGCCCTCTCATTAATTTTTTTCATTGCAGTAAGGGCAGTAGAAATTGTTTAATATCAAAAAGAATCTTACGCCTTTAAAATAGTTTTGTATTTTGATAACAGATGGCGCGCTAGTGCATCACATAAACATTAATTTAATAGAAGTTATAAAGAGATGGATCAATGTGGCTCTGAGTTTGTTTATATAAAATTTTAACTTCGCCTGTTGAAGATCCTCTGAGCTCGAAAGCTCGCTGTGTTTTTGTAATAAAGAAACTTATTGCGTAAAAGGTTTTTAGATAGTTTGAATATAATGCAATGAATTAACATTAAAGCGCGAATATTTATTTTCACATATAAATCAAACTTCTACTGTCCTTACTGCGATGAAAAAATATTGGGAGGGCTTGGCTCATCAGTGGTGAACCCTTTCAGCGGTTTCAACAATTTAATCTACCAGACAGCTTTTTTAGAGCTCCAATACTGTATTGGATCATTCTGCTTTTATATGCTGCACTGAAGGGTGGAATCTTAGAAATGGTATTTAAGAAAACTATGCACATAATCTTTTAGGACAGTAGAATTATAGTCAAATATTTGCATCGAGCAATGCTCTTCGGCAAACAATAAGTGCAAGTCAGGCATAAATGTATTAAAATGTAATGACTTGACAAAGGTTGGCGCTCACAACCAACCGAATTATAGGTGAATAAATATTCTTATTCAAACCAATATATGATTTATTTTATTATTAAAAAGTATATCTATGGCGACCACACTTTGCTTAAGCGAGCGCGGACAAAGCTTCACTACACATACGGGCAGTAGTGTGGCGGCCTCACTACGCATGCGCGAGCGGCATCCGGGACTCTTGCCACGCGCGTCGCTCGAACAACAAGGCTTGCTTCCAGCGGCCGTTACTATTTTCTCTTTATATATTTCTGGCTTTATAAATACATTTATTTTATAAAAATAATTATAATCTTATCAGAAATTTCCACAAGCCACACCAATACGCACGCAACCATCCAACATATCTATAAAAGCGTAGTTCACCACTCCCGTCAAACAAAAATAAACATCAAAACAAAACGCTATCTATTGACCGTCGCCGCAAACTAGCGGCCTCGGGTCGGTGACAAAGCCACAACACCAGCTTTCGCAAACTGAGAAGCGTCCACCTAGAGACCTTGGTTTCGAGCTAATGGCCTTTTTCAGTACAGGCGGAAAAGGAATCTAATGGATTCCTCACAATGTTTGCGGCAACGGTCAATAGATGGCGTCTAGTTTTAACGTTTATTTTGACGGGAGAGGTACCCGATGCTTTAATAGATCAATTTATTTCCGACAAAATTTCCATATACAGCATATATAATATAATAAAGTAGCGGAAGGATTGTATTAATTTACCAAAGGTGTTACCTCTCCCTTTTAAAATGATATTAGGGCTAAAGCCTTGAACCGTATTATATAGGTTGGCTTTTTGTTTGAATTTAACAAAAACTGGTTTTATAGAACACTATTCATCACAACCTTTATGCTATTTGTACTAGGTTGATAAACCAAATACATTGCTTTAATGCATTTTTAAAGGGAGAGGTGCCTCTTTTGTTAGATATATACATCATACATACGCCAAACACACACATCTTTTAGATTTCTACCTACACTCAAAGTCAAAAATTTAAAAAGTGGAAAGCATTTGATATCGTCGGTCGTCTATTTTTTTTTTTAAGGAGACAGAGACAATTTTGTTCACACTTGGTTATCTCATGTGTCTTCAATAAAGGTTACTGTAATAACTTTCAGAGTTATTGTCCCTATATACATGCTGAGAGGTACAACTTCTTTAAGTTTTGTTCATCAATGTAGATTCCTATTTATTGTTTGCCCATCTTGAAAGGTACCACCGTAGGATACAATTTTCTATACGACAAATAATGTAACCAATAAGGCTTTGTCTTTTTGACTTTCAAATTCGTGTTCGTTCTTAGTTCAACTTTCCTTTTTCTATTCCATGGATTAGCACATAACCCATCAACATACATCTCTATTTATGATTTGTTTCCTTCCAGTTAAGATCTTGTTGGGCCATTTTAAAGCACGTATCCATGCAACATGGTAAACATGACGTTTTATCTAACTGAAAGCTTTCTCTTTGAGGATCATTCCAATTACGATTGTTTATTTTTTCTATCGTAATCTAGAAATTATTTGTATCACATACGCATAAGAATGTTTTTTTTTACATGCGAAATTTCATAATGATTTATAGTGTAGATTTTGCGCAACGCGATAACAAACATCGATTTTGGATTTCATTTTTATAGATATAAACATTGAACTGAAAGATCCTGTCCTTGTCTGGTCATAAGAATGTGTGTTAGAGTGTTGAAATGGATTCCAATTGCAGATAAACTTATGAGACAAATTGCTACAAGGTTTGCAATGTATTTCATTTAGTGGTGTAACCAGTTACACCCCTCCTCCCAATTAAAGGAAACTAATTATATGTAATTCTACTGTTTTAAGAGCTTATGTCTGGGGCTCAAAAATCATCCATTCTGGTTAGCAGCCCCGTAAATAAATATATTTCCGAGCTTATGTCCATAGTTTGCTTGAATACCATTTCTGAGATTTCCACCCTTCAGCATATAGCATATCGTTTTTTTTTTTTTATTTAAAAAGACATATATTGGATCAAAATATCATTTTATTTTACCAATATTCAACTGAAATATTGGTAAAATAAATGATATTTTGATCCAATATTGCCTTTTTAATTAAAGATGTATTTATGGATTGCTCTATTTTCAATAGCATATAGTGCAGCATATATAAGCATAATCGTCCAATACAGTATTGGAGCTCTAAAGAAGCGATCTGATAGATTAAATTGGCGAAACGGCTGGAATGGTTCACCACTGATGAGCCAAGCCCTCCCAATATTTTTAATCGCATTAAGAACAGAATTTGTTTTAAGGGAAAAAGAAACATTCGTGCTTTAATGGTTGTCGTTTGTTTTCGATTTCAGTTAGGTTATCAGAGTTTCAGTGCTGAATTGAGACCCCACAACGCGCTTTATTGTGTCAATACCTTTCTAAATCGCCCAAACTATTTTAAAATTATCCCTAGTACACGTGGTACAGGCCATGATAATCATGGTGGGTAGTTAGCGACTGCTTTTACTGTAAGTGCACCACATGCCCAGTTCGAATTTTGCACTTACAATTTTGCCAAAGCTCTGTTTGGTAACTTGCACTCGTTGGTTGGATTGTACTTATGAAAGATTCGGAAGCTATTGCAGCATTTTTTATCAGAAAAAAGTCCCAATGCGGGATTCAATCCCGGGTCGTAGCGGTCAAAAACCAACAGTTTAAACTACTCGTTCACTGACCACTGACCAAACCATTTAAAAAGTTGAGGCCCTTTTGAAAAGTTCAGCGCCAAATAGTAATTTCTGAAATTCTAAATTTAAGAGTCCGATTTGCCGATTCGGTAACAATTTCTGGTAGCAATTCGGTGTGTAAATTTTATTTTCATTGTAACATAACAAATAAATTTTAATATTTTCTTTTTAAAAACGTCATTTAAGCCTGTTACACATGTTGTTTAATATACTGTCGTATTGATAAAGATTTCTATTTGTTTATATTCGCTATTAGAAATTTAATATGAGTTTTTTTTTATTTTTGACCATTTCGTAAATTCATTTATTACATCATGTTTATATGATGCATTGCGCGCCATCTTTTATAAGAAATTTGTACTATTTTCGACGGTTTCTTTTAGAAAGAAAACAATTATATATTGCCCCTACTACAATGACAAAATAATGGGAGGGCCTGGCTCATCAGTGGTAAACCCTCCCAGTGATAGATTAAGCTGACGCAACCGGTGGAAGGATTCACTACTGGTGAACAAGGCTGTTGAGAATTAGATGTCTATATCTGTGAATATTTATTTATTATTAATCTGTTTATTCTGTGTCTAGATCAATTGTTAATACTGCCTATTTGGCATAATTTTGTTTGTAAAATAAGTTATTCTGTTTTTAATTCTTTTGACCACGGGCCAAGGTGTGTATAAATAGTTTTTGTTGTTTAAATAAAGTGTGTGTCTCTCATAGTTATGGTGTGTTGGCTTGATAGGAATACACGAAGTAGGCAGCAGCAGAGTGGAGCCTTATACAGGAACAAAATACAGTCCTTAAGAAATTTAAGGAGCTACCAAGGCCTTCCCATTATTTTATCAATGCAGTAAGGGCAGTAGAAATTTTTTTGATTTCAAAAAGAATCATACGCTTCGAAAATAAAATTTCTTACACCCAGTTTACTATATATAGAGTCATTCACGTATGGAATAATAAAGAAACGCTACGAAAATAAATTTTATAGAAGTGTAGCACCTAACTATTGCATATTATTACACATTATTGCACATATTAACTATTGTATATTATTACACATTATTGCACATATTAACTATTGTATATTATTACACATTATAGCACATATTAACTATTGTATATTATTACACATTATTGCACATATTAACTATTGTATATTATTACACATTATTGCACATATTAACTATTGTATATTATTACACATTATTGCACATATTAACTATTGTATATTATTACACATTATTGCACATATTAACTATTGTATATTATTACACATTATTGCGCATATTAACTATTGTATATTATTACACATTATTGCGCATATTAACTATTGTATATTATTACACATTATTGCACATATTAACTATTGTATATTATTACACATTATTGCCCATATTAACTATTGCATATTATTACACATTATTGCACATATTAACTATTGTATATTATTACACATTATTGCACATATTAACTATTGTATATTATTACACATTATTGCACATATTAACTATTGCATATTATTACACATTATTGCACATATTAACTATTGTATATTATTACACATTATTGCACATATTTAACTATTGTATATTATTACACATTATTGCACATATTAACTATTGTATATTATTACACATTATTGCACATATTAACTATTGTATATTATTACACATTATTGCACATATTAACTATTGTATATTATTACACATTATTGCACATATTAACTATTGTATATTATTACACATTATTGCACATATTAACTATTGTATATTATTACACATTATTGCACATATTAACTATTGTATATTATTACACATTATTGCACATATTAACTATTGTATATTATTACACATTATAGCACATATTTAACTATTGTATATTATTACACATTATTGCACATATTAACTATTGTATATTATTACACATTATTGCACATATTAACTATTGTATATTATTACACATTATTGCACATATTAACTATTGTATATTATTACACATTATTGCACATATTTAACTATTGTATATTATTACACATTATTGCACATATTAACTATTGCATATTATTACACATTATTGCACATATTAACTATTGTATATTATTACACATTATTGCACATATTAACTATTGTATATTATTACACATTATTGCACATATTAACTATTGTATATTATTACACATTATTGCACCTATTAACTATTGCATATTAGAGTTTTATCTGTACAATCCAATTATACTATTTTCCGCTAGAGAGGTAAAATCTTCACTAATAGTTAACGGAGGATTAGATATGCAAATACGATAGTACGTTAGGCCTAATCCACATCTAAAGTGGAGGAAAACCGGGAAAAACTTCAATTCTCTAATTAACTGCTGGGAACTCCTGAGTTAATCCAATTGTACGGGTTTCGGAATTAAATTATCCAACTCTCTGGAATTATTCCCAGAATTATAATTTGTCTCTTCTTATCTGATTTTGTATTTGCACAATTTCTCCCAGATTGCGTTATCTCTCTCTTTACTTCCAATTGTCATGGTAGATTACGCTGAAATTTTACGCCATGGAAATGTTTTCTTTTTTTACCTGTAGATGGCGCTATTAATAAAATTTTGAATTTTCTAATAGTCGTTTATTCTACACATTAAATTGATATAAAATTATATGAAGGATCTGAGAAATCAGAAATAAATCACTCTACAGTTTCGCCAGTTCAATTTACATATTGGTAGTACAGCAGTTTCTCCAGTTCAATTTACATATTGGTAGTATGTATTTATTGGGGTTTTCACACATGTAGTGAAATTATAGAAAGTCAGCTTCTGATTGTGAATATTTTGATGACTTGTACTATTCATCGAAATACACTCATGGACAAAACTTAAGGAAGTTGTACCTTTTAGCATGTATATCGGGATTCAAACAATAACTCTGAAAGATATTACAGTGACCTTTATTGAAGACTTACAAACAAAACGTAAGGAAGTTGTATCATTTATCATGTATATCGAGATTCAGACAATAACTCTGAAAGATATTACAGTGACCTTTATTGAAGACTTACAAACAAAACTTAAGGAAGTTGTACCTTTTAGCATGTATATCGGGATTCAGACAATAACTCTGAAAGATATTACAGTGACCTTTATTGAAGACTTACAAACAAAACTTAAGGAAGTTGTACCTTTTAGCATGTATATCGGGATTGAGACAATAACTCTGAAAGATATTACAGTGACCTTTATTGAAGACTTACAAACAAAACTTAAGGAAGTTGTACCTTTTAGCAAATATATCGGGATTCATACAATAACACTGAAAGATATTACAGTGACCTTTATTGAAGACTTACAAACAAAACTTAAGGAAGTTGTACCTTTTAGCATATATATCGGGATTCATACAATAACACTGAAAGATATTACAGTGACCTTTATTGAAGACTTACAAACAAAACTTAAGGAAGTTGTACCTTTTAGCATGTATATCGGGATTCAGACAATAACTCTGAAAGATATTACAGTG
>CP092874.1:32804277-33157075 GCA_030710605.1 Cordylochernes scorpioides
CCACCTCTCACGGCCTCGTCTGTCATCTTGACTGGCAGTGGAGGCGGATATGCCACTTCAGCTGGTGCTGACTCCTCCCCTTGAGGAGCGGGCGGCGCCGTCTCAGCAGGCCGAGGAGCAGGCAGTGGGGGTGTTGGTGCTGCGGCTGGTGTTTTCGTTAGCTCAGCTCTAACCTGACCAAGGACCTTGTATAAATTAGAGGTGTGTCCGGGCTTCAGGTCCAGAATTTGACCGATTAGGCCGGCGAGGGCGTCGCACTGCGGAGGCGACAGGAGGGGTCCTTTCCTCTGCGCCTTGGTCCTCGAGGAGAGGAGGTCCAGGACCTCCTCCCGCCCAAGACCAAGGGCGTCCATCTCAGCGAAGGACACGCTGGGGTGCACCTCGATGAACGCATCGAGGTCGACTCTCGTTGCGTTCTTTGCCGCTGACGTGGAGGACGCAGTGGTCTCCTCCACGATGGACATCTCCACGTCCGGTGTTGGGGCTGCAGGCCCGAGGGTCACCTGGGTTTTCAGAGGGTCACGCAGGGCAACGAAGTCTGGTCGAGCGGGAGGCGTCGGCTCTGGATGTTGTGACTTGGCTGGGCGAGGGCCTACGGGAACCTCAGGCGCCTGCAGGGACGGAGCAGGGGTCACAGGTGGAGGGGTAGAAGGCGTCTCCTCCATAGGTAAGGCTGGGGCCGCTGGTGGAGATGGCCGAGGTGCGGATGGATGGAGCACAGCTTGGGCCATGGGAGGAGCGCGCTGAGGCGGTACAGAGGTGGTCGGTGGTGGGACGCCAGCAGGAGTGGTCGGTGGGGCCATTCTGGTGTTGTTGGCCAGCCCTGCAAGCAGGGGGCAGATGGCCCTCCGATGCCCTTGTCCGTGGCACCTGGAACACCTGATGCCCGAGGATAGGTACGCAGGCCAGGCTTGGCCTTTAATGTTGATGTCGAGGCGGGTTGGAAGCCTCTCGATGGTGATCCCCTCATGTGAGGTGATGAAGACGTCACGCCGGCCATCGACGTAGACGTATGGGCCCGCCTTCATCTGCTTAGGGGCGATGGACGTAACCCGCCCATATGGAGAGAGGGCGGTGATGACAGCAGAGTCCGCTACAAAGAAGGGGAGGTTACCCACTGTAATCCTTTCCGCTCTTTTGCGGAAAGGGAATGCCCTGAGGAGTGTTCCCTCAACCTCGAGGCCCTCACTTATGAGGCGCTCGGCCAGGCCTCTGTTGGTTAGTCCCAGTAGCTGGTGGCCGTTCACCTTGGTGATCTGGATGATTCCGGCGGTTCCTCCGAGTTTCCTGTCCAAAGCCCTAAGGTAGTGGAAGGGCTCAAGTTCAGGGCTGTGTTCAATGTACACACAATGTTCCTCGGAAGAGGACGCCTGCCGCGCCCTGGCATCCGCGATGTGAGCCCTTGTGGCCCTGATTTCTTGGGCTCGGGGCACTGATCCTGCCGATGATTGAGGTCGGCGAATGGGCCTGGAAGCTCCGGCATTGGAGGAGGGTGCAGCCGTCGTAGGTGAATTCCCCGAGCCACGGCGCCTCTTCCTACCCTGGACGAGGGTAAATCCTTCCTCAGCTCCAGGATTCACCTCTTCTGTGATGTCAGCCCAGTTTCTCCGGTCTTGAGCAGCGGCGTTAGAAGTTGGAATAGCCGCAAGAGAGAGAGAGAGAGAGAGGTCGACCGGCGCGGCAGAATTTGCATCCTGGCCGCCGGCGGGCGGATTTACATAGTTTTGATTTTTCTCAAAACTATTGGAATTTCGTTCTGCAAATCTTGATTTGCGGATAATTCTGCACATGGTTGTGCTAGTGAGCCGTGCCTTACAGGCTTTTGCTCGGCTTTTGACGGGCTTTCAGCCCGTATAAAATTTGTCGCCATCCGCGACACTTTTCGCCCGCCAGAGGCGAAACACTCAGGAGCTCGCGCGAAGCGTGGCCGCACGGCCGAGTGTAGACATGTGGTGTACTTACAGTACAAGCTGTCACAACCCTCTACCCACCATGTTATCATGTCCTGGTACTACATGTGTAGATATGTGGTGTACTTACAGTACAAGCTGTCACAACCCTCTACCCACCATGTTATCATGGCCTGGTACTACATGTGTAGACATGTGGTGTATGTACAGTACAAGCTGTCACAACCCTCTACCCACCATGTTATCATGTCCTGGTACTACATGTGTAGATATGTGGTGTACTTACAGTACAAGCTGTCACAACCCTCTACCCACCATGTTATCATGGCCTGGTACTACAAGTGTAGACATGTGGTGTAATTACAGTACAAGCTGTCACAACCCTCTACCCACCATGTTATCATGGCCTGGTACTACATGTGTAGACATGTGGTGTACTTACAGTACAAGCTGTCACAACCCTCTACCCACCATGTTATCATGGCCTGGTACTACAAGTGTAGACATGTGGTGTAATTACAGTACAAGCTGTCACAACCCTCTACCCACCATGTTATCATGTCCTGGTACTACATGTGTAGATATGTGGTGTACTTACAGTACAAGCTGTCACAACACTCTACACACCATGTTATCATGGCCTGGTACTACATGTGTAGATATGTGGTGTACTTACAGTACAAGCTGTCACAACCCTCTACCCACCATGTTATCATGTCCTGGTACTACATGTGTAGATATGTGGTGTATGTACAGTACAAGCTGTCATAACCCTCTACCCACCATGTTATCATGTCCTGGTACTACATGTGTAGATATGTGGTGTACTTACAGTACAAGCTGTCACAACCCTCTACCCACCATGTTATCACGGCCTGGTACTACAAGTGTAGACATGTGGTGTAATTACAGTACAAGCTGTCACAAGCCTTCAGAGAACCAGATATATAAGCTAAATAGCCTAATACAATAGTAAAACGGTATAGTAGATTAAACTGGCGAAAACGCTGGAAGGGATTACCACTGATAAGCCAGGCCATTTTTTTTATCACAGTAAAGAACCGTAGAGAAACATTTTTATATTTGAAATAAATAAATTTCGCATTAAATATTTTCTTTTTATATATATAGATGGCGTGCTAGTCAACTTATTTTATTAAAAAAAACAATATATTCCTTTATTTAAAAAAAAAACCCACACGATATATATATATATAAAAGGAACTGAACAAATTCAACAGAGGATCAAATAATCTAGGAAAGAAGAGGAACAAAAGATATTATTTGACCAAAGAAAATCGTTATTGTATAAGGGTAAATAAAACAAGGCGTTAAGGCTTAACAAGAAGGTCACAGTAGGTATTCGAGGAAATAAGAATTTTTAAGGGTAAAAAAAAAAAAGGTTTTCTTCTGCAATTTAAAGCAAATATTTAAATAAATTGGAGGTAAAGCGAAGAAAAAAAAACCCATTGATTTCTCCAATCGATTCCCAATACGCCTGTATTCTCAGCCGGAAAGTGAGATAGGTTTTTTGAGAAAAAGGTTTTTTGTAGAAAATATGGCGAAATGATTGGCAGCCTTTATTGATGTCTTTGGATAGAAATAATCGGCTGAAAAAATTGTTTGATTGATATCATAACTTATCATTGTTGTCTTCTGCGTCGTTATTGTTTTTTTTTTTTTTAGAGTTCTGAGAGAGAATATTTTAAAAGTTATTTTATTATTCAAGTATATAAAAGTTGTTATTAAAATATATAAAAATAGACACAATACGTGGTTTTTATGACTCTATTTTATAATACAGTCAAACCTGTCTATAGCGCTACCTCTAAATAACGCCTTCCTCTCTATAGCGCCCGATTTTAAGCCTTAATATGTAAACATTTTAAATTAAAAGTGATTTGTCTATAGCACCTCACTTTGGTGAGTCCCAAGACGGGGCGCTATATAATGGTTTAACTGTATATATATTATAAATAATTTGAACCCCGTTTATTAATTAAAATTATTAATTAACGTTAATTAGAGGATAGAGCTCTCTGTATATCACTATGAAGAGTTCATAAATTGGGGTATTTATATGAAAAAAAAAATAATTTAAAATTAAAATGGTCAGGTATTGATATTGTCGCGGAGATAAAGCAAGGGCAAATTTGGGAATAATGAATTTATTATAAAGGTGGGTATTTACATTTTAGTTCTCCAATAAAATTATATACAAGAGGTATTTATAGGGAGAGAGATAACAACTTATCCCAAGTTAAGAATAATAAGAGTGGTCAGCCACCGTCCTGTTTTCCTTATTTGCAGATAAGATTCCGAGAACCCCTCACACCTGTACCCCCGGAGTCCAGTGATGATTGACAGGTGTCCCATGGAGCTTCCTTTGACCGAGGTCGTAGAGCTACTTAACAATATTAAAAACAAAATTGGCATTTCCTGACCACTCAGGTGAGCATTTTTAGATGACAGAGCGCCGCCATCTAGAGGAACAAAAATGAACTAAACGTTGATTTAGATTGTTCCAAAGATATTTGGCCAAAACAATTTTTGATAAACCCGGAACGCGTACTTAGTTGACTTTTTTGATTTATTAAGAAATTGAGTTGGCCGAATATCTCTGGAATAAGCTAAATCAACGTTTAGTTGATTTTTGTTCCACTAGATGGCGCTCTGCCATCTAAAATGCTCAGGTGAGCGGTCAGGAAATTCCATTTTTGTTTTTAATACATATTTATATATATTATAAGGTTGCGGAAGGATGGTATTTTCATATACAAAAATATGCACCTCTCCCTTTAGAAAAATCATTAAAATAATGCATATAAGGGTATCATCACTCCAGTCAAAACGCAGTGATATTTTTAAAATATCCTTAGTACGCGTGGTACAGACTATGATAATCATGGTGGGTAGAAGTTAGCGAATGTTTTTACTGTAAGTGCACCACATGTCTACATATATGAAAGTCAGTTCGAATTTTGTACTTACAAGTGTGTCAGAGCCCCGTTTGGTTACTTGTACTCATTGGTGGGTTTGGACTTTTGCAAGAATCGGGGGTCATTGGAGCAATTTTTAATATACAAAGTGCCCAATGCGGAATTCTATATTCCGGAGTCGTAGCGGTCGAAGATCAACGGTTTATACCACGCGTTCACTGACCCCCTTAAAACGTAGTAATGATAAAGAATGAACCACAATACCAGTTCCACAACCGTGAAAGTACAGGGCGGCTTCGATTTCATAACATACTATGGGAGAGGTTGTGAAATCGGTCGAATACCTTATGGAACTCATGGAATAAAGTCTGCACTAGACTGACGAGGGCCATTATCCCGAAACCATGGTTTCTAGGTGGACGCATCTCAGTTTGTCAAAGCTGGTGTTGTGGCTTTGTCACCGATTCGAAGCCGTTAGTTTGCAAAAACGGTCAATAGATGGTGCATAGTTGCAGTGTCTATTTTGACGGGAGAGGCTACCTTTATTTTTATAGATAAATTTACTCCCTGCATATAATTATCTTCTATATATTAATATAAATATAATTGTTTGGAAATTTGAAAGGATGTTCTCTTTATTATTTACACACACACACACAAAGCCTTTATTAAGACATTAGTCTTATACAGATTCTCCGTACAAGGTGCAATATCAGGAAAAGAGCAGCACAGGAAACCAGTAGTTCCGCAACTATATACAATTATTAGTAATAAGGAAAAGTAAGATTTAATATGAAAGGTCGACCCCTCGATGTTTCGTCATCATTCTGAGGTGTGAGAACAATAGCTTCCAAGTTCTCTTTTCTCCCTCTTTACACCTACTGCCTTGTAAAAATTATATAGGGCCTGAGCAACTAGTCTGCTTGTTTGGGCACTGGTTAACATCATTTGGATTGACCTAAGTTGGCTGGTGTCTACCATTGAAAAGAATCTTTATTATTTATGAATATCACTTAGTTCTTAACACTCTATCTATAACGAGAATAATTAGCCTGTTCTTTCCATTCGGATATGAGAAAATTTCCACACACTGAATATATTTAATCGAAAATACATATATTGGATCAAAATAAAATTTATTTTACCATTATTTCAGTTGGCCGAACGCCGTTTATCAAGATATTATAACATATTTAATGTGTGTCAACAACCTTAATAAAGGTTGGTGTTCAGCCAACTGAAATATTGGTAAAATAAATGATATTTTGATCCAATATATGCCTTTTTGATTAAATATTTATTTATGGATTGCTCTATTTTCAAAACTATATATATTGTTATTAAAAATAAAAAAAGCATATCCTGACCACGAGCACATATGCTTTTTAGATGGCAGAGCGTCATCTAGTGGAGCAAAAATAAACTAAACGTTTATTTAGCTTGCTCCGTGATATTTGGCCAACCCAATTTCTTGATTTATCAAGAAAAGCCATCCACTTTTTTATTGTTTTTTCTATTGTTTTTTCATATAATGTTATGTAAAATAAAAAGCAAATTCCAGAATAAAATGTTTCAGAACGTTCATGAATAATGTCTAAAAATTGGAGAACAACTGAATAGCCAATATAAAGCGATTGCGCAAGGCTTAGCGCTGGCGGCTTTCTGATTGGCTAACCAACCATGACCGTTCTGGAAATATCTACTCCGGGATATATAAGGATGAGGAACTCATGCCGGAGAGTAGAAGAACGAAGCTACTTGTTGTACTCCAAGCAAGCTGCTGTCTCAAGAGGTAGGACTGCTGCTTACCGCCGACGCCAGTGTACTTCCTGGAAGATTCTAGAAGGTTCTACGAACTTCTTGTCTCCTGTTCTGCTCCTGCTTTCCCTCACTGTGCTGCAGTTGGTGAGTTTGTAACTGCTGTTTTCTTTATTGTTGTTTTATTTTGCATTCTTCTGTAATTATTTTATTGATTAGGTTTAAATAAAGTCCTAAAGATCCTTTATACCCACGGAAGTTTTTCTTTGTCAACCAACAACACAACAATAGTACAACATATTGAAGCACAATTCTCAACCACTAACATAGGCAATAATATACTGAGGAACCCATCAATATCTCCATTTTATGATAGATAACCAAAGGTAAAATATTTAAAACGCGAAGAAGAAAAAAAAATTAAAGGATTTTCAATCGATCATCATTTTGACAATGGACCCACTTTATTTTATCTGAGTAACAGCGGAGGAGGGAGGAATAGAGAAAAAAAGTTTCCTTATCTCTTGCCGCTCCATTTTGATGATGTTGGCTATGATTATTATCATCATTGATAGGAATTTCTTCTTTTTTCTGTATGTGCGTGAGCGCACTCAAAATGATTTATATTTGGATGAAAAAAATAAAAAGTAAAATTCCTATTAAGAAATATTTTAAAATTTTGTGTGGTTTGTGTGAGAGATTGAGATTGAAACTGATTTATTACAAAGTCCATATAAGATTATATAAGATTAAATACATGAATAAATATAAATATGAATAAATAAGATTATATAATGATAAATACATGAATAAATAGATCTAAATATATAAAGTAATTGATAAATATACATATTCTATATACAGTTACGAGCGTCATGCGTGGCCTCTGTCACGGTTTGCTTTTTTTTTTTGGAATGGCGCCCTCCTATTGGTCGGCTACGATCACGCCACCTTTGCCCCCCCCCCCCCCCCCCCATTTCTGTAACTATTGTGTTGGAGCGGGTCGCTCCTTAAATAAATGCATATATTAGTTAATAACCAAATGGAATCCTCTCTTTCTTTTTCCCTGTAAGAGACGCCTACGGAAGCCAACAGTACATAGACAGATAAAGCACATAGGGTATAGTTATTAACTAAAATGTGCATTTATTTAAGGCGCCAATTTATAATTGTAACAAATAGTATTTGAATCAAAACATTCAATCGGGTAAAACACGGGCGTTGCCCGGGTCATTCGGCTAGTATATAATATATACAAGGTCTTCATTGGTGGCGCCCAACGCGGGAAAGACTCCGCCACCGGTGGACTGCGAGAGAGAGAAAGCGTCTTTTGATTGTTTTTTTTTTCGTCCACCTTAAAAGAGACACCTCTCCTTTCAATTATGCATCAGAAAAAAAAGATGGATTATGTTCATCACCCCAGTAAAAAACTTCACTAATTGTGATAAAGAATAAACCACAACACCAGTTTAGACAAATTTATACAAAAAGCCAACAACCTGTATACCATGGTTTCGGGCTTTTGCCCTCATCAGTATAAAGGAAAGGTTTCTTTCTAAGTGCATTAATATCATCCTCCCGCAAATATTTGTGATATATACATTAAAAAAGCATATCCTGAACGCTCACATGAGAATTTCAGCTTTCCAAAGTTGGTGTTGTGGCTTTGTCAACGACCAGATTCCGCTAGTTTGCGGCAACATTCAATAGATGGCGTCTAGTATTGACGTTTATTTTGACAGAAGAGGTGCCCTATGCTTTTATAGAATACTACATATATTAAACACTACATATATATATATTTACAACATAAAATAATAGGAATTTATAAAGTATCGGTGTATGAAAAGATAAAAAAAGAGTAATGGACAATATAGATCAAAAAGAACCAAACGATATTTACAATAAACAATTCCCTAAATTGGCCATCACCATGGAGCTATAATCAAATGACCCCATAGACCCTTGCTAGAACCGACGATCGAAATCCCTGGAGAATATTCTGGAAGGTTTTTTTTTTTTTGTGCCTTTTTTTCTGGGTATCGTCTGCTAGGAATATTTTGGCTCACATTTTATCTTTTGCTCTCAAATATTACATTTAGTTGATTTTTAATGGTTTTCAACATATGTATTCGAATGTAACATTTTATTTTAACTACAATTAGGTTATTAAAGATATTTTTAAAGTAGAAAATATTATATTTGTGCATTATCATTGATTAGATTAACTTCTATATAGGTTTAGATATTTCTGTGTTTAATTGTTTTTTAATGTATTTTTGGATATGATAATCATTATAAATATTAATAATTATAATTAAACAACCACTGCCCAAGATCGAATCCCGCATTGAGCAACTTTCAGTTGCACGATAAGGAGATGCCTTTTTCTTAATTTAAGCACCTTATCCCAGTACAATATTGCATTTGTACTATTTTTCATATATATATATATTTTACATTAATGCTTTTTTCTAAATAAAGAATTCGCCAAATTTAGCGAAACCGCTGCGGAGATTTGCCACTCTGTTGAGCCAAACCTTCTGGTCTAATATTTCTAATATCGCAGTAAGTTTTGTAGATTCAGGTAAGGCTATAAAGATTTCCGAATTTATAAAAAATAAGAAGCATATTTAATTTCGTTCATTCATTTTTTTTATTCATCATTCATTTAATTGGAATTCTAGATAATTGGGACCGTAATTTTACTTTCCTAACAAGTTATATTAAATAAAAACTATAATGTTTATAGCATTTATTTAATAAGTAAATTTACAATTGATAAGTTTCTCTTATAGGGTGAAGAATAATAATGAAAGTAATATTTTATAAGAAATTACACTTTATATATTTAGATATCTTAAAAAGATAAATAAAAGATGCAAAATTTTATGTTACTATAATTATTTTATTTAAATAAAAAGGCATATATTGGATCAAAATATCATTTATTTTACCAATATTTCAGTTGGCTGAACACCAACCTTTATCAAGGTATTATATATAAATATATATATATATATAGGTGTTATATATATGTTATAACACCTTGATAAAGGTTGGCATTCAGCCAACTGAAATATTGTTAAAATAAATGATATTTTGATCCAATATATGCCTTTTTAATTAAAGATTTATTTATGGATTTGCTCTATTTTCAAAATTATTTTATTATTCTAAAATTCTTGCACATATACACATTATAAACAAAGCCTTTAATAATGATGATAATACCTTCGATAATCTCAAATAAAAACAGAGTAAAGTAATAATATATCACTGATATATTATCTTTAAACAAAACAGATCAGATCAACCAACCTATTTCGATTTATTTATAATATCATTTACTTAATAAAATATATGCAAAGTTTCTATAATCCGCTTAAGATAACTTTGTTTTAAAAACATTCTAAAAGCTCTACTTCATGTCAATTTTATATTTTACTAGACGGGTGACCCGGGCTTCGCCCCGGGATTGACCCGTGTGCATATCTACCCGAGTGATATATATTTAGATAAGATTTTTTTATAATTGTTTGGTATTAGCATTATCTATTTGTTTGCATCAGCAAATTTTAATCTAATATTTGATAGAGGGCGCTGTTTGTGAGCTAAGTAGAATAATTTGAATATATAGTTTTAATAATTGGTTTTTATATATTTTTTAAAATAGCCTATCGTCTTCCCTGTATTTTTTATACCTATGTATGTAAATTTTGGTTTGAATTAGTGAACTACTGCGAATTTGTATACCGGACATACAAACAAACAAACATACAAACATTGATTTATAAATATATAGATGTTCCATAATAATTTTATTATCTACCTCTCAAAAAGAACAACCTAGCTTATGTTATTTATTTTTAAAAAAATATTGTAGCGTAGAAATCAAGTCTTGGAATATCTTAAGATGTAAAAGTATTTATTGATGAAGTCATTACGACCAGTCGACAATTATCATTAAAAAAAACTATCTACAGCTAGAGAATCTTGAACAAGCAAGCTAGGCAACTAAATGATGAATTCACAAATATAAAATAACTAGCCGAATGACCCGGGCAACGCCCGGGTTTTACCCGATTAAATGCTTTTATTCAAATACTATTCGTTACAATTATAAATTGGTGCCGTGGATTTCATTCTTGTATAATATATAAAAAAGTTTTAAAAATTGTAAAAAAAAAAAAAAAAAATGCATCGGCCGGGAATCGAACCCGGGCCGCCCGCGTGGCAGGCGAGCATTCTACCACTGAACCACCGATGGTTATGAAAAATGGCCATATTTGGGTATTTATTCCATTCAGAAAGCAAACGGTGACAGAATTGATTAAGAAAGAATTGATTATGACGCTGATAACTGTATATTTAAATAAATCTGTTTCAAATATTTTCATTGAATAATTAAATTAAATAATAAAGTATTTCTTCGCAACAATAAGAACAGGTTCTTCACAGAAAAAAGTGTCCCATGTGGGATTCGATCCCGGTTCATGGCTATCGGGAAACGAAGGTTTTAAACCATTTGTCCCTAAATTTCTATCAACTGCCCATAACTCCCTCAAAAATGAATTTTATAATATCCAATTTGAATATTTAAAAAAGTATTTTAAAACTCAATTTTCCTTGAAGGGAACGCCATTATTTCTTCGGTTATAAACAAATAACAAAAAAGATTTAACCGGAAAAATAAAGGCCTGTTATATAAAATCTATATATTTTTAATATATGTTTCATGAAATTTGTTATATAATCAATATAAGATATATACTCATGGATAAAATTTAAGGAAGTTGAAAGTTTTTGATATCGACGGTGGTCTGTTATTCTGAAGGAGACAAAGTCAATTTTATTTAAACTTGGTTATCTCGTATCTCTTCAATAAAGGTCACTGTAATATCTTTCAGAGTTATTGTCTGAATCCCGATATACATGCTAAAAGGTACAACTTCCTTAATTTTTGTTTGTAAGTCTTCAATAAAGATCACTGTAATATCTTTCAGAGTTATTGTCTCAATCCCGAATATATATGCTAAAAGGTACAACTTCCTTAATTTTTGTTTGTAAGTCTTCAATAAAGATCACTGTAATATCTTTCAGAGTTATTGTCTCAATCCCGATATACACACTAAAAGGTACAACTTCCTTAAGTTTTGTTTGTAAGTCTTCAATAAAGGTCACTGTAATATCTTTCAAAGTTATTGTCTGAATCCCGATATACATGCTAAAAGGTACAACTTCCTTAAGTTTTGTTTGTAAGTCTTCAATAAAGGTCACTGTAATATCTTTCAAAGTTTTTGTCTGTATCCCGATATACATGCTAAAAGGTACAACTTCCTTAAGTTTTGTTTGTAAGTCTTCAATAAAGGTCACTGTAATATCTTTCAGAGTTATTGTCTCAATCCCGATATACACACTAAAAGGTACAACTTCCTTAAGTTTTGTTTGTAAGTCTTCAATAAAGGTCACTGTGATATATTTCAGAGTTATTGTCTCAATCCCGATATACATTCTAAAAGGTACAACATCCTTAAGTTTTGTTTGTATTTCTTCAATAAAGGTTACTGTAATATCTTTCAGAGTTATTGTCTGAATCCCGATATACATGCTAAAAAAAAGGTACAACTTCCTTAAGTTTTGTTTGTAAGTCTTCAATAAAGGTCACTAATATCTTTCAGAGTTATTGTCTGAATCCCGATATACATGCTAAAAGGTACAACTTCCTTAAGTTTTGTTCATGAGTGTATATGAATACAAATTCGATATAATTACGTGTAGACGTTTTTGTAACAGCATTAATGGGAATAATAAAATTAATGTGACTTTAACATTACAAATAATTTACTTTTTTGAATTTTGAGGCCTTGTACCTACCACCCACACCTTTTTATTTTACTTTACACACACACACACACACACACACACAAAATATGATTATTTATTTTTGAAGATCATTGTTGGATGGAAATTGGTTTAGAGAAAATATAGCTACCCAAGCCAATAATTTATTTAATTCTCAACGTGTTAGTGATTTCCCTGTGGAAAGTGACAGCAATGTCAACTGAAATGTCAAGAAATAAATAAATAAATTATTAGTTGATGTAGGTATATAAATATTTAATAATAATATCAAATTATATAATGAAATATGAAAAAACAATAGAAAAAAATAGATAAGTGGGTCAGGTGTTGATATTAAAAATAAAGAAGGAATTTCCTGACCACAAGCACATGTGCTTTTTAGATGGCAGAGCGCCATCTGGTGGAGTAAAAATAAACTAAACGTTTATTCAACTTGCTCCGTGATATTTGGCCAACCCAATTTCTTGATAAATCGTTCGTGGATGGCTTTTCTTTATTTATTAAGAAATTGGGTAGGCCAAATATCACGGAGCAAGTTAAATAAACGTTTAGTTTATTTTTGCTCCACTAGATGGCGCTCTACCATCTAAAAAGCACCACTGCTCGTGGTCAGGAAATGCCTTCTTTATAATGAAATATGTAAAATAATTTAAAATATTTACTTTTTTATATTGACTAATAATAAACAATATATTTACATATAACCCTGCTGCAGTCATACAGTGCTATTACCATCACAAAATATATAAAAAGCAAAATAAAATACATTTCAAAAAATATTTCAATTTCGAAATTTAAAAAGTTACAAAAAAAAAAAGAAAAGTTATGTCATTATCTCAACAAATGACAGAAGAAATGGGAATATATTAACTCCAAATTACAATAATGATTGATCAATCATCAATTTGGTTTGCAGACGATGCCGGAAGTGTGAAAAATGACGCCAAACGATTATAAAAAACGTCTAAAATAGTCTTCAAGCATAACGATAATCGAAATTTTTCAGCAGAAATAATCAATATTGAAGTTTTATAAGTCATTTATGGAAATATATACAAAAATCATAAACCAATATTTTTTTACCGATTTATAATTGGATATTGATTTATATTTTAGGAATATATATAGATTTTTTGTAATATATAGAAGGAAAATAGAAGGTAATATATACTAGATTTCAGAAACTAAGGAAATCTCTAAGGAAATTAATAAAATATACAAATCAATTCCGTTTTATTAGTTCCCTAATTGGTTTTGTCCTGATTTTGAATACGCATGCACAGTCCAATTCATTTCTATCTTCCCTTGTAGGTAGATGGTCGGGTGTTGAGATATCTTTCTAACGGTAGATAATAGCATACATTCGTCAAGGAACACATTTTACTGCTGATTGGTCGGCGAGGATTTTAAAATGTATTTTTTAAATTATCCCTAATACACAGGGTGTACAGGTTATGCTATTCATTTATATTGATTTAAAATTAACAAAAATTTACACTTTAATAATGTTTTTCACTTTGATAACAATATTTCACACTTTTAAATAGCATTTTACACTCTAATGGAAACATATTGCACTTTAATAACAATTTTTACTTTAATAACAACAACCTACACTTTAATGCCAATATTTTCATTTTATTAATATTTTACACTTTAATAACAACTTTTCCATTTATATAACAACATCCAACAATAATTTCAAACGTTCTTTCACCTCCTCAAAAATACCAAAATTTGTCAAACCAAACTTCTACAATGTTCAATTCTTTACGGGTCATGGTAACTTCAAATCATATCTCTTTAGAATTAGAAAAATAGATTCGCCCAGATGCTCTTGTGGAGCGGAAGAAGAAACCCCCGAACACATTCTGAACTCATGCCCACTGGTGTCAAACCTAAGACAGCAGAGCAAGATGGAAAGAACCTATCTGGGTCAAATAGTTTATAATAGGGAAAGATATACGAAATTTAATAGGTTCTGCAGACTTTTTATTATAAATAGACAGCTTCATGCAGCTTAAGGAACTACACTACTATGCGACTTGATTTGCATCAATGTAAATAATTAATAAGTTACTTTAGAATAGAACTAATTGTAAATAGCTCAACTTGATCAACTTTCTCTCTCCACGATACTAATTATTACAGATAACTTCATTAAATCAACTTCCATCCTTGCTTAACATACTGTACATAACTACCTTGCGATTTCTTCTATCTGCTTATGTTGTTGCTTATTTGTTTAATGTATATGTTTATTTAATGCTCTTTTCTTAATTGTTTATTTTCTTTTTGGTAATTCTGTTACCTACTCTACTACAATATGAATTATTGTGAATAGTGTCACGCGCAATTATCCAGATAGGATATAGCGTGTCTTGCTTGCAACTGGTAGTAAATAAATATAGCAACATTTTGCACTTTAATAACAAAATTTACATTTTGAAAATGTATTTTTCGATTTTCAAAATATTTTAATAATATAACTATAGTTATTTTCAGTTTTTATATCGAAATAATTTTATTTTAATTAAAATTTGTCTATTTTAGACATTTTTATATCCGTTTTTTAATCAAGCATTAGAAATGAAACATTTGATATTTTCTTAAATAAAGTTATTCATTGTGTAATATGGAGCTAAAATTTTCCTATATTCCCGTTACAGGATGCTTACCATCTTAACCTTAAGCGATTTGCAAAACTGTATTTTTAATTGATTTTTATACGTTTAAAGTGAACATCGCTTAATTTTGTATTTCCCTCGTGTTCATCGATGTTGATTCAGGAATAGGAAATAATATTATCATTGAAAACTAATAAATATGTTCAAATTTGTGTGAATGATATTGTATTAACCAGATCATTATAGCTCAAGTTTTCTATTTGACTTGAGAGTTATAAATGATCCAACATGCTGTCTAGATGTTGAAACACCATCTTTTGTAGGCTTGCCCTCTGACTAACCAAATTGTACTTTCTTACTTTGACATAATGCCATCTTACTGTATATACTCAATCTTATGAAAACGTTGGCAAGTTTAGAGCTATTTGTACACAGATTTATAAATCACTACTAATTCATCGTGTAAATGATTAAATATATATATTGTGTATCGTATAAGGTCTGAAATTACCTACAACCTCCGCCAATAGATGGCGCTTTCGCCTGTTTCCTGAAATCTGAATCTGGTGTGGGAATTACAAATTGCTGTTGTTCTGTTTCCTGGGGGAAATGTTTGTGAATACACTTTTATATTGGCCCTAGGAGGTAACGTAATGTAAATACCCGTTGATTGTTATTCTAGTTATATGTAATGTGTAGTAGAAGTGACAATAAAAAGAGGAGAAGTGTTAGAAGTCTTGTTGCCGGTTGCTGTTGTTACTCTCGCCAACACCACAGTAGCTACTCTTCTGGTAAGTCTCTCGTGTCCCCCCAACAGTGGTAAGGCTGAGAGATACTGCCAGAGGAAAGGAAATCCACTTGAGTGGTGGTTCTCGGAGGTCTTTGGGTGATCTGCAGGGTAGAGCTGCAGAGGGAGAGCAACGGGAGCCCAGGTAGGTGATCCACGACGGAGGAAGCGACGTAGTCGCAAAGAACCGAAGAGGTCACGCGCGACGATATACATGTAAATAATTCTAATATAGCACAATAGTCTGATAGATTTCTTGCTTCTGTAATAATAAAATAAAAAATATAAAATAAAATAAAATAATAGCTCGTTATAAATGCAATGAAGAAATATCTAAACCGAAATGCTAACTTGTGCGATGTTTTCATTCAATATAGAAAAAACTATTTGAAGCAATAGTTAGGTAAAGAGCTGAAATTCAACAAATATAGGAAATTTCTAACGCCCCATTTTAAACAGTGGTTAACTTTACTTGAGAAAATATCAAATTCTTTATTTTAATGCTTGATTAAAACGAATATTAAAAATGTCTAAAATATATCACTTTCAATTAAATTAAAACTATTTAGATTTTAAAAATTGAAAAATATCTATAGTAAAACTATTAAAATATTTTTTAAATAAAAAAATACCGTTTGAAAATGAAAAATGTTATTATTAAAGTGTAAAAAATGTCTAAAAATTACAAAATCTATATACAAGTAAGTATGAATGAATTCTATGTATGAACATTTATCAATTATATGCTATATTTATATATATCTTTTCTATATTAATATATGCATATATATCTTATTTAGTTAGTTACATTTCACTTTTAAAATATCGCATTTATAAATCACACATATTTTAAAAACTCGAAAAAATATATCTTTTATTTTCACAAAATATTAAAATAATTAAACATATTATATTTTAAATATATCATTCCAACATTGAAAGCCAAAATAAATCATTAATAATCAAAAGGTTCAAAAACCCGATGTATATGAAAATTTGCATAAAAGTTATATATGTAATACATATTTACATATAATGTGATAAACCAATATTTAGATAGGAAAGGGACATCTGGGATTTCTACTCAGAATTAAACAGAGTAAGAAGAAAAAAGAGCTAAAATGGCTATCAACCGTGAACAGAAAAGATGAAAAGGAATAAAACCCTTGCCAATTTTCCCAAAGGAAGCCAAGCTATTATTAATCAATCTTTTGTAACACATAGAACTTCTTTTATATCAGAGAATAGGAATTTTCCATAATTGTCGTTTGGTGTTTATTAATATTCGATATTATAAATGATATGGTATTATATATGCGTCCTTTTCTAAATATATATCTCGGTTATATTTAGCACATATAAATTATTTTTATCGGAAATATAATCATATAAAATTCAATCTTTTGATATATATACTTTTTATAGAAAAGTCCATGTGTCTAAATAAAAATGAAAATGTCTAATTTAAAATGTAAAATGTCTAAATATAAATTAAAATTGTCTAATTTAAAGTTAAAAACATATATATATATTTTATACAATATTTTATATTTCAAATCTTTGAAATTTTATTTCAATCTTTGAAAATATCTCAATTTAAATCGCTTTTTTTCTTCCTCTTTTAATTATCTTTTGAAGAAAATACACTTTAGAATGCTAAATGGCTCTTAATATTTCTTCATTTTAAATGTTTATTCTTTTGTTTATAGCACGTTATTTAAAAGACAAAGCAATAATTCAGTTTGTTTTTATAATGCTACTTTATTTTCATGTTTTTTTTTTTTTGTGTATAATAGTGTGTATAAAAGTGTATAATATTACACAAATATTACCGGGTTTTTCACAAATAGAGTTTTTGGAAGTGCAAACAATATATGTAGAGAGTGGGTTACAGTTTGAACAAACATAGTTACAATTTGCATAATATTATAACAAAGTATTTATTAAGAAAAAGGCATCTCCTTATCGTGCAACTGAAAGTTACTGATGGCTTGCGCCATCTATCGGAATAAATATCAACTATTCTCCTTTATTTTTAATTATTCCAGAATTGGCCAAATACCCTTTCTTGATTAATCAAGAATGGGTATTTCGCCAATTTTGAAATAATTAAAAATCAACGAGAAAAGTTGATATTTATTCCGATATAGATGGTGCAAGCCATCAGCAACTTTCAGTTGCAAGATAAGGAGAAGCCTTTTTCTTAATTTATGCATCTTATCCCAGTACAATATTACATTTCTACTATTTTTTCACAAAGTATTTATTATTTTATTAACAGAATGTCAATTTTTTTATGTTTATATTTTGCTTCTCTGTAAACTTCCCTCTTTGCTTATCTTCTGTTTATCATTCATAGTTTGTTCTTGCCTGAAATAAATTGCTGTCTCATCCCAAAGTTGGTCTTCCCTAATTTTCCACGTTGCAATACATTGTTACATATTACAGTAAGGTCTGTAGAGATGAAAAGAGAAACACATTTCTAAAAATAAATTATTACAGATTTTATCAATAGATGGCATTAACATTTATTAATAAAAGTATTGTTCACAAAAATATAAATCCGCAAACTTCTTTTAAAAATAAATTAATAAACGAATTTAAAATGTATTATTTGAAATCCCTTTTCAATCATAACTGATTTTGTATACACCCAATTTTACAGTTTTTAAAATGTATTTGTGTACAACAACTGATATTTTTATTTTATTGCATTTTTTTACCAACTAAAAGTATTTATCGAGAATATAGAGGCTGCCTGGCCGGCATTCATAGTTCTTCAAGTTAAAGATACTTCGGTCAGTAAATCTTTTTTATTGTCTCGACGTTTCGACAAAAATCTTTTGTCCTTGTCAGGAGCGAACAAAAATTAAAACATTTGGCACAGCGTTCAAAAACAGCTTTAGAATAATTTGTAACGCTTTGCCAAATGTTTTAATTTTTGTTTTCTCCTAAGGACAAAATATATTTGTTGAAACGTCGAGTTAATAAAAAAGATTTACTGGCCTAAGTATTTTTAATTTGAATAATTAGAAGTATTTAATATTTCGTGGTAATTATTATGCTGGCAATGAAAATATTCCGATAGATGGCACAAGCTATCTTTCAGTTGTACGATAAGGTGATGTATTTTCTTAATTTATCCACCTTTATCCAAGTACAATTTCACATTTTTGCGTTTTTTAATACAAAATAAAGCTTCAATAACGATAAACAAAATAGTATTTATAAAATATAGGGCAATTTTACATAGAATTTCATTATATTTTGTATTAAAATATTTTACATTTCAATAGGACCTATGTTTAGAAAGCCTTAACATATTTCCCAATTATTTAAACGATGATTCCAAAAAATAAACAATGTTTCTAAAAATATAATTTTTCAAAAATATAATAACAGTTTTTGCAGAAATATAGAATTTTAGAATATTAATATAATATACTTGTAAAATACGACCGAAAATATTTCATAAAATCAATTTTTTAATTGGGAGCTTCTCCGAATTTTAGAATTATATTTTAAAAGGTTGTCTGAGCATGTTGTGTTGATAGAATTGACACACTTGTAACTTCCATCACAACATAAGAACATATTACATTTGAATTTATAATCTTTATATCAAGGTTTTATATTGTTTTTTTTTTTTTTTAATTTTACTAGAGCAAATGAAAACATTAAGACTCGAGTGTTTCTCACAAATAAATCAAACTTCTACTGTACTTACTGCGATGAAAAATATTGGAAGGGCTTGGCTCATCAGTGGTGAACCTTCCCAGCGGTTTCGCCAGTTTAATCTACCAGACCGCTTTTTTAGAGCTCTAATACTGTATTGGATCATTCTGCTTATATATGTTACATTGAAGGGTGGAATCTTAGAAATGGTATTTAAGCAAATTGTGGACAAAGCTTTTAGGACAGTAGAATTACATATAAATATTTGCATCGAGCAATGCTCTTCCGTAAACAATAAGGTCAATGTCAGTTAGGTATAAATTAATATGAAGCAATAACACGCCATCTATACATCACAAATGAAAACATTAAGGAGCGAATATTTCTTTCAAACATCAATTTATTGAAAATAAAAAGTATATTTCATATTTTTAACAAGTACACCTATCCCCCGATTTACACGGTAGATACGTTCCTGAGAAAAACGTATAAATCGAAAATTAATGAATTTTATGCGAAGAAATACAGACACAGTGTGCGTGTGCAGCAAGTCAGCACATAAGCTCGGGATTCCTCGTGAGATGTGTACACAGCGCATGTGTTCAATCACAGTAGCATTTAGTATAGTGCGATAAAAACAAACAAAAAAAACTTATTTGGAAAACCGTGTAAAAGCGAAAACGTGTAAAACAAGTACCGTATAAATCGGGGGATAGGTGTATTACTAATAGATGGAAAATTTGCAGGGAGGAAATTGATCCATAGATGCATAGGGCACCTCTCCCGTCAAATTAAACGTGAAAACTAGACGCGATCTATTGACCGTCGCCGCAAACTTGTGGCCTCGGGTCGGTGACAAAGCCACAACACCAACTTTACCAGCAAAACACCTCTTTGGTAGATTGTGAAGATTCCATTAGATCCCGTGTGGATCCCAATGGAATAAAGTCCGCCCTAGACTGACGAGGGCCATTAGCCCGAAACCATGGTCTCTAGGTGGACGCTTATCAGTTTGCCAAAGCTGGTGTTGTGGCTTTGTCACCGACCTGAGGCCGCTAGTTTGCGGCGACGGTCAATAGATGGTGTCTAGGTTTGACGTTTATTTTGACGGGAGAGGTGCCCTATGCTTCTAAATATTACTAATATTTTCTAGAACACTCCTTATATTTCTGAAAAGTATGCTTATTGGTTTCTATTTGCAAAAGCACTATTAAATTTAAAAGAAAATTTTAAATATTTTATTATTAGTATATATGTTATTTTAAACTGTAAAATGACTAAACTTGCTCTTTATTAAAAGCTAGTAATAATTAAAGGTAATACAGACATGATGTAAGACAATTTGAAATGCTGAAAAAAATATATAAAAATATACAAACTGAATTGATAGATTTAAATATTTTAAAAAGCATTTTATGAAAGAATTATATTGAAAAATGCATATCTTTATACATTTTAGATTTTCCCTACCTTCATTTATAAATTCTATTCAAAAATCCACATAATATTTAACTAAAAAATGTTTAATATATAAATATTTATATTTATTCAAATATTTTTTAAAATTATATTTCAACGAGTGTTTATTTTTCCAAAATAAATTTTTATAAACATGTACCTTTATATTTACATACTTTCTTTCCATAAATTTATCTGCTGCAGTAATTTAGAATAATTCGTTTGGTATTAAAATATATTTTTATTAGGGCAATAAAAACAGTTCGGTTTCTGCGGATTTTATCGCATGTTTTATTACACGTGTAGGATATTTTTATCTTTGAATATTTAAAATATTGTAATTTATTCCGTTATTACGTTTACCAAATTATTTTCATGAGAAAAAGAGCGATATTATTTTAAAATTTTAAGCTTTCTGATCCATTTTTATTTTTAAAATATATTCGAATCCGTTAGAGATTGATAATACAATTTTTACTAATTATTGCTTGTTATTTTAAGTTTTAATTGCCCTGATGAAATTCATAAAAAAATAATTTTGTATATATACCCAGAAATTGTTATAGAATACTAGTATATCGGGAAGTTGTACCTTGTGGAAGTGGGTGTTTTAAAGAAAACTATGGACATATGTATTACTAGAACTGTGTAGAAAATTTACAAAAATTGAGATATTTAATGTACTTATCAATCAATGAATACTTTTCCACAAGATAGAGGTCTGTTTAGCAACAAATATCATCATCAATTTAGTGCGCTTTATCGCTTAAAAGTAGCTTTATATATGTATATTTCTAAGTTGCATATGCCCGGTATATAGTATATTATATGCACTTATAGAAAAAACAACTTAAGAAAGTCGAAAATCTTTGATGTCACCTGTCGGTTTTTTTTAAGGAGACAGAGGCAATTTTGTTCACACTTGGTTATCCCGTGTGTCTTCAATAAAGGTCACTGTGATATCTTTCAGAGTTATTGTCTCAATCCCGATTTACATGGTAAAGGTACAACTTCCTTAATTTTTTTTTTGTAAGTCTTCAATAAATGTCACTGTAATATCTTTCAGAGTTATTGTCTCAATCCCGATATACATGGTAAAAGGTACAAGTTCCTTAAGTTTTGTTTGTAAGTCTTCAATAAAGGTCACTGTAATATCTTTCAGAGTTATTGTCTCAATCCCGATATACATGGTAAAAGGTACAAGTTCCTTAAGTTTTGTTTGTAAGTCTTCAATAAATGTCACTGTAATATCTTTCAGAGTTATTGTCTGAATCCCGATATACATGATAAAAGGTACAACTTCCTTAAGTTTTGTTTGTAAGTCTTCAATAAAGGTCACTGTAATATCTTTCAGAGTTATTGTCTGAATCCCGATATACATGATAAAAGGTACAACTTCCTTAAGTTTTGTTTGTAAGTCTTCAATAAATGTCACTGTAATATCTTTTAGAGTTATTGTCTCAATCCCGATTTACATGGTAAAGGGTACAACCTCCTTAAGTTTTGTTTGTAAGTCTTCAATAAAGGTCACTGTAATATCTTTCAGAGTTATTGTCTGAATCCTAATATACATGCTAAAAGGTATAACTTCCTTAATTTTTATTTGTGAGTCTTCAATAAAGGTCACTGTAATATCTTTCAGAGTTATTGTCTGAATCCTGATATACATGCTAAAAGGTATAACTTCCTTAAGTTTTGTTTGTAAGTCTTCAATAAAGGTCACTTTAATATCTTTCAGAGTTATTGTCTGAATCCTGATATAAATGCTAAAAGGTACAACTTCCTTAAGTTTTGTTTGTAAGTCTTCAATAAATGTCACTGTAATATCTTTCAGAGTTATTGTCTCAATCCCGATATGAATGCTAAAAGGTACAACTTCCTTAGGTTCTGTTTGTGAGTCTTCAATGAAGGTCACTGTAATATCTTTCAGAGTTATTGTTTCAATTCCGATATACATGCTAAAAGGTATAACATCCTTAAGTTTTGTTTGTAAGTCTTCAATAAAGGTCACTGTAATATCTTTCAGAGTTATTGTCTCAATCCCGATATACATGCTAAAGGTCCAACTTCCTTAAATTTTGTTTGTAAGTCTTCAATAAAGGTCACTGTAATATATTTCAGAGTTATTGTCTGAATCCCGATATACATGCTAAAAGGTTCCACTTCCTTAAATTTTGTTTGTAAGTCTTTAATAAAGGTCACTGTAATATATTTCAGAGTTACTGTCTGAATCCCGATATACATGCTAAAAGGTACAACTTCCTTAAGTTTGGTCTATGAGTGTGTATACAACTAAGGTTATACCAGGATGTAGAGCGACAGAAATGGTAGCAGGGTGACCAAGATTTTATTAATCTCCCCCACTTATTGAATTTGTATCATATAAATTCCCCCCGCGACCAGGATAAAACCAACGGTAAATACAATTTGTTCCTTCCATTCACACCGATAGAGAACTCCTGATATTTTTCTTTCTTATTTATCTGTATGCAATCTTTTTATCCGTTTTACTTTTTTATTTTCTCTATATGTTTTTGTATATATATTGTTGCGATGGTGACCTGATGTACTGGGATAAAATCACCGAGAAGCCTTTTTAACGTTTATTCACAAACTAATTGTTTTAGAAAGAACACCTTCTAACTAAAGATTATTGTCTTGAATAATCATTAAGAACAAAAGGTATGAAAATTTAACGATAGGAAAGTATTAGGAAATAATTATACAAAATTAAATTATGTAAAAATAATTATACATCTTCTTCTTCTTCTTCCTTATCTCCACTCAATCATATTAGGATATCAAGTTGTGACCCTTGATGGTGTCTGTTTGACAACCATCAACACTGGGTGAAGTAGAATGCGTCTGCCTTTGTCATTAAGACTGGGAGTACTACTCAGTGGCAGGCCGACTTAGCTCCAAAAGAAAAGGCTGCCTCTGACATGAGGAACAGACGCCATGTGCAGCTGCTCCTAACATGGAGTACACACGCTGCTCATCCTGTATCCCTGGAGCCCTTACAGGGTACTATCAGCCAGGCCAGCTGAGCCCAGGTTTTTTAGTGAGCTTGTTACGAGCTTGTTACTGCTCCCCCTCCTCCTTTTTTATCCGGGCTTGGGATCGGCAAAGGCGGAGTTATAATTATACATGAAAGTTAATAAGAATAAACAAGTTGTTAAAAAGTTACCGTTAAGTCCACGGGAAAAGATGTATTATTATTATTTATTTAAGTAACCCAGGTTCCTGGAGCGTACAGAAGTCGCCAACTACCCGGGATGTCCTTCTGACCTAAGTCTTCTTGGATTTATATACAATGCCAGTGGAAGTCCAATTAATGAGGTGTCGCCAGGCAGATTTCTTTCTTGGGAGATTTTCTAGGGATGCTGGACATATGTTGGTGATACCTAGGAGAGTGGCTGTCTGGAATCTTTGGTATTGGAAGGTTGGGCAAGTGAAGAGGAGATGGTCTACGGTTTGGTCTTCATCTTGGCAGTGGGGGCAAATTGGGTCTTCTTTCGATACCGTTGCAAGGTCTGCCTGAATGTAACCATGGCCGGTTAAGATTGTTGTGGCGGTAGATCCATGCTTGATGTTTCGAAGCATTTGGTGGAGTAGTTTCGGGGTAGCAGCAAATCTTCGTAGATTTCTGGTGGAGTAGAAAAGATGTGACGAAAACAAGTAGGTTTAGAAAAATGGCACGAGGCGCGCCTTGAGCCGCGCGCCTCTCTTCTAACAATATATAAACATTGCGCATATTTTATCTAGTTTCCAACGGGAGCTCGAAAGATAAAAGCCAGACTCTTGATCTCTTATGATCCCTATTTTTGAAGCCTAGGGAGCTTTAGTCGTACTTGGTGCTGCCTTGGTTCCCTCGCAAGCGGCGCGCTGTTACCAGATGCAGCGGGCTGTTTGCATGTGTCGTCCAGATGTTTTTTCTCTGAAAAAGCTTGCAGTAAAGCTTACAGCGGAGGGAGATAATTTCAGTAGCTTATTTTATCTAACGTTGTTTTTAAATCGATTTTGTTTATTTTTCAATATCAATTGATTCAAAATTTCTAGATATAAATTAAATAATACAACAGGTTTCTGGAGACGAGCTTATTTTTCATTTATATGAACACAATCTCGAGCTTTCGTGCATCTACTCGTATGTCCTTCTAGAGGAGTATATAAAAACGAATAAAACGCCGTTAGATGCTGACTGTGAGCATCTGTCTTTGTCTCTGTTTGGAGTTTATATGTTAAGTTTGTAATTATTCTTTTTTTTTTTTTACTTCATAGAAACATTTTTCTGGCAGACATATTCAATTTTTTATCATCATCATTTATAAATTATTATTACAATATAATACACTGCGGCCGGTGCTTGTAAAACGACACCTGAAGCTACACCGCATGAGTTTCTTTTTAACGAAAAATCAAAATTTTTATTTCAAGGTGAAATATCGACTATTCCTAACCTTTATGGATGAGGTATGAAAGGACATCATTACTCTTCATAATTCATCCTTTCATACCTCATCCAAAAAGGTTAGAAATAGTCGATATTTCACCTTGAAATAAAAAAATTGATTTTTCATTGAAAAGAAACTCATGCGGTGTAACTTCAGGTGTCGTTTTATAAATTATTATTGTTTTTTTTTTCTTTGTTAGTTATCAAATCTTATGCAATTGTAGTTTCTTTTTTAATTTGTTGTGTTCCTTTTTAAGCAATAAATATATATAGAACTAAGGTGTAATATTCTATTCAAGCATATGGAACCATGTTGACTTTGCTTAGAATTATTAATGAAACTGATTCCAATAATTATTAATTAAACATTATATTTATTATATGATGCACTAGCGCACCATATTTTTAATTTCAAAAAGAATCTTACGCCTTTAAAATAATTTCGAATTATATTTATTGATTTAGTAAAGAGAGAACAAAATATAAAAGGGAAACGAATATTGAACAAAGGAACTTTTTTTTTGTTTCGGTTAGCGCCTATTTATCTGTGAGCTTACACACACTCTGTGGTAACAATTAATTAATATATATACAACAAACCAAAATATTTAAAAAATTTAAAAAAGAAAGAAAATATTAAGCTTATACAACTTTCACTTTTTCATACAGTCTCAATCCCGATATATTCCTGCTAAAAGGTAAAGCTTTCTTAAGTTTTGTCCATGAGTGGATATCAGGAATCTATTTAAATAAGAAAAATCTGTTGTTGGGTATAGAATTATTATCTTATTGAAGTGCTGAAAGAGAGCTATAATTTCGAAAGAAGTTGACATATTCTACTCGCAAATAATAATAAAAATGACAACACTAAGAGTGGTTTTATATTTACAGAAACAAATAAAATAAATTATATTGACGTGTGCACGCGCGGGCGTCCATTATACTATATTACAGCTAAACTTTAATGTAACAATAAAAAGCTTTATTAAAACTTTTTGGTCTTATATAGATTCTCTAAGCAGAAATGCAGGGTACATACAGTAAGAGTACCAGTAATCAGCAATGTTATTTATAGTGTTTCAAATAAAAGAGAGGAAGGGCTTAGCATAAACTTAATTTAATATATAATAATATAGGATGAAATATAAATATAAAATTTTATAAGATTATTTTTAAACTATATGAAAAAAAATATATTTTACTAATTTACGCATTAACTTGCTATCAGTTGTAAGAAATTTAAACTATTTTAGACGCGTATGATTCTTTTTAAAAATTAAAAAAAAAATTTATTGCCCTTATCGCCTTGATAAATAAATGGGAGGGCCTGGCTCATCAGTGTTGAACCCTCCCCACGGTTTCCTAGCAGATTAAACAGACGAAACTGCTGAGAGGGTTCACCAAAAATAAGCCTTCACATTAATGGGAGGGCATGGCTCATCAGTGTTGAACCCTCCCCACGGTTTCCTAGCAGATTAAACTGGCGAAACTGCTGAGAGGGTTCACTAATAATAATCCTTCACATTAATGGGAGGGCATGGCTCATCAGTGTTGAACCCTCCCCACGGTTTCCTAGCAGAATAAACAGACGAAACTGCTGAGAGGGTTCACCAATAATAAGCCTTCACATCAATTTATTATAAAATGAAGCTTCCAGAGTTAAGTTTCTTGTGTAACTTTTTATTATCAAGCTTTCAGACTTGTCAGTCCTTCAACAGGATTATCACGTTAACTACTTAATAATAAATACAATTTTTATATATACAAATTATTGATGGAAATTCTGCCGTGAGGATATTGATCTAAAGAGACAAAGGTCGCCTCTCCCGTTAAAATAGACGTCAAAATTAGACGAAAATTGAATTAGACGCCATCTATTGACCGTCGTCGCAACTAGCGGCCTCGGGTCGGCTAGTTGCGGCGACGGTCAATAGATGGCGTCTAGTTTTGACGTCTATTTTGACGGGAGAGGCGACCCTTGTCTCTTTATACAAATTATTATATACATATTTTAAATACTTATTATATATTGAGATAAATATATTACATTATTTAAACGTTCTTCCCTGATTTACATTACATTAATTCATCATTACAATAAGGAGAGTAAAAGTGAAGTTTTCAACTAGCAATAATCGCGCCTCGGAAGATCCTCATGGGCTACGATATCGCCTCTGCCCAATAAGGACAGTAGAAAATTGATTTAGTTTCAAAAAAATCATACATGTCGAAAATAGAGTTTAAATTTCCTAAAATATATTATAACAAAGTATTTATTATATTTTATATATAGATTATTAATTTTGATATTATTTATATATTGTTACTCTTTAAACTTCCCTCATTACTTCTCTTATATCTTATAAGTGCGTTTCATTTTGTTCCTTCCTTAAATAAATTGCTGTGTCATCCTGAAGTTTGTCTTTCCTAATATTCTACGTTGCAATATACAATTGCCTTTAAAATATTATAATGAAGGGTGAATTTAATGTTATAACTCTCTATTTTTGTTTATAATCATTTTTAAAATAAAGATAGGTAAATATTCATAGCAAAACAACTTCTCCCATTATTTAACAACATGCTAAAAGTATTTATTAATATTGTCACGAAATTGGTTTATATAAATCAAATGTGAATGAAATGTCTCTATTAGTAAATATGTAAATAATTTTATGTTTAACTAGACGGGTGACCCGGGCTTCGCCCCAGGATTGACCCGCGTGCATATCTACCCGAGTGATATATATTTAGATAAGATTTGTTTTATAATTGTTTGTTATTAGCATTATCTATTTGTTTGCATCAGCATAATTTAATCTAATCTTTGATAGAGGGCGCTGTTCGTGAGCTAAGTAAAATAATTTGAATATATAGTTTTAATAATTGATTTATATATTTCTAAAATAGCCTATCGTCTTCCCCGTATATTTTTACCTATGTATGGAAATTTTGGTTTGAATTAGTGAACTACTGCGAATTTGTATACCGGACATACAAACAAACAAACATACAAACAAACAAACATACAAACATTCATTTTTACATATATAGATAGATGTTATATAAGGATGGTATGTAAATTCTCTAACTGATTTTTCATTTTCTTGTTTCTAGTTTTGTTTTGAAGAAAACATCACTCACAAAGTTTATCATTTGATTAATAAAACTCTAAATTGATACCGCGACAATATAAATATTATCATAATAAACCAGCTTTTCCAATATTTTTTACAATTGCAGTAAAGAAAACAGAGAGAGAGAGAGATTGAAACTGATTTATTACAATGAACATATAAGATTAATTCTATATACAGTTACGAGGGTCATGCGTTCTTAATCCGTCATTTTTCATGTCTGTCACCGTTTGCTTTTTTTTTTTTGGAATGGCGCGCTCCTATTGGTTGGCTACGATCACGCCACCTTTGCCCCCCATTTCTGTAACTATTGTGTTGGAGCGGGTCGCTCCTTAAATAAATGCATATATTAGTTAATAACCAAATGGAATCCTCTCTTTCTTTTTCCCAGTAATAGTTATTAACTAGTTATAATATAGTTAATAGTTATTAACTAAAATATGCATTTATTTAAGGCGCCAATTTATAATTGTAACAAATAGTATTTGAATCAAAACATTCAATCGGGTAAAACACGGGCGTTGCCCGGGTCATTCGGCTAGTTTGTAAATAAAGCCATCCATAAATAAATCTTTAATTAAAAAGCATATATTGGATCAAAATATAATTTATTTTACCAATATTTCAGTTGGCTGAACGCCAACCTTTATCAAGGTATTATAACATGTTTTTGGCACGCATTAATATGTTATAATATCTTGATAAAGGTTGGCATTCAGCCAACTGAAATATCGGTAAAATAAATGATATTTTGATCCAATATATGCCTTAATTAAACAAATAAATATAAAGTTATTCTAAACAATCAAATAAGTTTATAGAAATGAGTTTCTTTTCATTTTATTAAATCAGTCTCAAAAGCTTTCGGACTTGTCAATCCTTCAACCTGAGTATCACGTTAATATATCAATAACTAGCGGATGTGTACCCGGCTTCGCCCGGGTTTTATCCGAGTGAAAGTTTGCCTAACGAATATTATATATTATGAAGTATAATAAACAATGTTAAAGATTAGTTTTAATTATTAATCAAGATTGTGTGTGAATATGTGAGAAAGATGTAATATCGTTGTTGTTTTCTTGGGCGACTGTTTTACATATGGTGTTATCTTAAAATTGCTTGTTTTGAATATTTTTTTAGATTGAGTTGAATGAATTGCTGAATTTTTTTTTGTATTTATATATAAATAAAATTAACTCTGTTGATTTTTTTTTGTATTTATATATAAATAAAATTAACTCTGTTGATTTTTTTTTGTATTTATATATAAATAAAATTAACTCTGTTGATTTTTTTTTGTATTTAATCGATAACAGCGAAGTTACGCATGTTAAAGTTAGGAAATATATTTTGATGTTAAGCAAAACCTGCTCCATCTCGTTTTACATAAATGTTGAAAATTTGGTCGAAATTGATGCATTGTAACGAAAGTTTTTAGCGAACACCACTTATGAAATTTGCATTTTATTAATATAGATAAATATTTTATCAATTGATTTAAGATATTTAATATAAGGTTAAATACATGAATAAATTTGAATATGAATAAATAAGATTAAATAAGTATAAATATAAATAAATGTAAAATATAATAAAAGAAAGAGAGAGAAGAAAAAAAAATGATTTTTTTACCAAAACGGTAGAGCGCTTCAAATAGTTAACAATTCAACCTACAGATGGCGCGCTATATCACCGTATTAATATATTTCCTAGCAGATGACTAACCCAATATTGCACAGAGTTACAATAAGATTTATAGTTCTTTAAGAAATACAGTCCATTTATCTACAGAAACCTTTTTGTTTCAACATGAAATAGTAATGTTTTGAAATGTTAATTTACTTGGCAATGTCAGAACTTGTTGTGTCCAAACTTGTTCTCTTTTTTTTTTACTTTCTTTTTTATAGAGTGAATCGATGATACGTTTTGTTGTAGTTTTTCTAAAACAAGCGCTAGTTACAGTATTTATAGAATATTGGATAGCAACTCAATAAATATCTGTAAAAAAAATAATTTTTTACCTTTTCTGTTTTTAAAAGATTATTTATTTCATTCTTAATATAATATTCTGTTTAATTAAAAAGGCATATATTGGATCAAAATATCATTTATTTTACCAATATTTCAGTTGGCTGAACGCCGATTATCAAGGTGTTATAACATTTTAAAGTGTGTAAACAATTTAAAATGTTATAACACTCGATAAAGGTTGGCGTTCAGTCAACTGAAATATTGGTAAAATAAATTATATTTTGATCCAATATATGCCTTTTTAATTAAAGATTTATTTATGGATTGCTCTATTTTCAAAATAATATTTTGTGTTAAATTCACACATCCCTTATATAGAGAAAGTATTTTTGGAAACCCAATCGAATTATTAGTTTTACATATTTTTATTTAACATGATGCATTAGCGCGCCATCTGTTGAAATAAATTCAAACTATTTTGAGGCGTATGTTTATTTTTAAAACAAAACTCTGTTTTTTTTGTTGTACTTTCCTTAAATAGTATGCCCATAGTTCATTTAAAACACATTTTCTAAGAGTTTATTTTCAGTATAAGTATAAAAGCATAACAGCCAAATGCAAAATTATAGTGTTATGGTAGCTTAAACTGGGCGAAACCGCTTGTAGGGTTCACCACTGATGAGCCAGGCCCTCCCATTAATCATTTAAGGGCAGTAAAGAATATTGTTTTGTTTCAAAAAATAAACATACGGGTCAAAAATAGTTTGAATTTCTTATAACTTCATTTAATCGATCTAAAATCAAAATTAAAAACGTGAGTGTCCATTCAAGAGTGGTATAAGATCAATTTAAAGAAAATATCATTTACTGATCATGTAACTGAACGTTACTGATAGCTTTCACCATCTATCGGAATAAATATATCAATCAAACGTTTATTTCTTCGTTTTAAAATACCTTTAATTTATTAGGAAGCTTCAAAGCCAATCTTGTTTGATCATTGAGGTACAGCCTACACCACGCTGACGTGGGCCAAAACCCGAAACGCCTATATGCTTAGCGCTTCTTGATTTATCCAGTTAGATATGGGTCATTATTCTGATATCAATGAAAGGTTTAGTTGATATTTACTCCGATAGTTGGCGTAATGAATCAGCAACATTCAGTTACAAACTTAGAAGGTGTCAATTTCGGAATTTGAAGACCTGATTTGGTATATTTTTACTTTTGCTCTCAAGCTTTCGTGTGGATATCTTTGTCTCACCTGGAGTTTGTTTATCATCAGATGTTAATTTACAAAAAATAAGAGGCCTTAACTCTTTTTATTTGATTAGTTAATGTGCAAATTTTGCACTATTTATGCAAAAATAAATTACATAATCACAACAAAGCATATAACTTTAGCAAACGACAAGAAAAACATAAGTCAAATTTACATAACTCAACAAAAAAAGGTCTAAAACATCTGTATCACAACACAAAACTCATAATTCAAAAATAATTTACATAAAAAAACAAAGATAAGCCTTATTCAAATCTATACTAAGAACAACTGAGAGATCAAATTACAAAGATAAATGTAGACACAAATCTACAAAGCAAATCTATCACAAAGGCCAAAATAATTGCATAACATCTACATTAAAATTTAACGTAAATACCATAAATATTTCCGCTGAAATGTACACAAAGGATAAATCACCAAAACAAAATAGAACCCCATTAACCAAACCAAACATGCAGCGTTTACAAGCGAAAAGAAAAAGACAATATGCAAGAGTGTATTGTTGCATAAATCCCACATTCCACCATTAATGGAATTCACTTAGCGACAAACAAGGATTTTCATTAAAATGTTTACAGTTGACAGTCCTTTATTGACTTCCATTCCACAGGTAGACAAACCACCTGGCAACCTTCCATTTGTCAACCGCATTTGTCGGAATGTGGAAAACATTTTTGTCCTCATTATTTTAAATGTTGACAATTCCAACAGAAATTTGTCCTTAGAGCGCTCTGTATCCACACACATAAGGTTCATTACAACTATGTTAAATTCTTGCCAGAAAATGGCCTCTAGATTTCACCAGATTAAACACCTGTTTGATAAATTCAACCGATTCCATAACACCTATCGTAGGATACAAGAAAATAAGACCTATTCCAAATAATTTAATAGTGTGTGACGTTTCGGCAACAGCATTGTCACCATCATCAGATAAAGAATTTTTTTTTTTTTATTCTTTTTTTTTTCTGATGATGACAATTTTTTGACAATTAAAAATTATTTATTGTCTTCTAGACAATGTTAACATTCAACCAGGAGGGTGAAAAATATTTACAATTAACAATCGTCAAGAATTAAGGCATCGCTTCCTAAGCTTAGCCATATCGAGGCCAACAATGGAATGGTAGTTCTGAGCCAGTTCTATGGCCGCGCCGAGGAACTCAGCGAGGACCCTCTTCAACGCAGGTGAATGTCCCGCCATGTGGGACACTCTGTCATCGGTGTATAGAATGGCACTCTTGAGTTCATTCGGATGGATTCATGATTCATATAAGGGATTTAGGCAGGTTGTGTGCTTCATTGTGTTTTTCTGATTATGGTGACGATGTTGTTGCAGAAACGTAACACACTAATAAATTATTTGGATTAGGTTTTATTTTCTTGTATTATAATCTATAATCCAAATTTGTGCTTTATCAACCTCTCGTAGGATGTTATCAAATTGAAGCCACCCTTGTACTGATGAGAGCCATAGTAGGAACCCACGGTATACTGGTTGTTGGCTTTTTGTCTGGATTTGCTGAAACTGGTGTGGATCATTCTTTATCACAACTCTACATTTTATACTGGGATGATAACACAAAATACATTATTTCACTATTTTAAATGCATAATTAAAGGGAGAGGTGCCATTTTCGGTACCTAAGTATAATCCTCCTGCAACTTTTATGTTACATATTGTGAGATATGTAAATTTTGTCCATTATATAAAAGAATATGCAAATTTTGTAACATCGCTTTTTTATAATTAAATTATTTTTGTAAAAAAAGTACAAATGTAATATTGTACTGGGATAAGGTGCATAAATTATAAAAAAGGCATCTCCTTATCGTGCAACTGAAAGTGGCTGATAGCTTGCGCCATCTATCGGAATAAATATCAACTATTCTCGTTGATTTCTAATTATTCCAAGATTGGCCAATTACCGAAACGAACAGCCCGAAACAATACGTGGTTAGCTTTTCTTGATTAATCAAGAATGGGTAATTTGTCAATTCTGGAATAATTAGAAATCAACGAGAATAGTTGATATTTATTCCGATAGATGGCCCAAGCCATCAGCAACTTTCAGTTGCACGATAAGGAGATGCCTTTTTCATAAATTATTTTTGTTACTTCTACGGAGAGAAAATAAAGCTTTTGTTCTCCAAGGCTTTGGGTTACGTATCATTTCCTACTTTACAATATTTATACATAATTCCTTTGCCATTTTATAACATCATCGTTTTCCCGAGATAATCGTAATTCATATTCAATTTTTGGAATAAAATACAATTGTATAAATCTTAATCATCAAATAGTTTTCTTAAAAGATTTAATTAAGACATCAAAACTTTTAAATATTATAAAATACCAAGTCAAAACACCCACATTTAAAGACATCTATATATATAAAAATCAATGTTTGTATGTTTGTTGGTTTGTATGTCCGGTATACAAATTCACAGTAGTTCACTAATTCAAACCAAAATTCCCATACATAGGTAAAAAATACGGGGAAGACGATAGGCTATTTTAAAAAATGTATAAATCAATTATTAAAACTATATATTCAAATTATTCTACTTAGCTCACGAACAGCGCCCTCTATCAAAGATTAGAATAAATTATGCTGATGCAAACAAATAGATAATGCTAATGACAAACAATTATAAAAAAAAATCTTATCTAAATATATATATCACTCGGGTAGATATGCACACGGGTCAATCCCGGGGCGAAGCCCGGGTAACGCGTCTAGTATTAAATATTATTCACTGCTATAACACAAAATACTTATATCTCGTTTTTAAAATGATAGCTAGTAATAAATAATGAAAAAGGAATCTCCTTATCATGCAACTGAAAGTTGCTGATGGCTTGCGCCATCTATCGGAATAAAAATAAACTATTCTCGTTGATTTTTAATTATTCCAGAATTGTCCAAATACCCATTCTTGATTAATCAAGAAAAGCTAACCACGTCGAGTTTCGGGCTGTTGGCCCTCATCAGCGTGGTGCTTTCGCATGGTAATAAATAGTTTATGATTCACTAGCGCGCCATCTGTTATCAAAATTCAAAACTATTTTAAAGGCGTGATATTCTTTTTGATATTAAATAATTTCTACTGCCCTTACTGCAATGAAAAATTAATGAGAGGGCCTGGCACATCAGTGGTGAACCCTCTCAGCGGTTTCGCCAGTTTAATATACCATACCGCTGTTATATTGCATTTTTGGACTGAAATTATCCTCATCCGCTGTAAGTCCCTGGGGGACTTTTTCGGACAACAGGACGACACATGCAAACGGCCCGCAGCTTCAGGAAGGGCGCGCCGCTTGCGAGGGAACCAAGGCAGCACCAAGTACACCTAAAGCTCCCTAGGCTTCAAAAATAGGGGATCATCAGAGATCAAGAGCCCGGCCCCTATCTTTAGCGAGCTCCCATATTGCATTTTTGGAACTTCCTTTTATAGTGATACTGTTGATAGACTCTTTGAATGGGTATTTTAGAAGAACTATGGACATAAGCTTAGAGGACAGCAGAATTACATACATTTTTAAATGTATAATATGCTTCGAGCAATCGCTCTTCCGCAAATATCAAATTGTTTCTTTTATCAGAACATTTATAATATGATGCACTAGCGCGCCATCTGTTATCAAAATTCAAAACTATTTTAAAGGCGTGAGATTCTTTTTGATATTAAACAGTTTCTACTGCCCTTACTGCAATGGAACCTTACTGATGAGCCAGGCCCTCTCATTAATTTTTCCATTGCAGTAAGAGCAGTAGAAATTGTTTAATATCAAAAAGAATCTCACGCCTTTAAAATAGTTTTGAATTTTAATAAATAGTTTAATTGAATTTCAGGAAAAAGTAAAGGATTTGTCTGTGCTTCATTTTATATATATATTTCCCCAATTCTACTAATTGATACAAAGGACATTTTCTAATCTAATTAAATACTCATTAAATTTACTCTAAAAATATTCATAATACATTTATATATTTAGAAATTATTTAATTCGAAATAAAAAATATGTGCGTCGTTTTATAAGCCTAGCGGCATTATATTGTATTATAAATTAACCTTATATAATATTTACGAACGGAAAAATATGTCCAGGGTAGCCTAGTGGACATATGGCATCTGCCCGGTAAGCGGAACACTGTGGGTTCGATTTCCATTCCTGGACACTTTTATTTTTCCGTTTATCATTACTCTTCACAATTCATCCTTTCATACTTCATTCCTAAGGAGAGGTATAGTTGTTATTTCTCCTTAAAATAATGAAAATTACAATTTTTAGTTCTGTAAAAAGAAACATTTGCGGTAAAACTTGTTAAACGTTTTTTATAATAATATCCGCATTATATTGTATTATTATAAAGTATTAGAATGCTGGAGAGCTTCAGGATATCAGGGAACCAAACGACAAGGCCCACAACACTGACCAAGAGTCAATATAGCAAATGTAAATATCTTTGTTTACTTTTACTGTTGTTATTTATTGTAGTTGTAAATAAAAATATGTAAATAGACTGACGATTCGCTACACTTTTTAGAGAAAAACTTGTGTAACCTTTTTGAAAAATAAAGTTATAAAGTATTTAAAAATGGTGTTTAAATGTATTTATATTTGAAGAAGCGTGGATATAAAAATGGGCAAATTAAATTTAACTTTATTTTGAAGATAAGAGATTGCTTGGCCTGCGGTGCATTCATTGTTGTTCAAAATAAAATACATTTCGGACAAAACCTGCTTTTATTCTTTGAACGTTTCGACAAAAATCGTTTGTCTTCGTCAGAAAAAAAAAGAGTACAAAAGATTTTTGTCAAAACATTAAGAAAATAAAAACAATTTACTGGCCGACATGTATTTTATTTTTAATAAATATATTTAACTTTCTTATATATATAATTCGAATAAGAAGATTTGTTACCTATTCAGAAATAATAGAGAGGAAGTATCAGAAATTGTCAATAGAGGGCAGCACTAAGGTAAAACACTCTAAGCCTAGCTCAATCAGTAACAGCAAGAAGAAGAAAGTTGCACAAAAGCGTCGAATTGCGCGGGAAAGAATGGCGGGAAAAGCCTTTAATTAAAAGCCAGACGACCAAACGATTTTATCAGCAGAAGACATTAATAAGAAGTCGTTTGGATCTTAATTAGCGTCGAGTTGATCGTCTGAGAGTTTTAATGGAATCTTTTGGTATTCTTGTTTGGACGTAATGAGTTGGAAGCAGCCGATTCCTTCCTGCTGTTCAATTTTTTAATCTTCTGCTTTAAAATGAACTCTCGTCTGCATTCTTTTTGTTGATTTTTTTTTTATTTTTTGGATGACTTAGTTCTCTAATTCAATTTCTTTTGTCACCCCTTTACTGGGTTGTAATAATGTTGGGAGTTTTGTTAAATTACCCCTAGTTAAATTGGGTATTTTGATAAATGGAATTAATCTATCTTATAAATAAGGTGGTTATAGAGTTTAATTTGATGCAGAATTTGTAATAAATTATATTGTTCATTTGTTTCCTATATGGAGTGAAACATAAATCACCTAAGTGAATCATTCTTTTTGTTATGTAATTAAAGTAAGCAAGAAGGATGAATCCGTAACCAATTTAACTTTACATATTATTTATTATTAATAGAAATTATATTAAACAAATCTTGGTATATGTTTTACATGAAAACAACAAAAATAATAATTATATACATATTAGTTCCTTTTCAAACACGAGCTCATCTATAGCCATTGTTACTCTGTGTAATATTCCAACACTTTTCAGTATATTTAGAAAAAGACTTTATAAATTTGGTTTCAAAATATTATTATTTATAAATTACAAATGGCAAAATTATAAGAGCATATTTATAGCTTTGAAGGCAAAATACAATAACATCATAATAACAATCCATGTCCTACAAATAATTTTTTCCTTTGGTCACACACACAAAATTATTTTTTACATTTTCACAGACTTTTTATACATTTTTTAGTAAACATTATAAATATATATTATATTTATATATTAAAAATAAAAAAGACATATCCTGACCGCGCTCACATAAGTATTTTAGATGGCAGAGCGCTATCTAGTGGAACAAAATAATATAAAATTATAACTTCAGTATACCTATATATATGTGTGTGTGTGTGATGAGATCCCGTTGACTCTTGTAGAATCCAGTCGACTTAAACTGTGGTGAGGTATCCAGTCGACTTAATCTATGGTGTGAGTCCCTGTCAACTCTCGCTATACTGTGTTAACCGAGGGTCTCTCGTTGTGGTATGGTAACCGAAAGGGGCAAACCTGTAGTAACCGAGAGGGACAGTCAGGGCGTGGAGAGTTTTCCAATACCTCTCTGCACCTTGGGAGACCTTTAACAGTTCTCACAGAGTACAGGGAGTCGTGGTCGAGGCAGAATGAAAAGCTTGGGAATATCCACACAAAAAACGAAGATACAGTTGCACTAGGAAAGTTCCGTGAACAGATAAAAGTTGAGCAGGGAGCGAAAGATGGAGATGGAAGAGTTCTTACTGGTCTACATGGTGGATGAGGTGGACCTTGGTGACAACCGACGAGGGCTTCCGCTGATGGTGAAGTGACTATATTTTTGGATAGGACGGAGGCTTTATATATCTTTTCCGAGAAAGGAAGTATTGCATTTCAGCAGATGCAAAAGAGCGTGGATCGTCTGGCGAAATTCTACACTGGCGCCGTCCTGACAGTTTCCTATCTATCTTTAGATATTGTTTTGGGAATTCTAAATCTATCTCGATTTTAGACGTTTTTGACCTTTTGCTTTAGCTCAACTATTAATCTATTACAGAGTTTTATTTATTTATCCTCAGTTTGTACAAAGTACATTACATATTATGATGTAATGACACATGTCAATCATGCGTATAATCATTTACAGATGTGTTTCTATTATAAAACATGAAAATCTTGTTATAAGTTATATACAATATGGGGTTGTTGGTTTAAATTACCATATATATATCTACCAAAAGTGGCGCTTTTCCCTTTAAAAATGCATTTAAACAATGCATATTTAGGTTATAACCCCATTACAAAATATAGAGCCAGTAGCACTTGCAAATGTGCCAAGGTTCTATTTGGTTACTTGCACTCACTTTCATTCTGGAATAACTAAAAATCATCGATTAGTTGATATTTATGCCGATAGATAGCGCAAGCCATCAGTTAACTTGTAGTTGCACTACCAGGAGATATGTGTCTATCTGATGCGGCAATTAGACAATGTTGGCAAGAGTGGACGGCAGCGTTCGACCAAGGGCAACAACAGAACGGGAGGACAGAGCGGTTGACAGAGCGGCTGTCGTAGCATCGGATTAAACATTATCTACTATCCAACGTGTGACCGGCACACAAGTGTCCGAAATGACCATCAACAGGCGACTGAAAGAGCGGAATCTAAGAGCTCGACGACCGTTACGATGCCTACCCCTCACACCCGTGCACCGACAAGTCCGACTACAGTGGTGTCGGGAGCGATCAACTTGGAACTGTGCTGACTGGGGACGTATAGTCTTTAGTGACGAGTCCCGTTTCTTACTGTGTCCTGACGACCGTCGCAAACGTGTCTGGAGACGTCCTGGGCAGCGTGTGGATCCTGGCCTTACTGTCGAACACCACACAGGTCCACAACAGGGGGTTATGGTCTGAGGTGCCATTTCATTTGATAGCAGGACCCCATTGGTAGTCATTCCTGGCACCCTGACAGCACAACGGTACACGTAGATGGCATTCTACGACCTGTTTGTTGTCGTTTCTCTCACATCACCCCGGGCCTACTTTTTACCAAGATAATGCCCGGCTACATACGGCACATGTTACTATGGATTGTCTTCAATCTTGCCAAACTCTCCCATGACTAGCAAGGACGCCTGATCTCTCACCCATAGAGCACATCTGGGACGTGATGGGAAGGCAACCATCCCGGAATATTGACTATTTATCCCGACAATTGGAGACAATATGACAAGAAATCCCGCAGCACACCATCCGTAATCTTATTCAGTCCATGACACGCCGGGTGACAGCCTACACCCAGGCCAGCCCAACAATATATTGACTTTCTCAATTTGTGACGATCAAACTCTGGAATAAGACAATTAATTGTTCAGAAATTTTAATTTTTTTTTCCCCTCTATACATGTTCTTCATACACACCAAATTTTGTCCCAATCTGACAACTATATCTTGAAACCTCGATATTTTTGTTATGGATTTATATTCAATAACCAACGCGTATATACAAATATATTTAAATGGAAATACATAAACACACACATACAGCTTTATTAAGACCAACGGTCTTATATGTAAATATATATGTATATTGGCACTAGCGCGCCATCTGTTATCAAAATTCGAAACTATTTTAAACGCGTAAGATTATTTTTGAAATTAAACAATTTCTACTGCCCTTTTAATTAGTTTAATTAATTTTTCCATTGCAGTAAGGGCAGTAGAAATTGTTTAATTTCAAAAGGAATCTTACGCGTTTAAAATATTTTCGAATTTTGATATATGTATATAAATATAGCATCTCTATGTAGAAGCCAAATGTATATATAGTGAATATATACGTGTATTATATCACGCGCTATATTTGAAATTTAGAGGGAGGAATGGAACGAGGGCATTAAAAATTAAATTTCAATTTGTCCTATACAAGACTCTCAGTGGAGCCAGGTTAATATTTGAAAGTGTGCTCCGTCACATATGCACATTGATACACTGAATATAAAATATGCAAATACTTTGTAGTCCATTATACATATATATGTGTGTACAGGTATATGTGTATAATTAAAGAGGGAGAAATGCCTCTCTGGAGACATGAATATCATTCTCCCACAACTTTATGTTATATTCTAGCCTGAAAATCGGCCTTTGCCACTTCACCAGCTTAACACCAGTTTGGTAAATTGGACCGATTCCATAACTTCTCTCGTAGGATGTTAGGAAATAGAAGCCGTCCCTGTACTGATGAGGGCTATAGTACTAAACCATGGTATTTAGACGAAAAAACGAAATAAAAGAAGTAGAGTTTCTTTTAATATAAATATATCAAAGCAAGCTTTCGGGCAAAAAACCCTTCTACAGGCGTGATTACAGCATCCAACTTGATACCATAATGCAGGTACAATGGCTAAAAAGAATATATACATATAACTATTAACATATTTGCGGAATAAATTATGAAAATGAGGATTTACATTAGTTATGACTATTTTATAATTAGAGAGATATTAAGTAAATAAATAAACCAATTATAAAATAGTCATAACTAATGTAAATCCTCATTTTCATAATTTATTCCGCAAATATGTAAATAGTTATATGTATATATTCTTTTTAGCCATTGTACCTGCATTATAGTACCAAGTTTGATGCTGTAATCACGCCTGTAGAAGGGTTTTTTGCCCGAAAGCTTGCTTTGATATATTTCTATTAAAATAAACTCTTCTTCTTTTATTTCGTTTTTTCATCTAAATATTACCAAGAAGAATATTATAGTCGTTATCAACATGGTATATAGGTTGTTTGCTTTTTGTCTGAATTTTCCAAAAAATGGGTAGATAGGTTCCAGATAGGTACACAGAAGCAAGTTACCTACAGAAAGTGAAGAATATCATCATCTTTCCTGAAGTTGGCTTCCTCTTCTGTGTTACGCCTTTTTGTGACTCTTTCTTCATCATCACTGGTAACTTTTTTACTAGGGTGATGAACATTATGCACCGTTCTAATGTATATTTAAAGGGAGAGGTGCCCTTCTCTCTATAGGTACATATATATGAGATTGAAAACAAGCACCAGCGATTGGTCCTGGAGGCTATACTCACCAAAAAATTTAAAAGCATCAATAGAGCAATAGACCTTCCTGAGATATATGATAATTTAATACTGGAACCTCCTATCTGAAAGATTTAGTTTTCATAACCTGCTTATACCTTTACACGTCAATAGCAGTTTTAGTTTATTTTTATTTTGTTTTATAGTCGTTGTTCATACTTAGTTTCTGTAATAGCCTTGTATCATATGTATTATATGTTTATTTGCTTGCTTTGCTTAACTTCTATGAATGATCCTTCGATATTATGTTAATTCTCTGGCACAATTTTTACATATTTGTCTCATTTTCTTACTTTATATATATATATATATATATATATATATATATATATATAGCTGATTGCCACAAATAATTTGTCTCGTTTTTACACCTGTGGATGGGCGGTTATGCCCGAAAGCTTGTGATCTGATATTATATATTAAAATATACTCTTCCCTCATCGAGTAGTCTGTTATTAAAGTTTAGTGAAGGGATTATTGATTCAATATATATATGTGTGTGGTAGTAGTCCGCACTTTGGATAATGATGAAATGTTTACAACGTTTTCAAAAGTTGTATAGACTTTAAAATGTGTTTAATTGTACGAAATATCTATTTAAATCGGGTATATGAGATTTAGGTAGAGTAAGAAACAGTATTGTAAGTACACCACATGTCTACACATGTAGTATCAGGCCATGATAATCATTGCGGGTATAAACTAACAACTGATTGTGTTTACGTGCACCATATCAAAAACTGCATTAAACTATTGAAAACGCCTGAAAAAAAAACCTTTCAATGTATGAAAAAATTCTCCCTTCCTCTCACAAGACATTAAAACGATAACAATAGTATAAAGCCATCATTCTAAAAGCTTCCAAATTTACTCAACACTCTATTAAAACTACTAACATATACTCCACAGACAAGAGATGACAGAAACCTACAATTCCGTCACTTACACCCCCCAGAATACACTTGAGTGTAAACAAGTTTATCGAAACCTTCAAGTAATCAGGGTGATCGTAAAAGAAGTTTGCCCATTGCGAAGCAGTAAAACCGCTCCGAGTTAACAAACCGTGAAATACTGACAACAATAAAGTAAGGAATGCCCCAACAATTTATCTAGCTTAACTCATTCGTCCTTTACAAGCCTTTACTTGATCTAATTCGACCAAATCGACTTACTACCTCCCACTGAGAAACTACCTTTAAATGGTTAAACCATTCGCGGTTGTTTTGGTCGTAGATTTATATGTCTCTGTCAAATATTTGGCCAATGGAACAGCGCTATTACAATAGGAATAATTGCAGGTTTTCATTGCTGAGAAGAAAACAAAGGTAAAAGCAATGAGTGTCTTTATTGAAGAAATATAAGTTTGGAAAGCTTTCGGACAATAACTTTCTTCAACAAGCTATAATGCGAATACAAGACAGTCTGTTGAAGGTCGTTATTCTCCGAAAGTCGCCAAGATTTTATCTCTTCAATAAACCTATGGGTCCAGCGACCTGTCGCTGGTTCACCGTACTGGTTCTGCCGCTACATCAGACCTCTCATCCGGGAGGCATTTACCATCATCCCCCCTGACCTGCAGGGCTACTGGGTCTTCGGGCATGGCCTAGACGATGATGCCCTGGACATTCTGGCATCTGCCAAGACACACATCTATAGGTACTTTCTCGGTGTGAAACTGAGGAGTGAAGACCTTGTCTGGAGGAGGACTCTCTCAAGGTGGGGAAGTCTTCCTTGCTGAAAAAATTTGTATACATACACAACTATATATATATTCCCCTACATTTTATCTACCCTTTATTTACTATTTTATTATATATTTTTTCTACCTTTGTAACAATTGATTAGAAGAATCAATACAATTGTTTAAATTGTCAAATTGTCTTCAATAAAGAAACTTATAGCTTTTATCTTTATTCTCTTCTCAGTAAAGAACTATATTTGATAATTAGTTCTAACTCAAAACTCAAATATTCAGCTTATCTAAAGATCTCTAATGGAAGACCACCACCGAGAGAGATCATGGTTTTTCTATGAAGAGAGCTTTTTTTCTTATTTATTTCAATTCAAAACGCTATGTCCCCCTTGGGACACTTGCGCTAAATGTACATACAAATATCACAAAGAAAATATTCAACATGGAAAGATACACAGAAAGCGACTTAGAAATATTCATAAATATTATTTACATATATAGATATTCTTTGAATTTTATTTACAGTTACAACATTAAATTAAAAAATATATACATATATACACACATATACACACATACACCTATATATTGTTTACAACCACAAGATATGTCCAATATTTCCTTGAGATCGTTACATCAAAGACCATTTTTCTTAATCAAATCCAAAATATATTTACAAAGAAAATTAGGTTTGATAATTAGGTTATTAATACTAAGGAATAACTTAAGTCGCAAATGTTTATTTTCACAAATAAATCAAACTTCTACTGTCCTTACTGCGATGAAAAATATTGGGAGGGCTTGGCTCATCAGTTACTATATTTTCTAATTAGGTTATTAATACAAACAATAACTTAAGACGCGAATGTTTCTTTTCACAAATAAATCAAACTTCTACTGTCCTTACTGCGATGAAAAATATTGGGAGAGCTTGGCTCATCAGTTACTATATTTGCTAATTAGGTTATTAATACAAACAATAACTTAAGACGCGAAGGTTTATTTTCACAAATAAATCAAACTTCTACTGTCCTTACTGCGATGAAAAATATTGGGAGAGCTTGGCTCATCATTTACTACATTTGCTAATTAGGTTATTAATACAAACAATAACTTAAGACTCGAAGGTTTATTTTCACAAATAAATCAAACTTATACTGTCCTTCCTGCGATGAAAAAAATATTGGAAGGGCTTGGATCATCAGTTACTATATTTGCTAATTAGGTTATTAATACAAACAATAACTTAAGACTCGAAGGTTTATTTTCACAAATAAATCAAACTTAAACTGTCCTTCCTACGATTAAAAAAATATTGGGAGGGCTTGGCTCATCAGTATTAAACGCTCCTAGCGGTTTCGCCAATTCAATCTACCAGACCGCTTATCTAGAGCTCTAATACAGTATTGGATGATTCTGTTATTATTATTATAAGTTTAATTATATTTATTTGTGAATAGAAATATTCGCCTCTCAATGTCTTCATTCGTTTTATAATTAGGTTATATTTCAAAATTTGATTCGTTGTGTTAGTTCAGGTAAATTACTCCTAATCATACATCTTTTACTAGATTATCCTGTTGTTCAAGATTACAGAATCGTAAAAATATTATTAGTAACAGATCCTAGTATTTTTATTTCCAGTAAAGAAATGTATATTAAATTCAATACCTTTTGTATATATTTTGAAATATATAGCAACAAATATCTTTTAAGAAACTGATAATTTATATTATGTTGATTGTACATATTGCCAGACACTTCTTTCTTTTGTATAAAGTTCTTTTTTCTCGTTTCTTTTCTCTCTTTCCCATTGTAAACATCATATGACTATTCTATTCACGGCCTAAAATTATTGTATATATATGTATAGACAAATATAAAGGCATACATGTAGGACAGCGCAAGTGTCCCTAGGGAGACATAGCGCTTTGAATTGAAATACAATTTTTAAAAAATGAAATAATGGTATGTTTTCTCAAACAGGTTTCTTCAAGACGATCATTCCATAGCCAGAGTAGATCCATTTATTGAGGAATTTCGTGGGAAAAATAATGCGGTTTTTACCAACCCTTTACATTCCATATCTATATGATGTTGGTCTTTAAGTACGTATATTCATCCGTTTATAGAAGCTTCAAGGACAAGTTGAGACTTCCTTCATATCAGGAAGGAGTTAGAGACTTATACAGGGCTATGCTCAGTCCCCTCCTGGTTTAGCTGTTCTTGGGTTTTGTCCGCCTCATGAAGGGACAGATAAGATTTGTCCTTTACTAGGAGATGGAATTTTATAGTAGAACTTTTAAGACGTTTGTATTTGGATATGAAAATTAGCCTGCCTGGATATTTAGAAAAAAATGTTAATTAACAATGGGAAAATGGTGTATAAACAATAGAAAAATGTAAAATAAAAATCGAAAAATGGGAATTAAAAATGGAAAAATGTGAATTAACAATAGAAAAATGTGAATTAACAATGAAAAGTGTGAATTAACAATAGAAAAATGTGAATTAACAATGGAAAAATGTGAATTAATAATGGAAAAATGTGAATTAATAATAGAAAAATGTCAATTAACAATGGAAAAATATGAATTAATAATAGAAAAATGTCAATTAACAATGGAAAAATATGAATTAACAATGGAAAATTGTAAATTAATAATGGAAAAATGTGAATTAACAATAGAAAAATGTCAATTAACAATGAAATATATGTAAATTAACAATGGAAAAATGTGAATTAATAATGGAAAAAAAGCGAAATAACAATAGAAAATGTGAATTAAAAACGGAAAAATGTAAATTAAAAACGGGAAAATGTAAATTAACAATGGGAAAAGCGAAATAACAATGGAAAATGTGAATTAACAACAAAAAATTGGGAATTAACAATGGAAAAATGTGAAATAACAATGGAAAAATGTGAATTAATAATGTAAAAATGTTCATTAACAATAGAAAATGTAAATTAACAATAGTAAAGTGTGAATTAACAACGAAAAATTGGGAATTACCAATAGAAAATGTGAATTAACAATGAAAAAATGTTTATTTTTAAATTTTATGCTAAAACACAAGATTTCAAACCACGCTGTACTCTTATTGCAGGTGGAACTCTAATGGAGGTTAAGAGAAAGGGAATTTTTATGTCTTATTATATATTTTATATATCTTATTTTATTTAGATATATGCAAATTAAATATATCATATATATAATGGCCTTTTTAATAACGTTTATTAGATTTATACCTTTAGAAGAGAGTACCTTGAAGTTTGAAAAACTCGTTTTTTATCTTTAAAATATAAATTTTATTTATTTAATATCATTTTCTATTTATTATTATATATTTTTTATTTTATTATTTATTCAAATATTTATTATAATAAAAATAATCTCCATTGTTCTTTGAATTTTTGTTATGAGGTCATTGTTATATTTATAAAAGTGAAAAAAATTAAAAGAACCAATATATTAAAACACAATAAAAAAACTACTTATAAAAGCTTCACTACTCAATTTAAATTTGTACTTTCCAGTATATATATTGTGATAAAATATAATTCAGTTTTTTCACACCCATACACATTAATGGCATAAAAAAAAACAAGTTGATATTTCACTCCATTCAATTACCCAATAATAGAATCACCATTCAAAAATTTGCATATGAATAGAAGCAATATACAAATAAGTTTTGAAAAATGCTCCAATCATTATTGGGCTAGTTGTTCGCCAAATGAGAGAAGGATTATTATTAGTTAATTACGTGTGGGTGCAATTAGAGATGTTAATTAAGAAAGCAATCAAGCGTGCAAAGTTTTCTCTCCACCCACCATGCTTGTAAAGTCTGCTGAACATGATTGATTGAAACGGTCGCTCCGACATAGAAAACCTCACATTACTACACAAATACTATGGTTGCTTTATGTTCAAAATAAAATTCCCTTTTACATTATATATAATATTATAAATTAAATAAAGCTTCCAGGGTTAAGTTTCTTGTACAAATTTTTATTTTCAAGCTTTTGGACTTGTCAGTCCTTTAACAGGATTATCACGATAAAAAAAAAAAAAAAGATGTTATACAGGGTGTACCAGGTAAATTGACACTAACTTTGACAGTCCACAAAACAAAAACTACTTGAGATTAAAAACTTGTTTTTTTTTCATTACGTAGCCATATTCATGTAAAATGCAACAGTACATGTGTGCGTAGTGTAGTGATGAAGAGTAACCGAGAATTTGAAAATCGAGCTGCCATCATCGTTGCTCTGCGCGCCGGAAGGAGCCCCAAAGAGATAGTGGATTTTCTTAAGTTGCCCAAAACCACTATTTATCGTGTCAAGAAGCAGTTTGATGAGGCCGACAGTAACAAAGAGGGGATAGCTACAAGGAAAAAGCACTCGCGTCGATCGGACAGGGTAAGAGGCGAAGAATTTGTCAAAAATGTCAAGGAGAAGATTGATGGAAACCCTGGGAAGAGCATGAGGGCCATAGCCAAGGAAATGGACGTTGGCTCTATGACAATTGTCAGAACTATCCATGAGGACCTTGGTCTCAAGTCTTATGCCCTTCGGAAAGGTCAGTTGCTGACTGAGAATATGAAGAATAACAGAAAAGGAAAGGCTGCTGCCCTCCTCAACAACCTGAAACACGACTCTTTTGGCATGCTAAGGTTCTTCTCTGACGAAAAGAACTTTGACGTGGACCAAAAGGTAAATCCCAGGAATGATCGCTGGATCTGTAAAGACCCCTCAGAGATACCTGTCGTGATGCACACGAAATTTCCTGCCTCCGTAATGGTCCTTGGCGTTATCAGCAGTGAAGGTGATGTCATGCCTCCCCATTTCTTTGAGAAGGGCCTTAGGATGAACGCTGACACCTACATCAATGTTTTGGAGACCGTTGTGAAGCCTTGGATGGACATGGTGGCCGCAGGAAGGAAGTATGTCTTCCAACAGGACTCAGCTCCAGCCCATAAGGCAAAAAAGACACAATCGTGGCTGACACTTAACGTCCCTAGTCACTGGGGTCCTGATATTTGGCCCCCTAATTCTCCAGATTGCAATCCCCTCGACTACTATGTATGGGGCGTTGTTGAGAGAGATGTCAACAAAGCTCCTCATACCACCATCCAGTCTGTCAAGAAAGTAGTTCACACGGTGATGACCCAAATGGACAAGGTCATCGTCGCCAAGGCCTGTGCTTCATTCCGCACTCGCCTCGAGACTGTTGTAGCTAATAATGGAAACTACATTGAATAAATAAAAACTATATCCTTTTATCTACTACTGTGTCAAATTTCATTCGGATATTTTAATTTTTACTTGCAAAAAATTTCAGTTAAAATACCATTGTTGAAATTCCCAATTTACCTGGTACACCCTGTATACTATTTTATATACAAATTAATTTTTACATATTTAAATATTAATTATATTGAAAGGAGAGAAAATAAATATTACATTCTTTGTGTGTTAAAAACAATTTTTGAAAATATACATGCATGGTGATACTTGAGATCTCGAGATATCATTCGACCAAGCACGTATCCTCCACCCATGCACATATATTTTCAAAATTATAACACACAAAGAATGTAATATATACTTTCTCCCCCTTTCAATATCATTAATATTTAAATATGAAAAAAATTAATTTGTATATAAAATATTATATATTTATTTATTTATTTGACATATCGGACGCGATATCCCAGTTCGGGATACTTGCGCCTAAATACATTTTAGTAGATTATATACAATTCATTTTATACAATTTAATAACCGGACTAAAAACATAATTGAAACTTAAACGATAGCACTCCAAAACAGAAGAGAAAATCTAAAATAAATTATTTTAGCAACCTATATACAATTCATTATATACAACTCAATAACCGACTAAAAACACAATTAAAACTGATACGATGGCCCTCTCAAACAGAAGAGAAAATCCAAAATGAATTTACAAAAATTATTGAATTTTACATAAGTGTCGTTGTTATATACAAATTCGCAAATTTCTTCGATGGGATAAAAATGATTACTTCTGTAGCTGTGAAATATCGGACATTCTATTAATAAATGTATTGAGTCTTGGTTGTCTTTTCCACAGAAACGGCTAGGTTCATCCGTTGCCCCGATTTTCGACAAAAATTCTCCAAAATTACCATGACCCGTTACGAACTGTGAGTTATAAAAATTCGGACGAAAATAAAAAGGAATTCCAAATGGGAAAAATTTTCGGAATGTTTCATTAGTGTTAGCTATTGTTTCCGCCATTCTTGATTCTATGAAGTTATGAATTATAGTTGGGGCATGCGGTTAGAATACATTAATTTCTTCTTTTGATAAATTGGCCAAATCGTATTTTATTATCAACGATTCTATGTGATCCGTGAGAATAGGTATTTTTGCCAAACTATGAATACAATTTGATGAGGTCGTTTTATAGGCTCTCACTACCCAAAGAAGAATCTGATATTGCTGAGAGTTTAATCTTTGTTTACTTCTTTTATTAATAAATTTATACCATATTTCAGATCCATAGGTTAGTATTGGCCTGAAAAGAGTTTTATATATAATTAATCTTTTTTAGCATCCAATCCCCACACTTTCCCACAGAGTGAAAATAACAGAATTTTCATACGGTTGATTTTACAAAGAATATCATTAATGTGGGGTGTGAAGTTAATTTTTGACTTAATTCTGTGATTAGAAAATTTTATACCTAAAATTTTTACTTCTTTCACTGGTGTTATTATGAAGTTTGGAGTTCCCATTGGAATATTTTGTTTGCCGTGCATATGTATTAAGCCGGTTTTCTCCGGGCTTAGTTTTAGCTTATTTCTTGTACACCATTGTATTACATAATTTAAAGTACTTTCAGTTTCATTTTTTAACCCTTCTATGGTCTTGTGCCAGCAAACAATGGAAACATCATCCGCATAACAGATTATTTCAGAATTTGAGGATGCGAAGTTGATCAACAAATCATTCAGGACTATATTCCACAATAAAGGTGATAATGGTCCGCCTTGAGGACATCCCTTTGATAAATATTTTGAAATTGTTGTATTCGAGAAGGTGAGACTTGTTTTTCTTCTCCGATTTAAAAATGATTGGATGATTTTTATAAGAACTGCTGGTAGGTGGTCTTCGTCCATTCTTTTTACTAAGGCAGGCCACCACGCATTATCAAACGCACCACTTATATCAATGGCAATCAATGCAACCAATTCGTTTTGTTTGTGTTTCAGTATGGTCTCGGTTATTTTGTCCAATGCCGTTATTGTAGATTTTTCTTTTCGTAAATCCATGCTGTCTATGGCTCAGTAAGTTATTATGATTATAATAATTGAGTATTTTATTTTTAATGATCGTTTCAGATATTTTTGAGAAATTTGATGTTAGTGAAATTGGGCGATAGCTATTAATTGCTTCGTAGTCAGCTTTTTGCGGTTTCGTAATAATTTTTAATATCGAATGTTTCCAGCTTTCAGGATATGATTATTGTGATAATCCTGTTGAAGGACTGACAAGTCTGAAAGCTTGAAAATAAAAAGTTGCAAAAGAAACTTAACCCTGGAAGCTTTATTTATTTTATAATATTATAAATCAGGGAAGAACGTTTACCATATATAATTGATTATTTTGTGATTAATGAAAGTTTTTTTTTTATAATAAATTGATATTTAATTGAAAATGTAATGTCACTGAGTATAGCAAGCTATTACTGAACAATAATTTTGAGGTAATGTTAGATATCTATATATACTGTAACGTAGAAATCAAGCCTTGAAATATCCTAAGATGTAAAAGTATTTATTGATGACGTCACAGCGACAAGTCGACAATTATTAACAAGTCAGCAAAACTATCTACAGCTAGGGAATCTTAAGCAAGCAAGTAAAGAAATATTTTAAAGATGATTTTACAAATACAGAGTAATATATTTTTTATAATCTGTTGAATATTTTCATTGAATAATATTAAATTGAATAATAAAATATTTCGTCGCCACAATATATATATATACACTGATGGAAAAACTTAAGGAAGTTGTACCTTTCAGCATGTATATCGGGATACAGACAATAACTCTGAAAGATATTACAGTGACCTTTATTGAAGACACACGAGATAACTAAGTGTGAGCCCAATTGTCTCTGTCCTCTTTAAAAAAAACCGACGACATCGAAGACTTTACACTTGCTAAAGTTTCGCCCTTGAGTATATATATATATATAATTTGGATAACTTAATGAAAAAGAATAATCAGGAAGTAAAGAAAATTAAAGGGAGAGTAGATAAGAATTATATCTTAAGGTTTCATAAAGTTTTTAAATATATTTTTAGCAACACACAACAATTAGGTTATAACAAATTCACGCTTAAGCTTCGGTAGTTACGCGTCATATAAACGGAACATAACAAAAAAAGAAGAATTTTAAATATCAATAGCAGAAAAAGATTGAAAAAATAAAAATAACCATGTGATAACATTTGATCAAACTAGTAAAAGTTAAAAGAAAAATAATTTAATTTTTAATTAAAATTCGTTAATATTAAAGTAATTCTATAATGATACATAGCGCGCCATCTGTTATCAAAATTCGAAAGTATTATAGACGTGTATGATTCTTTTTAATATTAAACAATTTCTACTGCCCTTACTGCAATGGAAAAATTAAAGGGAGTGCCTGGCTTATCAGTGGTGAACCCTCCCTTTAATTTTTCCATTACAGTAAGGGCAGTAGAAATTGTTTATTTTTCAAAAGAATCATACGCGTCTATAATAGTCCCAAATATTTCTATAATATTAGTTAAAATTTATTGGGGACAATTTGGAGTTAATCGGTCTTTGTTTTGTTTTAAACCACAATGGTTCAACCGGGATGGAAAGAGATTGGTACCAGGCTGGGTCTTACTGTCAATCAATGTAAGTCACAATTTTATTGTTATTATCATTGTTAGTCATATTCTATTGTTATAAACATTTTATAATTATTATTATTGTGTTTTATATCTTGATTTATATTTATGGTTATCTTTACTAATTGTTAGTTTTAATCATTGAAATAAACTCCGCCTTTGCCTGTCCCAAGCTTGGATGAAAAAGGAGGAGGGGGAGCAGTAACAAGCTCGCTAAAAAACCTGGGTTCAGCTGGCGGGGCTGGTAGTACCCTGAAAGGACTCCAGATATACAGGATGAGCAGCGTTTGTACTCCATGTTAGGAGCGGCCTGCCACTGAGTAGTGCTCCCAGTCTTAATTACAAAGGCATTCTACTTCACCCAGTCATGATGGTTGTCAAACAGACACCATTAAGGGTCACAACTTGATACCCTAATATGATTGAGTGGAGATAAGAAAGAAGAAGATCATAGAAATATAATCATTGTTAGTTATTTCGTTCATACTTTTAGAATAATTAATTTATAATAAACCCAATATTGACTTAAAGATCCCGCGGATGTTTTCACAAACACTAAAAATAAGTAGCAGTTGTAAGAAATAACAAATAAAACTTGGAAACACACACCGCTAAAACATTAACACTTTTTTATCACTTATATATAGACCTCTCTCGGATTTTTTTTTTTTTTTTACATTTTGAAATTCAAATACTTAATACGTTACTCTTAAGAATTTTAAATATCTATATATATATATATAAATAAATGTTTGTATGTTTGTTTGTTTGTATGTATGTCCGGTATACAAATTCGCAGTAGTTCACTAATTCAAACCAAAATTTCCATTCATAGGTAAAAAAATACGGGGAAGACGATAGGCTATTTTAAAAAATATATAAATCAATTATTAAAACTATATATTCAAATTATTCTACTTAGCTCACGAACAGCGCCCTCTATCAAAGATTAGAGTAAATTATGCTGATGCAAACAAATAGATAATGCTAATAACAAACAATTAAAAAAAAATCTTATCTAAATATATATCACTCGGGTAGATATGCACACGGGTCAATCCCGGGGCGAAGCCCGGGTCACCCGTCTAGTTTTTTATAAAGATAAAATCTGAAATCGTATTTTTTAAAGGTAAAATTTTAGTACCATTTTTAGAACCTATATATATTTTTATAAGAATTTTTTTTTTGAAAATAGAGCAATCCATAAATAAATTCTCAATTAAAAAAGGCATATATTGGAAGTTACATTTCAACCACAGATGTCTTTCAGCGGGAATTATTCCACCTTCCTTAATTTTTAAAGATCCTATCCGCACGAAACTTTTTAGGAAAATATTATTAGAAACGGGGAAAAAAAATTTTGAATGCCAGAATAAAAAATTGCCACTATAATCTAAAGGTAAAATAGATGATTTTTGATCCAATATATGCCATTTCAATTAAATAAGAAAAATTATATACGTATATATAGAATCAATTTTGAGATCATTCAATTCTATCTTATTATAAATTTGAAATAAACAGTACAAATATCATGTAAAAATATACCACACTATAAAGTAAAAGGTTTATCTAACATATATAAATATTCTGTTAAAAATTACATTAAAGAGTGTTAAAAAGTTACTAAATGAATCAAAATCCAATAAAAACTGTTCATTTAATAAAAAAAAGACTATGAGAAAAAGATCGATTTTTTCTCAACTCCCTCTTCAAACTACAAAAAATTGAAAGGGCATTGATTTTACGAAGATTAAAATTTTTTTACCTCGCGAAATTAATTCCTTTCTAAATTAAAATTTTACATCCATCTTCTTTACGGTCAAACTTCCCAATCACACTTCATTTTAAGGTGTTCCTTTACTCTATGTTAAATGAAAGATTTAATTTATTGAAGATCACGATGTGTGTGTGTGTGCAAGAATGTTGAAAATAAGTTTAATAAAAGATTCATCTTTTGTTTAATATATATATATATATTATATAAATAAAAAAGAGATTTTCCTGCTGATTTTGGAATATTAGAATTATAGAATTATTAGCTGTTGCTTGATTTTGGTATCCATGAGTATATGCAAGTATATACTATATATACTATATACTATATTGAGTATATACAAGTATATAATTGTATATTACGCTATTGTTTTGCAGTCGTGGTAATAATAATAAAAATAGTTTTGATCAGAGGTTGCTTTAATTGAGCAAAGGAATATATAAAAGACATAATTTGGTAAAAGTACTGTCTGGCTTAAGGCGTAAGAATAAAAAAATGAAAAGCTTATTTACATAATGTACAAAGGGTTTGAGCCGGCCATCGGGAAACAACAACAATGAGTTTTTATAGGGGAAGAGTGACCTCTGGCGGTCGATTTAACAGAATTTGTATCTATGAAATATAATTTTAAATAAAATAATATTTTAATATAACATATATATGGTAATTTTTGAACCAACAACACCATATTGGTGTATTGTCATTTTGTATAATAAACACTTCTGTAAATAATTATATGCATGATTGACATGTGTCATTACATCATCATATGTAATGTACATTGTACAAACTGGGGATAAATAAATAAAACTTTGTAATAGAGATTAAGAGTTGAGCAAAAGCAAAAGATTGAGATAAAAGTCCAACAACAAGGCCTAAAGATAGGAAACTGACAGGGCGTTGCCAGGAGTATACAATGACTTTCTTCCTATCCACGCCCTTGTTGCATCCGCTGAAATTCAATACTTCCTCTCGGCAAATATATATAAGCCTCCAACAGAGCCAGAAATAAACAGTCACTTCACCATCAGCGGGAGCCCTCGTCGGTTGTGCCCAAGGTCCATCTCATCGACCATGTAGACCAGTAAGAACTTTTCTCAAATCTCCATCTTGCTCCTTAGCTCGACTTTTATCTGTTCATGAAACTTTCCTAGTACAACTGTGTCCCTTCTTTTATTGTGTATGGACATTCCCAAGTCTTCCACTCTGCCTCGACAACGACTGCCTGTACTCTGTGAGAACTGTTAAAGGTCTCCCAAGGTGCAGAGAGGTACTGGAAAACTCGGTTACCTAGTTAAGCGAGAGACCCTTAGGATATCACACATATATATAAATTATGGTAAATTTCAGATAAAACTATTTTGGAATAGATGAGTATTGTTAGATATTGTTTGTAATCGTTAACAGAATAATAAAAACAGTTTAGAATCACAATTAGTTTTAATTGTGCTAATAAATTATAGAATACATAATTTAAGAGAGTTTTACCTGACTTAAGGCGAGTAGAATGAAGAAAAAAAAAGACGTATTTACATATTTACAAAAGATTTGAGCCGGCCAACGGAAAACAACAACATTCGTTTTATATAGGGAAAGCCGCGACATCTGGCGGTCGATTTAAACAGAGTAGTTTGTTCTAGGAAATATAAATATAAAATATGAAATAAAAGTTTTTATAAAACATAAATATATTTAAAAAGTTCATATTTTGGAACAAATATATTTATTTTAAAATATTCGATATTTCAACGAGGCTGTTCGCCTATCTTCTAGGAATTCAAACTCCCATAAGCCTATCATCCGAGAAGAATATAGGCGAACAGCCTTGTCGAAATATGTTTTAATAAATAAGATTGATCCAAAATATGCACTTCTTTTATTGTTCTTAAAATGGATTTCTCAATTTTTAACACTAAATATAAAGGTATATATATTATATAATCTAAAATGCACATATTTTATTTTTTTAAAACATGTATTTTATTTTCATCATTGACTAATTATTTTTTGACCAGATAGATTTAGGATATAACACTTTAAAATAGTGTTGTAAATATGTATAGTTGACCTACCTATTTTTTTTTTAAATTCACGAATATAGAATTCATTTTATAAATTCTATATTACTGTGATAAATAATTTTATGTGTAATTTGCTTCAAGTAAATCAAAATAAAAACTACTTGATGGGTAAATAATTATCTTTCCTATTTTCACGACTGCACCTTCAATTTTCTATCTTTTTCAACAACAAAACAAAATATTCATAACATATATATATAGTTGTGAAATTTCGTCTATAAATGTATTAACAATGTTTTTTCTAGAATTTCTTTTTAGTTTATCCCCTAGTACACGTGGTACAGGCCATGATAATCATGGTGGGTAGTTAGCGACTGCTTTTACTGTAAGCGCACCACATGTCTACACATATGAAAAGCAGTTCGACTTTGCACTTACAAATGTGCCAGAGCCCCGTTTGGTTACTTGCACTCGCTGGTGGGGTTGGACTTTTTCAAGAATCGGGGGCCATTAGAGCATTTTTTTTTCAACAGAAAAAAAGTGTCCAATGTGGGAATCGAACCCGGGTCGTAGTGGTCGAAAACCAAACGGTTTAACCAGCCTTCCACCGACCCCCCTTTTTTCTAGAAGGATTTTGAATTGATTAAAGGTTAACTCACACAAAGAGGTATATGTGAACAGTTTAAAAAAAAAGAAAAAACTGTATCTATTCTAAATTTTCATTTGAAACATTTCTAATTATCAAGAAATCGCCAACTTCTGATCATGAAACTGATAGAATGAAACAACATTAAAGCAGTATGGTAGATAAAACTGGCGAAACCGCGCTGAGAGCTTTCAACACTGATGATTTAGAACTTCCTATTATTTTTATCATTGCAGTAAGGGCAGTAGAAAATTTGTTTTATTTTAAAAGAATAATACGCGTCTTAAATATTTCAAATTTGTTGTTTGCACAAAGAGCAATGTTCGAAGCATATTCTACATTTATAAATATTTACATTTATACTGTTTTCAAAGCCTATGTCCTCAATTCCATATTTTGTTTAAAACACATTTTACAAAAGTCTATCTTCAGTATCCGTATAAAAACAAAACAACAAAATACAATAAAAGAGCAGTATGACAAGAAACTGGCGACACCGCTGGAAGGATTCACCACCGATGAGCCATAATAGAACAGTATGATATGTTTATTCAATGCTCTTAATTGTTTATTTTCTTTTGACAATTCTGTTACCTACTTTACTACAAAATTAATTATTGTAAATAGTTTCACGCGCAATTATTCAGATCGGATATAGCGTGTCTTGTTTGCAACTGGTAAATAATAATAAATGGCGAGATAAACTGGCGAAACCGCTGGAAGGATTTACCACTGATGAGCCAAGCCCTCTAAATATTTTACTCATTGAGAACTTTATAGGAAATTAATAAAATTTAAAAAACAAGATTTTTGTAAATTATTTGTTACCAGAATTAATAAGCTTTCAGGCTGTATCCCTTTTACAGATGAAGGGATATTTCATTTTTAATCGAATTAAAGCAGCTCAAGAAAAAAAAATCACTGATTAATATTTCATAGAAAAAAAGTAGAGAGGTCGGGTTACAATGTAACAAAAAAAAAAGATGATAAAGTGATATTTGGCAACATTGACTAAAGCTCACAGAGTAGTTCTAATAAATTTAATAAATTCTTAATATATATTAACGCGGGGAGAGAAAACAGATTAATAATGGATATAGTGAGGGCAGAGTCACGATGGCTACAGGCGGACAATAACTGATCTGGCAACAGTGCCAAATTCCACTCACAGAGAAAGAGACGTGCCTGGCATCGACATCCAATAAATACATTTCTAACTACGCTGTGGTATATCTACCTAGTCAGCAGGAAAAATCTGGCAACACTATACCATCTCTTTTAGTAGTAGATACGGTAATCTAGTGAATATATACTTTCCAAACAAGAATTCGTTTTTTTTGACTCGTATTTTTGGATTTTAGATGTAATATCATTGTTTATGATATTTTGATAAGCAATATGCTTGTCTTTATTATGTTAGAGATGGTGAGGGGGGGGGAAGGACGAGTGGTAAAACCGTTGGTTTACGATAACTACGATCAATGGATCAAATCCCGCTTTGAACACTTTTTTTTTTTCTATTTAAAAAACTTTCTTTACTATGGCCCCATGATTCTTTCAAAAGGTATGGTATTTTTGAAAGATTAAAACTATCCTTTTTAGAGAAGTGTCCTCTATCATGATTGTCCTCTCATGGAGGTTTTACTGTAGTAGTGTGTTGTACTGTATTGTACAACTATTCTGGAAAGTCAGATGGACAACACCTAGTTGCAGAGCCAAAGTGTCATTTAAGGAAAAAAGGTATCTTCATACTGGATAGTTACTAAATATCAAAAAATGGTCATGATAAGGCACAATTTGGATTAAAGGTTATAAACACAAGGTAATAAGACCAAATCCAAATAAATAAGATGGTAACCAGGCTGTTACCAAAATGTCACAAACTATTTATTTATTTGGATTTGGTCTTATTACCTTGTGATCATAACTCCGGCTTTGCCGGTCCCAAGCCCGGATGAAAAAGGAGGAGGAGGAGCAGTAACAAACTTAGTGAAAAAACCTGGGTTCAGCTGGCCCGGCTGATAGTACCCTGTAGGGGCTCCTAATCCAGGGATACAGGATGAGCAGCGTCTGTACTCCATGTTAGGAGCGGCTGCACATGGCGTCTGTTTCTCTTGTCAGAGGCGGCCATTTCATATTGGAGCTAAGTCGGCCTGCCACTGAGTAGTGCCCCCAGTCTTAATGACAAAGGCAGACGCATTCTACTTCACCCAGTCATGATGGTTGTCAAGTCTCAAACTCTACAAGCTTGATTTCCTAATATGATTGAGTGGAGATAAGAAGAAGACAATTCTTACATACATACACATTGTAAACAAAGCCTTTAATAATGATGATAATTATTAAAATTACAATTATATTCTCACATTGAGTATCTTTTTATTTAAAAACCGCTATATTTCAAGCGTTAATCGCTCTTCAACAGGCTTACAATAATATCGACTTAATCCCACCAGAAATATTTACAAAAAACAAACGCGCGCAGCGTGGATATTTATAACTGAAAAAATTTAATTGGTTTGTAATTTAACTATTTTATGGAATATATCTATTTTAATTTTTTACGGCATCCAGAACTTATAAAATTGATCTATTGATTTCTTCTGAGATATCAGTATTGTGATGGTAAATCTATTTTTCTGTTTATGCTGTTGTATTCATTGGAAACAAGAAATTCTAATAGTAACCGTATTCTAATAGAAATGATGATAATACCTTCGATAATATCAAATAAAAACAGAGTAAAGTAATAATATATCACTGATGTATTATCTTTAAACAAAACAGATCAACATTGAATATAATAAACAGGTTTTTCACAGAAAAAAAAAAGTGTCCAATGCAGGATTCAATCCTGGTTCATGGCTGTCGGGAATCGAGAGTTTTACCCTCTCGTCCACTAACTTTTACAAGAATAATATTCGACGAATTATGAATTCTAAAATCTTATTAAAATAAAAAAGTGTTTGAAACATATATTTATTTATTTTTGCTTATCCCTAGTACACGTGGTACAGGCCATTATAATCATGGTGGGTAGTTAGCGACTGCTTTTTACTGTAAGTGCACCACATGTCTACACATGTGAAAGCAGTTCGACTTTGCACATACAAATGTGCCAGAGCCCCGTTTGGTTACTTGCACTCGCTGGTGGGGTTGGACTTTTGCAAGAATCGGGGGGCCATTGGCGCATTTTTTTTTTAAACAGAAAAAAGTGTCAAATGCGGGGATCGAACCCGGGTCGTAGTGGTCGTAAACCAAACAGTTTAACCAGCATTCCACCGACCCCCCGTATTTGAAATATAACATATGGCAATCATATAGTATTATAATATGGAATATATTATTCCATTTTATTCTATTCCATATATTATTTCATAAGGAGCGCCATATAAATTTGAATAAGAATTCAATTGTCTCTATTCACTACTTGCCATACATTTTTCAAATTTTATTAGGTTAGTTATTCAAATTTTATTTAAATCCTACATATATATAGTTTTTTCTCCAAATAGACATACTGAATTTGGGAATAAATGAATTTTCTAAATATATTCTTCTATTTTATATTTTACTGTAGAGATATAAAAATATAAGAATAAATTTCTCAAATCACAACATTTCCTAAATTTATATCATCTTTTTAAAACACAATGCCAGTAAACTTATTTGTACAAAATTTTAACGATAAATGGCAATTGAATTTATTGATTTAATTTACTAATATATATATATATATAAAGTCCGCCTTAGGCTGACGAGGGCCATTAGCCCGAAACCATGGTCTCTAGGTGGACGCTTATCAGTTTGCCAAAGCTGGTGTTGTTGGCTTTGTCACCGACCCGAGGCCGCTAGTTTGCGGCGACGGTCAATAGATGGCGTCAGGTTTTGACGTTTATTTTGACGGTAGAGGTGCCTTATTCTTCCATATATTTGTTATGAAACCATATTTGCTGAAGAGCTTTGCTCGATGCAATATCTTGAAATTATATGTATGTACCTCTACAGACCTATAAGCTTATGTCCATAGTTCACTAAACATCCCTAAGCTGCCTTCCATAGAAAATACAGGGTATATCCCAATCCAATACAATACAATAGTAGAGCGGTCTGGAGATTAATCTGGCGAAACCGCTGAGAGGGTTCACTACTGATGAGCCAAGCCCTCTCATTCAATAACTTATATCATTGCAGTAAGGTCTGTAGAAATAATATTTGATGATATTATTTAAAAGAAACACATTGCCAGTAAATTTATTTGTACACAATTTTTAACGATAGTTGGCAATTGAATTTATGATTTTTTTTCAGTAATCATTACATTGAGTAGAGTAAGTCATTAAAATAATCAGTAAGGTTATTATTAATATGATGCATTAGAGAGAGCGCGCCATCTGTTGAAAGAAATTAAAACTATTTTTGACGTGTGTGTTTACTATTCAAATAAACAATTATCTATTACCTTCTCACTGCAATGATAAAATAATGGGAGGGCCTGGCTCATCAGTGGGGAACCCTACAAGCGGTTTAGCCGGTTTTATCTACCACTATTATAAATTGGAGGCTTTTTTTGGCCATTTTTCTAGGGTAAACATGAAATAAATGCTTAATTGGCATTTAATGAAAGTTCTGAAAGGTGAAATAAAAGGAAAGAAAACGGGATGAAGGAATTAGACTGAAGAACTGGGGATCAAAATAAAATAAAAAAAACTAATTTTAGAAGAGTCTTCGATAGTGAAGCATTATCTTCCTGTATACCAGAACCTGCTAAGGTGCAGAGAAACTGAATAATATTTTAATATTTATTCCGATAGATGGCGCAAGTCATCACCGTTTATACACTATATTACTATATTCTGAATTTGTTTACTTTTTTTTCTATTTTCCACCTATAATAATAAGATATATACTCTCTTGAACAAAATTTCAGAAAGTGGGAAGTCTATGATGTGCCGGTCGCTTTTTTTTTTTTTTTTCAAGGAGAGGAGGCAATTTCGTTCACACTTAGCTATCTTGTGTCAGAATATTTTATTTTCAACGTTTTAATGACCTTCTGTCATATTTTTCTAAGAAAAAGTATTTACTATTGTTTACTTTTTATTTTACCTCTTAATTCTCTGCGTGTTTTTAGATTTATCAGTTTATTCAGAATTTGAATATAAATAAACAATAGTAAATTGGGTTTCCCCATGAAAAAGGCGAAAGCGGGTCGCCAATACTTTGGAAATAAAATATTTTTGAAAAAGAATATTTTAAAAATTCACAATTATGTTGTTGTTGTTGTTGTTGTCATGTCCAATGAAGAACCTCAGATATCCCCATACATCTCTATCACAGCAGTCGTTCTCTATCTTGGGTATGTAAAGCTGCTGCTCTGGGTCCATGTTAATTTTCTGCAAGGCTGAGGCCATTGTTGGACATGAGAATATGTGGGTAGATGTTAGTTCCACACCAGGACAGTTGTTGCATGTCCTGTAGGTTTTTGTGCCATTTGGGTGTATCGTCATTCCTTTGTAGTGTTTCTTTCTAAGTCTTGTTATTGTTTTTGTAATTATTCTCTTAATGTAACTTAATTATAACACAATCAACTTGCGAAATGACATTTTCCAATATACACTCATTGGACAAAACTTAAGGAAGTTGTATCTTTCAGCATGTATATCGTGATTCAGATAATAAATCTGAAAGATATTACAGTGACCTTTATTGAGGACACACGAGATAATCAAGTGTGAAAAAAAATTGCCTCTGTGTCTCCATCTTCAAAAAAAAAAAAAAAGCAGACGACCGGCGATATCAAAGTCTTTCCGTCTTCTTAAGTTTTATAAATCAGTTTACATCATACGACAATTGTATAAATTTTTAAAAGTAAAATATTACTTTAAACAAAAAAAACGTTTTTTCATTATTATCTCTATAATATTATTTTTCCTAGAGCAACATAAATAATAAAAAATATAAGTAGAAAGAACAATAGACTTTTGAAACATTCCTTCCCAAAATCGATAAATTTAAGAGAAAAAAATAATACCATAAAGATAAAAAATATCTCTCAATATATAAATTCACACTAATCAATATATTATCTATCGAAACATATTCAACACACACACACATAACAATAGAATGTAACTTGTGTGTAATATTGATTTATGATCAAATTACAAAACTATTTTAGACGCGTAATATTCTTTTTAAAATAAACTGATGAGCCAGGCCCTCCCTTTAATTTTTCCACTGCAGTAAGGTCAGTAGAAATTGTTTTATTTTAAAAAGATTATTAGGCGTCTAAAATAGTTTCGTAATTTGATAACAGATGGCGCGCTAGTGCATCGAAACATTTTATCAATTCAATACACAATAAGGTTTTAAACTATCAAAGAAAGTTATATTAGAAGGAAAAAAACAATAAACCCACAAGAGGTGTCAAATTCTGAGAAGAAAATGACACAAAAATTCTAAAAAACTGGAGAATTCCGAGATAAAAAGAAATATTTATATTGAAATACCTGTGTTTTCAGCCTGCCTATTTTTCTATTATATACACTCCATTAAATATATTCTTTCTCATTGCCATATAAAATGATAGAGTTTCTATTATTGTATTTCTTTTTAATGTTTTATTTCTTAAAAACTATCTTTGTATTCGATTCTTTTTTTTTTTTTTTAATAATTAACTGAAGTATTTTTCTCTGTTTTCTGTATATATATATATATATATATATATAAAATAAATCACATTTTATTGTAACAATGATTTTGGTCAAATATTATAAAATATTATTAAATTTAATTAATCCCAGAATAAATATTCATTGATGTGAATTAGGGTAAATAGAAATTCTAATCTAATTAAATTTTTTCGGTAAAAATAATATTCAATTTTTAGAAAAATGCATCTTTTGACATTGTAATTGAGTGCTTTTAATAGACATCTGAATATAGACTAATAGGCAAAATTTGAGGAATTGGAAAGTCTTTGATATCACCGGTCGTCTATTTTTTTAATATATATACTAGCAGAATGACCCGGGCAGCGCCCGTGTTTTACCCCCGCTTGAATGTTTTTATTCAAATACTATTTGTTACAATTATAAATTTAGCGCCTTTAATAAATGCATATATTAGTTAATAACTATAGCCTATGTGCTTTATCTGTCTATGTACTGTTGGCTTCCGTAGGCGTCTCTTACTGGGAAAGAGAAAGAGAGGATTCCATTTAGTTATTAACTAATATATGCATTTATTTAAGGAGCGACCCGCTCCAACACAATAGTTACAAAAACGAAAAATCGAGTGGGGGGGGGGGCGTGATGGGGGGGGGCGCAAAGGTGGCGTGATCGTAGCCAACCAATAGGAGGGCGCCATTCCAAAAAAAAAAAAAAAGCAAACGGTGACAGAGATGATAAATGATTAGGAGATGAAGAATGACGCTCGTAACTGTATATCTTCTATATATATAAAAATGAATGTTTGTATGTTTGTCTGTTGGTTGGTTGGTTTGTATGTCCGGTATACAAATTCGCAGTAGTTCACTAAGTCAAACCAAAATTTCCATACATAGGTAAAAAATAACGAGGATGACGATAGGCTATTTTAAAATATATATAAATCATTTATTAAAACTATATATTCAAATTATTCAACGAGCAGCGCCCTCTAGAACACTCAGGCGGGCGACGATTGGCTGCCGGCGCAGCACGTGACTGCCCTGCCCCCCCCCCCCCCCCCCCCCCCGAGTAAATGAGATCTCCCGGGTGACGGCCGGCCGAGCAGCGCCCTCTAGAACGCGTGACGATTTTGACGGCGCGGGGCGCTCCCAGTTGGACAGTTGCGCGGGGGCAGAGTGACCTCGCGGGTGCCCTCCGGGAACTACGTCCATCTTCCATATGTAATATACATTTAATCGTGTAAACCCGGGCGTTGCCCGGGTCATTCGTCTACAAATTCGCAGTAGTTCACTAATTCAAACCAAAATTTCCATACATAGGTAAAAGAATACTGGGTTTAGTTTGATTATCAGATACAAAATTATATCGGGAAAAATTCCAAAAAACAGAGACCACGGGCGAAACAGGGTACATTTAATAGGGTAAAACCCGGGCGTTGCCCGGGTCATTCGTCTAGTAGAATATAAAGAGGCAGAGGTAATTATTTGTTCACAATTGGTTACCTCGTATGTCTTCAATAAAGGTCACTGTAATATCTTTCAGAGTTATTGTCTGAATCCCGATATACATGCTAAAAGGTACAACTCCTTAAGTTTTGTTTGTAAGTCTTCAATAAAGGTCACTGTAATATCTTTCAGAGTTATTGTCTGAATCCCGATATACATGCTAAAAGGTACAACTCCTTAAGTTTTGTTTGTAAGTCTTCAATAAAGGTCACTGTAATATCTTTCAGAGTTATTATCTCAATCCCGATATACATGCTGAAAGGTACAACTTCCTTAAGTTTTGTTTGTAAGTCTTCAATAAAGGTCACTGTAATATCTTTCAGAGTTATTGTCTGAATCCCGATATACATGCTAAAAGGTACAACTCCTTAAGTTTTGTTTGTAAGTCTTCAATAAAGGTCACTGTAATATCTTTCAGAGTTATTATCTCAATCCCGATATACATGCTGAAAGGTACAACTTCCTTAAGTTTTGTTTGTAAGTCTTCAATAAAGGTCACTGTAATATCTTTCAGAGTTATTATCTCAATCCCGATATACATGCTAAAAGGTAAAACTTCCTTGAGTTTTGTTTGTAAGTCTTCAAAATAAAGGTCACTGTAATATCTTTCAGAGTTATTATCTCAATCCCGATATACATGCTGAAAGGTACAACTTCTTTAAGTTTTGTTTGTAAGTCTTCAATAAAGGTCACTGTAATATATTTCAGAGTTATTGTCTGAATCCCGATATACATGCTAAAAGGTAAAACTTCCTTTAGTTTTGTTTGTAAGTCTTCAATAAAGGTCACTATAATATCTTTCAGAGTTATTATCTCAATCCCGATATACATGCTGAAAGGTAAAACTTCCTTAAGTTTTGTTTGTAAGTTTTCAATAAAGGTCACTGTAATATCTTTCAGAGTTATTGTCTGAATCCCGATATACATGCTAAAAGGTACAACTTCCTTAAGTTTTGTTTGTAAGTCTTCAATAAAGGTCAATGTAATATCTTTCAGAGGTATTATCTTAATCCCGATATACATGCTGAACGGTAAAACTTCCTTAAGTTTTGTTTGTGAGTCTTCAATAAAGGTCACTGTAATATCTTTCAGAGTTATTGTCTCAATCCCGATATACATGCTGAAAGGTACAACTTCCTTAAGTTTTGTTTGTAAGTCTTCAATAAAGGTCACTGTAATATCTTTCAGAGTTATTGTCTCAATCCCGATATACATGGTGAAAGGTACAACTTCCTTAAGTTTTGTCCATGAATATATTAATATTATTAGCCCCCACAAATTATTAACAATTTTAAATACTATAATGAAAATTAGTTTTTATTTAACTAAATCGGTCCATAGATGAATCAATAACAAAGTTAAAAGTTTATAATTTTCTCCAGAGAAAATAATGCATGATGATTGCGACACATATAACTGAAAGCTGTTTACGATAGAAAATATTTAGTATGTGAATAGAAATGGTGTATTTATAGTTACTGTTAGTTAAAATACCAAGAAAGAAAAATTAAGAAAGGTGTAAATTCATACCGGTAGCTCTCATTTCGTGAAATGATGGTCGATTTTTTTAGATATTATTTTAAATTACAATTTCTATTGCCATCTATTGTTTGATTTTATTATTATTTTTTTAATAATATATTTTCAAAATTACTTATTATAAATTTTTTTAATTAGATGTTTATATTTGTTTGTTTATACAGAATTTTAATATCGCCTGTTGAAGAGAATAAGCTCGAAAGCTGGCAGTGTTTTTGTGATAAAGAAATTTATTGCGTAAAAGGTTTTTAGATAGTTTAAATATAATGCAACGAATTAACATTAAAGCGCGAATATTTATTTTCATAAATAAATCAAACTTCTATTGTCCTTACTGCGATGAAAAAATATTGAGAGGTTTTGGCTATCAGTGGTGAACCCTCCCAGCCTTTTCGCCAATTTAATCTACCAAACAGCTTCTTTAGAGCTCCAATACTGTTTTGGATCATTCTGCTTTTATATGCTACACTAAAGGGTAGAATCTTAGAAATGGTATTTAAGCAAACTATGGACATAAGCTTCTAGAACAGTAGAATTACATTTGAATATGTGCATCGAGCAATGCTCTTCCGCAAACAATAAGGACATGTCAGGCATAAATGTATTAAAATGTAATGACTTGACAAAGGTTGGCGCTCAACCCACCGAATTATAGGTGAATAAATATTCTTATTCAAACCAATATATGATTTTTTATTATAAAAAATAAATATCTATGGCGACCACACTTTGCTTCAGCGAGCGCGGACAGAGCTTCACTACACATACGGGTAGTAGTGTAGCGGCCTCACTACGCATGCGCGGGCGGCATCCGGGACTCTTGCCACGCGCGTCGCTCGAACAACAAAGCTTGCTTCCAGCGGCCGTTACTATTTTCTCTTTATATATTTCTGGCTTTAAATAAATACATTTATTTTATAAAAATAATTATAATCTTATCAGCAATTTCCACAAGCCACACCAATACGCACGCAACCATCCCACATATCTATAAAAGCATAATTCACCACTCCCGTCAAACAAAAATAAACATCAAAACAAAACGTCATCTATTGACGATCGCCGCAAACTAGTGGCCTTGGGTCGGTGACAAAGCCACAACACCAGCTTTCGCAAACTGAAAAGCGTCCACCTAGAGACCTTGGTTTCGAGATAATGGCCCTCTTCAGTACAGGCGGAAAAGGAATCTAATGGAATCCTCACAAAGTTTGCGGCGACAGTCAATATATGGCGTTTAGTTTTAACGTTTATTTTGACGGGAGAGGTGCCCTATGCTTTAATAGATCAAATTTCCACCAGGCAAACTCTCCATATACAGTATATATACCTATACTATAAAGTAGGTGGAGGATTTATTCATTTACCAAAGGTGTTACCTCTCCCTTTTAAAATGTTATTAGAGCTAAATCCTGAAACCATAGTATACAGGGTGGCTTTTTGTTTGAATTTAACAAAAACTGGTTTTATAGAACATTATTTATCACAACCTTTATGCTATTTGTACTAGGTTCATAAACCAAATACATTGCTTTAATGGATTTTTAAAGGGAGAGGTGCCTCTTTTGTTAGATTAGATTTTGTTATTTTAGATTTCTATCTACACTCAAAGACAAAACTTTTAAAAAGTGGAAAGTATTTGATATCGTCGGTCGCCTATTTTTTTTTTTTTTTTTTTTAGGAGACACAATTTTTTTCACACTTGGTTATCTCATGTCTTCAATAAAGGTCACTGTAATAGCTTTCAGAGTTATTGTCCCTATAGACATGCTGAAAGGTACAACTTCTTTAAGTTTTGTCCAGAAGTGTAGATTCCTATTTATTGTTTGCCTATCTTGAAGGTACCACGGTAGGATACAATTTTCTATACGACAAAGAATGTAACCAATAATGCTTTGTCTTTTTGACTTTCAAATTCGTGTTCGTTCTTAGTTCAACTTTCCTTTTCTATCCCATGGATTAGCACATAACCCATCAACATACATCTCTATTTATGATTTGTTTCCTTCCAGTTACGATCTTGTTGGTTCATTTTAAAGCACGTATCTATGCAACATGGTAAACATGGTGTTTCATCTAACTGAAAGATTTCTTTGAGTATCATTCCAATTACGATTGTTTATTTTTCTCTATCGTAATCTAGAAATTATTTGTATCACATACGCATAAGAATGTTTTTTTTTTACATGCGAAATTTCATAATGATTTATTCTGTAGATTTTGCGCAACGCGATAACAAACATCGATTTTGGATTTCATTTTTATAGATATAAACATTGAACTGAAAGATCCTGTCCTTGTCTGGTCATAAGAATGTGTGTTAGAGTGTTGAAATGGATTCCAATTGCAGATATACTTTTGAGACAAATTGCTACAAGGTTTGCAATGTATTTCGTTTAGTGGTGTAACCGGTTACACCCTTCCACCCAAATAAAGGAAACTAATTATATGTAATTCTACTGTCCTAAGAGCTTATGTCTGGGGCTCAAAAATCATCCATTCTGGTTAGCAGCCCCCTAAATAAAGATATTTCCGAGCTTATATCCATAGTTTGCTTGAATAACATTTCTGAGATTTCCACCCTTCAGCATATAGCATATAGTTTTTTTTTTTTTATTTAAAAAGGCATATATTGGATCAAAATATCATTTATTTTACCAATATTCAACTGAAATATTGGTAAAATAAATGATATTTTGATCCAATATATGCCTTCTTAATTAAAGATTTATTTATGGATTGTTCTATTTTCAATAGCATATAGTGTAGCATATATAAGCAGAATGATCCAATACAGTATTGGAGCTCTAAAGAAGCGGTATAGTAGATTAAATTGGCGAAACCGCTGGAGAGTTTACCACTGATGAGCCAAGCCCTCTTAATATTTTAATCGCATTAAGAACAGAATTTGTTTTATGGGAAAAAGAAACATTCGTGCTTTAATGGTTGTCGTTTGTTTTTCGATTTCAGTTATCAGAGTTTGAGTGCTGAATTGAGACCCCTAAAACGCTCTTTATCGAATCTGTACCTTTTTTAAATCACCCAAACTATTTTTTTAAATTATCCCTAGTACACGTAGCACAGGCCACTCTAATCATGGTGGGTATTTAGCGACTGCTTTAACTGTAAGTGCACCACATGCACAGTTCGACTTTTGCACTTACAATTTTGCCAAAACACTGTTTGGTAACTTGCACTTGTTGGTAGGATTGTACTTATGAAAGATTCGGAAGCTATTGCAGCATTTTTTATCAGAAAAAAGTCCCAATGCGGGATTCAATCCCGGGTCGTAGCGGTCAAAAACCAACAGTTTAAACTACTGGTTCACTGACCACTGACCAAACCATTTAAAAAGTTGAGACCCGTTTGAAAATTCAATGCCAAATAATAATTTCAACAATTCTAAATTTAAGAGTCAGATTTGCCGATTCGGTAACAATTTTTGGTAGCAATTCGGTGTGTAAATTTTAGTCTCATTGTAACATAACAAATACATTTTAATATTTTATTTTTAAAAACGTCATTTAAGCCCGTTACACACGTTGTTTAATATACTGTCGTATTGATAAAGATTTATATTTGTTTATATTCGCTATTAGAAATACAATATGAGGTTTTTTGATTTTTGACCATTTCGTAAATTCATTTATTACATCCTGTTTATATGATGCATTGCGCGCCATCTTTTATAAGAAATTCCAACTATTTTCGACGCGTATGTTTCTTTTAGAAAGAAAACAATTTTCTATTGCCATTACTGTAATGACAAAATAATGGGAGGGCCTAACTCATCAGTGGTGAATCCTCCCAGTGATAGATTAAACTGGCGAAACCGCTGGAAGGATTCACTACTGGTGAACAAGGCTGTTGAGAATTGGATGTATATATCTGTGAATATTTATTTATTATTAATCTGTTTATTCTGTGTCTAGATCAGTTGTTAATACTGCCTATTTTGCATAATTTTGTTTGTAAAATAAGTTATTATGTTTTTAATTCTTTTGACCACGGGCCAAGGTGTGTGTATAAATAGTTTTTGTTGTTTAAATAAAGTGTGTGTCTCTCATAGTGTTGGTGTATTGGTTTGATAGGAATCCACGAGGTAGGCAGCAGCAGAGTGGAGTCTTATACAGGAACAAAATACAGTCCTCAAGAAATTTAAGGAGCTACCAAGGCCTTCCCATTATTTTATCAATGCAGTAAGGGCAGTAGAAATTGTTTTATTTCAAAGAGAATCATACGCGTAAAAATTAAAAGTTTCTTACACCCAGTTTACTATATATAGAGCCATTCACGTATGGAAAAATAAAGAAAACGCTACGAAAATATATTTGGTAGAAGTGTAGCACCTAACTATTGCATATTATTACACATTATTGCGTCGAACTGCTTTTCACATGTGTAGACATGTGGTGCGCTTACAGTAAAAGCAGTCGCTAACTACCCACCATGATTATCATGGTGTACTAGGGATAAGCAAAAAAAAAAAACACATTATTGCACATATTAACTATTGCATATTATTACACATTATTGCACATATTAACTATTGTATATTATTACACATTATTGCACATATTAACTATTGCATATTATTACACATTATTGCACATATTAACTATTGTATATTATTACACATTATTGCACATATTAACTATTGCATATTATTACGCATTATTGCGCATATTAATTATTGTATATTATTACACATTATTGCACATATTAACTATTGTATATTATTACACATTATTGCACATATTAACTATTGTATATTATATTACACATTATTGCACATATTAACTATTGCATATTAGAGTTTTATCTGTACAATCCAATTATACTATTTTCCGCTAGAGAGGTAAAATCTTCACTAATAGTTAACGGAGGATTAGATATGCAAATACGATAGTACGTTAGGCCTAATCCACATCTAAAGTGGAGGAAAACCGGGAAAAACTTCAATTCTCTAATTAACTGCTGGGAACTCCTGAGTTAATCCAATTGTACGGGTTTCGGAATTAAATTATCCAACTCTCTGGAATTATTCCCAGAATTATAATTTGTCTCTTCTTATCTGATTTTGTATTTGCACAATTTTTCCCAGATTGCGTTATCTCTCTCTTTACTTCCAATTGTCATGGTAGATTACGTTGAAATTTTACGCTATGGAAATGTTTTCTTTTTTTACCTGTAGATGGCGCTATTAATAAAATTTTTAATTTTCTAATAGTCGTTTATTCTACACGTTAAATTGAGATAAAATTATTTGAATGATCTGAGATATCAGAAATAAATCACTCTGCAGTTTCGCCAGTTCAATTTACATATTGGTAGTACAGCAGTTTCTCCAGTTCAATTTACATATTGGTAGTGTTTATTTATTGGGGTTTTTTTTCACACATGTAGTGTAATTATAGAAGACCAGCTTCTGATTGTGAATATTTTGATGACTTGTACTATTCATCGAAATACACTCATGGACAAAACTTAAGGAAGTTGTACCTTTTAACATGTATATCGGGATTCAGACAATAACTCTGAAAGATATTACAGTGACCGTTATTGAAGACTTACAAACAAAAGTTAAGGAAATTGTACCTTTTACCATGTATATCGGGATTCAGACTATAACTCTAAAATATATTACAGTGATCTTTATTGAAAACATACAAACAAAACTTAAGAAAGTTGTACCTTTTAGCATGTATATCGGGATTCAGACAATAACTCTGAAAGATATTACAGTGACCTTTATTGAAGACTTACAAACAAAACTTAAGGAAGTTGTATCTTTTAGCATGTATATCGGGATTCAGACAATAACTCTGAAAGATATTACAGTGCCTTTATTGAAGACTTACAAACAAAACTTAAGGAAGTTGTATCTTTTAGCATGTATATCGGGATTCAGACAATAACTCTGAAAGATATTACAGTGACCTTTATTGAAGACTTACAAACAAAACTTAAGGAAATTGTACTTTTTAGCATGTATATCGGGATTCAGACAATAACTCTGAAAGATATTACAGTTACCTTTATTAAAGACTTACAAACAAAACTTAAGGAAGTTGTACCTTTTAGCATGTATATCGAGATTCAGACAATAACTCTGAAATATATTATAGTGACCTTCATTGAAGACTTTCAAACAAAACTTAAGGAAGTTGTACCTTTTAATATGTATATCGGGATTCAGACAATAACTCTGAAAGATATTACAGTGATCTTTATTGAAGATTTACAAACAAAACTTAAGGAAGTTGTACCTTTTAGCATGTATATCGGGATTCAGACAATAACTCTGAAAGATATTACAGTGACCTTTATTGAAGACTTACAAACAAAACTTAAGGAAGTTATATCATTTAGCATGTTTATAGGGATTCAGACAATAACTCTGAAAGATATTACAGTGACCTTTATTGAAGACTTGCAAACAAAACTTAAGGAAGTTGTACATTTTAGCAAGTATATCGGGATTCAGACAATAACTCTGAAATATATTACAATGACCTGTATTGAAGACTTACAAACAAAACTTAAGGAAGTTGTACCTTTTAGCATGTATATCGGGATTCAGACAATAACTCGGAAAGATATTAGAGTGACCTTTATTGAAGACTTACAAACAAAACTAAGGAAGTTGTACCTTTCAGCATGTATATCGGGATTTAGACAATATCTATGAAATATATTACAGTGACCTTTATTGAAGACTTACAAACAAAACTTAAGGAAGTTATATCATTTAGCATGTTTATAGGGATTCAGACAATAACTCTGAAAGATATTACAGTGACCTTTATTGAAGACTTGCAAACAAAACTTAAGGAAGTTGTACATTTTAGCAAGTATATCGGGATTCAGACAATAACTCTGAAATATATTACAATGACCTGTATTGAAGACTTACAAACAAAACTTAAGGAAGTTGTACCTTTTAGCATGTATATCGGGATTCAGACAATAACTCGGAAAGATATTAGAGTGACCTTTATTGAAGACTTACAAACAAAACTAAGGAAGTTGTACCTTTCAGCATGTATATCGGGATTTAGACAATATCTATGAAATATATTACAGTGACCTTCATTAATAACACACGAGATAAACACGGGTTGAAAGAATTGTCTTTGTCTTTAAAAAAAAAATCAGACAACCGGAGCATCAAAGACTTGTCACTTTCTCAAGCTTTGCCCATGAGTGTAAATATCCTTTAAACGTTGCTTCACAAAAATATTTTTGGTCGTAGAGGTACAGACTGCACCACACTGACGAGGGCCAACAGCCCGAAACGCGTTCGTGGTTGGCTTTCTTGATTTATCAAGAAAATGGGTTGGCCGAATATCAATGTTTAAATGTTTAAATCAATGTTGTTGTTTTATCTATTTATTAATCAACAAGAGGCGCGATATTGAAATATTTGCGCCTAATACAGAGGAAACAAACAAAACAACAACAAACAACAACAACAAAAGCCTTCATTGAGGACCTCTCGTCCTATAAAGGATTCACCAGTTTACAGAGTAATTGAAAAGAAGAGAACTAAGAATACAGAGAGAAACCTATAAGTAGTATGTATAGTATAGTATTTTCTACACGGTAACTATATACAACACAAACAAAACAACAAACAAATTAGAATTAAATATTTACAAATTACATGTATTATTCTACAGAGTTCATAAATTTTATATAGACAAAGTGGCTGATGTAAGAGATTTAGATCATTTAGATCAGGGAACAATCGATGTCTCACTTCTGTAAAGTTCGGACAATCAACGTTTAGTTGATTTCTGTTCCACTAGATGGCGCACTGCTATCTAAAAATTCCATGTGAACATGGTCAGGATATGCCTTTTTTTTATATACAACACGAGGAAAGACACAAGAAAAATGAGGAAAGCCAGCTAATTATAACCTTTTATTAAAGTTTAGAACACATTTAAACTTTATAATATGATGCACTAGCGCGCCATCTGTTATCAAAATTCAAAACTATTTTAAAGGCGTAGGATTCTTTTGATATTAAACAATTTCTACTGCCCTTACTGCAATGGAAAAATTAATGAGAGGGCCTGGCTCATCAGTGGTGAACCCTCTCAGTGGTTTCGCCAGTTTAATCTACCATACCGCTGTTATATTGCATTTTTGGAACTTCCTTTTATAGTGATACTGTTGGTAGACTCTTTGAATGGACATAAGCTTTGAGGACAGTAGAATTACATACATTTATAAACATATAATATGCTTCGAGCAATCGCTCTTCCGCAAATATCAAATTGTTTCTTTTATTAGAACATTTATAATATGATGCACTAGCGCGCCATCTGTTATCAAAATTCAAAACTATTTTAAATATATAACAATAATCCATCTATTTACAGTTTGTTTGGTCACTAGTCCAATATTTTTATTTTCACAGACTAAATTATTAGATCAATTTATAAATGAAATATTAAACAAAACAATTATAAAACTATATACATCAATTCCCCCTTCTTAGGCTTGTGGCGACCACACTTTGCATTAGATTCACTAAACATGACCTTTGGGAGAGGCCGCTGCTTATCATAAAACAACTCGAGGAGCAGGAACTCATGGGATTGGTGTAATCTTTACACGAGGGGATAAGAAACAACAACACTTTGTCTCAGCGAGTGCGAACAAAGCTTCACTACACATATGGACAGTAGTGTGGCGGCCTCACTACGCCTCGGAAACCGCGAGCTGGGAGAACCCCTCTTTTCTTTTTGGGAGGGAGGAATTTGGGACATGTGGAATTTTATTTTATCAGAACAATCCAATCCTATATATAACTAAGTATCTTACCCTGCCAAATCTTTAATGGCATCAGAAGATAAACCTGAAATAACGGTGATAAAAAAGATCAAATCGTATTTTAAAATTATAAAATTGTCCCAGCTAGAAGTGTCAAATCAATAGCCAACTGTAAATAGAATTTGTGATAACAAACCCTTTTTATCAACACAACAACCTTTATTTTTATGGTTTACCCTTTAAATGAACCCATAATAACTCCAGTGATGTGGTTTTCAAATTTTGGAGATAGAGGGTGAGTTTTTGCCAACTTGGGTCTTTAAATATTTATATACAAACTCTATTAACTCTTTAAAAGTTGTTTCCCTCTCATGATACCAAAAAATAAATTTTTGAAGAAGAAAAATAGCATTTAGGAATATAAAAAAGAGGAATAGAATGTTTAAGGAGATATTTATAGAAGGGAAATATGTAAATGAGGTTATATAAAAATATGATCCTATTTATTAGAGAGTAAATATCTTTCACACATTCATGGAGACAAAACTTAAGGAAGTTGTACTGTCAAATTATTTGACAAACATAGCAGTTTTAATCTTCTCAGTTATGCGGAAAGTATGTTGTTTATTTGTTAAGTGAACTGATCTCCCACGCCTTCTCATTGGACGAATGTGGCCATGTTTGTGCATAAAAGAGGGTTGAAACGGAATGCGAGGAGTCGTGGAGTGGTGTTCGAGTGGAGACGCTTAAAGCGTTCTCTGTGTGCTTGTCTGGTGTTTCTGCTCGCATACCTGTGAAACCCCGGTCCGCTCCCTACCAACGCTACAATAAAGCTAAGTACTTTTTTTATTTTATTTTACGAATCGTTAGTTCTTATTTATTCCCTTTTGTTGGTGGTGTTGTACTCTTGAGTGTACGCTTTTCTGTGTATTAAGGTACATTTAATTTAGGCCCTAGCTTATTCCATTTTTGTGTGATAACCCGCAAAAGAAGTAACTTTTGTCAGTACCTGATAAAAGGTACAACTTATTCAAGTGTTGTAAAACGACATTTGAAAACTATCCCGGATGTGTTTCTTTTCAACGATAAAATATGTCCAGGGTAGCTTAGTGATCATGGCATCTGCATGGTAAGCGGATAAGCGGAACACTGTTGGGTTCGATTCCCATCCCTGGACACTTATATTTTTCCGTTTATCATTACTCTTCACAATTCACCCTTTCATACCTCATCCATAAAGGTTAGAAATAATCGTTATTTCTCCTTGAAATGGATTTTGATTTATCGTTGAAAAGAAACACATCCGGGATAGTTTTCAAATGTCGTTTTATAATATTAAGCCGCATTATATTTTATTCAAATGTTGTCTATGTGTGTCTATATTTTGGTAAGAGAGTTAGGTCGAAAAGATCTCTTTCAAAGTAGGATTTGAATTTGGAAAAACCTGTTTAGAGATTACACTGTGTGTTATCTCATCTTGAACACTGCGACACTGTTATATATGTAATACCATATGCCACCAATAACGACATACTAACAAGGCAAAAACCAAATTCTTATTAAAATGTCAAGAAAAGGGAATCTTAATTCGATCGGCCATGCGACACAACAAGAATAATAATTAACACAAAGCAATAACGCGCCATCTATACATATAAAATGAAAGAATTTAAAATCACGAATGTTTCTTTTATACATAATACAAACTTCTACTGCCCTTACTGCGATGAAAATGTATTATGTATTATATTATGTATAAAAGAAGCATTGGTGCTTTTAAATTCTTTCATTTTATAAGAATTATAATGCAAAAACGCGCCATCTATATATAAAAATTGAACTATAGGGAACGAATGTTTTTATTTACAAACTAACAAACTTCTATTATTCTTACTGAGATTAAAATATATATTGGGAGGGCTTGGATCTTTAAAGGTATACCTTTCCAGCAATTACAACAAATTTAATCCATTAGACTGTGGTTTTTAGAGCTCTAACATTGTATTATACGATTCAGCTTATATATGCCACAATATATGACTGATTATTAGAATGCCTACAAGAAAGGATTGATTGAAGAACAGACTAAAGACATCAGATCAAAAAGATGTCCTCATACAACATTTTTGATATAAATGAAGAGAGAAACCAAGAAGTCACCAGTTGACAGAAGTTAAGGAACTCAAGGGAGTTAAAGAACTCAAAGAAGTTAAAGGACTCTAGGAATTAAACAACCAGAAGAGTTAAAGTCAAAGCAGAAGAGGTTAAAACTTGAATGTATATAGTTAAATAAAGCCCATTATACGTATTTGAGATCACTAAATCCTGTCGTTCATTTCCCTCAGAAATACCACCTGCCTATCGCTACAATAGTTAGACATAAAAACTATCTATTTAAATTCCTCATTTGTTTATTCATAGTTTTCTAAATTGATTCATTTTTTTCTAGCTTTTCTATATTACCAACAACTACGTCATCTTGGTGGAGTCTGGTTGAGTAAGTATATCTGTCTTAGGACTGATTGACCTCAAATCCAATAATACAATACTGCCATCGACCTCCAATTATAAAGTATTATACCGGAATTCATTGGAAGACTGAGTGTTCTAGTATTTAATCACACACAAATACATATATAGTTTACACTAAAAATAAAGAAGGCATCTTCTGACCACGAGCACATGTGCTTTTTAAATGGCAGAGCGCCATCTAGCGGAGCAGAAATAAACTAAACGTCTATTTAGCTTGCTCCGTGATATTTGGTCAACCCAATTTCTTGATAAATCAAGAAAAGCCATCCACGAACGCGTTTCGCGCTGTTGGCACTCGTCAGCGTGGAGAAGGCTGTAACCACTGCGACCAAAAAGATTTTTGGTTCCAGAGGCTTCTTGAGAAATCAAGAAATGGGTATTCAAGGCCAAATTTGCGTAAAGACGCTTAACACATGAAATAACAATAGAAAAAATGAAAAGCACATGTGCTCGTGGTCAGGAGATGCCTTCTTTATTTTAAAAATCAAAACCTGACCCACTTATCTTTTATTTTTTTTTAAATTGTTTTTTCATAATTTATACTATGTATATTGGGAGGTATGTTAGTACATATATGTAAATAAGGGAAGAATTCAATCTAAAATTAAACATGGAACGCCATCAAATAACTCAACGTTCGCTCTTAATTTTCAAACGGAGCCAGATTCCTTTGTAATTAATGGCAAATCAATAAACACCCTGCGGGGTCTTTCTCTATACCCGGCGTCTATTGTTCTAACTCTTCCTTTGTTGGTGAGGTTGATGACATTACATATGTAGTACCAGGCCATGATAACATGGTGGGTAGAGGGTTATGACAGCTTGTACTGTAAGTACGACACATGTCTACACATGTAGTACCAGGCCATGATAACATGGTGGGTAGAGGGTTGTGACAGCTTGTACTGTAAGTACACCACATGTCTACACATGTAGTACCAAGTCATGATAATCATGGAGGGTAGAGGGTTGTGACAGCTTGTACTGTAAGTACACCACATGTCTACACATGTAGTACCAAGCCATGATAATCATTGAGGGTAGAGGGTTATGACAGCTTGTACTGTAAGTACACCACATGTCTACACATGTAGTACCAGGCCATGATAACATGGTGGGTAGAGGGTTATGACAGCTTGTACTGTAAGTACACCACATGTCTACATGGTAGTACCAGGCCATGATAACATGGTGGGTAGAGGGTTGTGACAGCTTGTACTGTAAGTACACCACATGTCTACACATGTAGTACCAGGCCATGATAACATGGTAGGTAGAGGGTTGTGACAGCTTGTACTGTAAGTACACCACATGTCTACACATGTAGTACCAGGCCATGATAACATGGTAGGTAGAGGGTTGTGACAGCTTGTACTGTAAGTACACCACATGTCTACACATGTAGTACCAGGCCATGATAACATGGTGGGTAGAGGGTTATGACAGCTTGTACTGTAAGTACACCACATGTCTACACATGTAGTACCAGGCCATGATAACATGGTGGGTAGAGGGTTATGACAGCTTGTACTGTAAGTACACCACATGTCTACACATGTAGTACCAGGCCATGATAACATGGTAGGTAGAGGGTTGTGACAGCTTGTACTGTAAGTATACCACATGTCTACACATGTAGTACCAGGCCATGATAACATGGTAGGTAGAGGGTTGTGACAGCTTGTACTGTAAGTACACCACATGTCTACACATGTAGTACCAGGCCATGATAACATGGTGGGTAGAGGGTTGTGACAGCTTGTACTGTAAGTACACCACATGTCTACACATGTAGTACCAGGCCATGATAACATGGTGGGTAGAGGGTTGTGACAGCTTGTACTGTAAGTACACCACACGTCTACACATGTAGTACCAGGCCATGATAATCATGGAGGGTAGAGGGTTGTGACAGCTTGTACTGTAAGTACACCACATGTCTACACATGTAGTACCAGGCCATGATAATCATGGAGGGTAGAGGGTTGTGACAGCTTGTACTGTAAGTACACCACATGTCTACATATGTAGTACCAAGTCATGATAATCATGGAGGGTAGAGGGTTGTGACAGCTTGTACTGTAAGTACACCACATGTCTACATATGTAGTACCAAGTCATGATAATCATGGAGGGTAGAGGGTTGTGACAGCTTGTACTGTAAGTACACCACATGTTTACACATGTAGTACCAGGCCATGATAGTCATGGTGGGTAGAGGGTTGTGACAGCTTGTACTGTAAGTACACCACATGTCTACACATGTAGTACCAGGCCATGATAACATGGTGGGTAGAGGGTTGTGACAGCTTGTACTGTAAGTACACCACATGTCTACACATGTAGTACCAGGCCATGATAACATGGTGGGTAGAGGGTTGTGACAGTTTGTACTGTAAGTACACCACATGTCTACACATGTAGTACCAGGCCATGATAACATGGTGGGTAGAGGGTTGTGACAGTTTGTACTGTAAGTACACCACATGTCTACACATGTAGTACCAGGCCATGATAACATGGTGGGTAGAGGGTTGTGACAGCTTGTACTGTAAGTACACCACATGTCTACACATGTAGTACCAGGCCATGATAACATGGTGGGTAGAGGGTTGTGACAGCTTGTACTGTAAGTACACCACACGTCTACACATGTAGTACCAGGCCATGATAATCATGGAGGGTAGAGGGTTGTGACAGCTTGTACTGTAAGTACACCACATGTCTACACATGTAGTACCAGGCCATGATAATCATGGAGGGTAGAGGGTTGTGACAGCTTGTACTGTAAGTACACCACATGTCTACATATGTAGTACCAAGTCATGATAATCATGGAGGGTAGAGGGTTGTGACAGCTTGTACTGTAAGTACACCACATGTCTACATATGTAGTACCAAGTCATGATAATCATGGAGGGTAGAGGGTTGTGACAGCTTGTACTGTAAGTACACCACATGTTTACACATGTAGTACCAGGCCATGATAGTCATGGTGGGTAGAGGGTTGTGACAGCTTGTACTGTAAGTACACCACATGTCTACACATGTAGTACCAGGCCATGATAACATGGTGGGTAGAGGGTTGTGACAGCTTGTACTGTAAGTACACCACATGTCTACACATGTAGTACCAGGCCATGATAACATGGTGGGTAGAGGGTTGTGACAGTTTGTACTGTAAGTACACCACATGTCTACACATGTAGTACCAGGCCATGATAACATGGTGGGTAGAGGGTTGTGACAGTTTGTACTGTAAGTACACCACATGTCTACACATGTAGTACCAGGCCATGATAACATGGTGGGTAGAGGGTTGTGACAGCTTGTACTGTAAGTACACCACATGTCTACACATGTAGTACCAGGCCATGATAACATGGTGGGTAGAGGGTTGTGACAGCTTGTACTGTAAGTACACCACACGTCTACACATGTAGTACCAGGCCATGATAATCATGGAGGGTAGAGGGTTGTGACAGCTTGTACTGTAAGTACACCACATGTCTACACATGTAGTACCAGGCCATGATAATCATGGAGGGTAGAGGGTTGTGACAGCTTGTACTGTAAGTACACCACATGTCTACATATGTAGTACCAAGTCATGATAATCATGGAGGGTAGAGGGTTGTGACAGCTTGTACTGTAAGTACACCACATGTTTACACATGTAGTACCAGGCCATGATAGTCATGGTGGGTAGAGGGTTGTGACAGCTTGTACTGTAAGTACACCACATGTCTACACATGTAGTACCAGGCCATGATAACATGGTGGGTAGAGGGTTGTGACAGTTTGTACTGTAAGTACACCACATGTCTACACATGTAGTACCAGGCCATGATAACATGGTGGGTAGAGGGTTGTGACAGTTTGTACTGTAAGTACACCACATGTCTACACATGTAGTACCTGGCCATGATAACATGGTGGGTAGAGGGTTGTGACAGCTTGTACTGTAAGTACACCACATGTCTATACATGTAGTACCAAGCCATTATAATCATAGAGGGTAGAGAGTTGTGACAGCTTGTACTGTAAGTACACCACATGTCTACACATGTAGTACCAGGCCATGATAATCATGCAGCTAATAACCTATGTAAACAACAATGTGTCTTAATAACGTTCTGCTGTTTTAAATTAAACATACAGAAGAGGAAATGCCGTTTAAAAATTTATCAACAAGAATTCACAATGAATAGGATTCTAACCTATAAGCAAATAACCATGAAGAATTTATTTTTTATAATTAATTGTTTTAGCTTTTTATTCTTATTTCCCTGAATTTATCCACTTAATTCTCCAACTGCAATTATTCACTCATATAAAATAATATTAAAAACAAAAAAGGCATATCCTGACCAGGCTCACTTGAGCATTTCTAGATGGCAGAGCGCCATCTAGAGGAACAAAAATAAACTAACGACAGGATATGCTTTTTAAAATTATTTTAATATCAACACTTGACCATTTCTATATTTCTTATTGTTTTTCAAATAAAATAGCATTTATAATTCCACACATGATATTTTAAAATGTCTATCTCTTTATTAAAGCAATTTTGTCTTTCACACTGAACTTTTATTTTTTATTATTATTATTAATCAACCAGACGCGATATTGAAATTATTGCGTCTATTACAGAGGAAACAAACAAAACAACAAACAATTAGAACTTAGAATTAAATATTTACAAATTTACATGTATTAATCGACAGAGTTCATAAAATTTATATAGACAAAGTGACTGATGTAAAAGAGTTAAATCATTTAGATCAGGGAACAATCGATGTCTCACTTCTGTAAAGTTCGGACAGTCGTAGATAAGGTGAAGATATATTGTATTTTTCTAAAACATTTTCTCTATCTAAGTTTTTATCATTGGTACTCTATTTAGAATTTATAATATAAATATTCATATAAATATGAATATAAAATATTCATTATATTTTATTAGCAGAGTATTATTTTTTACCTTTATATTTTGCTATACTCTATACACTTCCCTTTTTAGCTTATCTTTTGTTTATCATTCATAGTTTGTTCTTGCCTGAAATAAATTGCTGTCTCATCCCGAAGTTGGTCTTCCCTAATTTTCCACGTGGCAATATATAACAGTAAAATATAAAACGTAACAGAAAGTTTTATATACTACCTGTCAAATTATATATTTAACACTCTAAAATAGAGTTTGTTTTTAACTTTAAAACAATTTGCCGTTATATCCATTCATTTCTTTTTAAAATTAAAAAGGCAAATATTGAATCAAAATATCATTTATTCAACCAATATTTTAGTTGGCTGAACGCCATTATGTTATAATACCGTGAAAAAGGTTGGCGTTCAGCCAACTGAAATATTGGTAAAATAAATGATATTTTTATCCAATATATGTCATTTTAATTAAAGATTCATTTATGGATTGCTTTATTTTCAAATACATTATTTATCGGTTTACACTAATGGACAAAACTTAAGGAAGTTGTACCTTCTATAATGTAATAGGTATGGTGAAGATTTATCAAGTAGCTATCTCTAAATTTAATAAATTTTAAAAAATACCAATCAATTCATATTTTTAATTAATTTTATAAAAGTATTTTCGAAAATGTATTCTTTTTTTAACAAGTTAAATGATAAGCTAATTACCTAACCGGCTTTAATTCAGCCAAAAGCTCTGATCCCTTGGGGTGTCGAATTAAAGAAATTAGACTGTGTGTTTTTATGTTAGTTATTATGGCTCGAATAAATTCCACATTGAGATTCTGTTAGTATCATGTATTTATTATATATATATATATATATATATATATCTTCTCATATATAAAAGTCAATGTCTATTTCGCGATAAACTCAAAAATTACTGAACCAATTGGTACCAAATTTTTCATGTCGCTTTTTATAAACCTGAGAAAAATGTTCGGCTACATTTTGATTAGTATTTTTGGCTATTTATTTTTTCATTTGAAGAACTTTTTTTTACGCGGAATAAATACGAGGCGAAGTAACAACACCAGGCCAATTAAGTGATCAATGAGCGTTCTGCATTTTTTTTTTTTTCAAGTTGCTTGTGTACTTTTTGAAATATATTTTTATACGAGTGTTACCTTTTTTTACAAAAGTATTGAGTATTGAGAGAGAAATTTATATTACTAAGTTACGGTAAGTGCACACAATGCATTTAAAAAAAAAAAACTTTACAAAATAAGCGTTACTGTATGTAAATAATGGCTTTCGTATTTTTATTAATTTTTGTTCTGAACTTTGTTTTTTTATCTCTTAAAAAAATCGTTTAAAATGCAGTCGCAGTCATTAGCAAACACATGTTTGCCTAATTTCCATGTTCTATTTTATTTTTACAGAAAAATATTTACATGCCAGTATTTTGGATTAATTTTTTATAAACCTATTTTTTCTTATTCTTGCTGAAAAGATGGGCATCGCAGTCACTCACTCAACTCAGGAAATTTCAAGGGTTAATGCGCTGAGAGGCGGGTACCTCGAGGGTTGAGTGGAAAAGCTGCCATCTATTTACACTATAAACACCAACTTTGGCAAACTAAGAAGCCTCCACCTAAACCATAGTTTGGGATATGACCCTCGTCAGTCTAGGGCGGGCTTCATTTCATAAGATCCACAATGGATCCAATGGAAACTTCACAATCTTCCAAATAGGTGTTTAGCTGACAAAGTGGCTAAACTAAATATATGGCTAATATATTATAATATATAATAATTATATTGATCTAGAAACAAAAAGTCTCTTTCCCGTCAAAATATACGTAAAAACTGGTGTTGTGGCTTTGTCACCGACTCGAAGCCGCTTGTTTGCGGCGAAGGTAAATATATGGCGTCTATTTTGTCTGGAGAGTTGACCTTTATTCTTATATTCATTTATTTCATTATGAAAAAGTTGCATAAAACTAAAACAAGTTTTTACCCTTCCTTTGTATGTCCTCCTAATTAATGGACTTAATGTTCATGTACTGCACGCGTTAATGTGGAATGGATTACTTAGCCATCACAATATGGGGAGGCCCAGAGAGCAATAATGATAATCATAATAAGGTAATGATGATAGCCCGAGTGTAGAAACATTCAATGAGGCATCAGTTTCGAGACAATAATTCCATCCTATTACGTCTGTTAATTGAAATTTTCTCATTGCCTATCATCATTAAAGATTTCTGATAATAGCTATGATAGTCATTTACTTAATTCACTATTCAGATTTAGGTGCTTACGGAATATCTACTATATATAGAGTTAAAATGCAGTTATTTAGTGTAGACAGCTGATAAATTACTTCAAATTTACTAGTAAAGTCTAAATATGTACTATTGTATAATTATATGTAAAGTTAGTAAGAGATATGTAAAATTTATCTATGTAAATAAGAGCTATGTAAATTTTTACATATTTTTATAAAAGTTTCTGTAAAATTCATATGTTGTTGTGTATTGTGTTGTAAAAATAATACATTATATACATAAGAAGACGCCTTTTTTTCAATTTATGAAACTTATCCCAGTACAACATCAAATTTGTACTATTTTTTAAAACATAAATATGGTAATTTAAACTAACAACCTTATATTCTATAATACTTATAACAAGATTTTCATGTTGTATGATAGAAACACATCTGTAAATGATTATACGCATGATTGACATGCCTCATTACATCACCATATGTAATGTACTTTGTACAAACTATGTAATAGATTAAGAGTTGAGCTAAAGCAAGAGATGTGTTTCTATTATACAACATGAAAATCTTGTTATAAGTATTATACAATATAAGGTTATTTGTTTAAATTACCATATATATACATAAAAAAGTAATTCAACAATAAACTAAAGAAGACATTTTATAAATGCTCAGAACTTAATTATCCCCCATACACAGAATATATAATTAACACAAGTAATGGTTACAAAGTCATGATGATACGTCCCGTACATTTTATGTCTAATCAAGTTATAGCCTTAATATGCCATGAATCTCTCTCCCTGTAATTTATTCCGATAATAAAAAACTCCAGGGTTATATATTAATGTTCATTTTTTATGCCCCATCGTATATTTAATATATAGCATATGGCATACTAGTGTGTATGTTATTTCATATAATGGAATATATAGAATTTCGAGATGAAAAAGATTTAGAGTTATCCTTGCATTTTTATCAAATTATTAGAATATTTCTTTAAACATTTTAGTTTGTTACACACCAATATAGATGTCTATAAAGGTGGAAAATGTTATTAGTTTGGATTTTATTTTATATTTTATATTTTAAAGAGTAATGTATATAAAGGTTGTTTATGCTTAAAATATATATATCATTTTATATATATAGTTCAGTATTATTATATATAATATATATTCAACTTTTTTATGTACAATTCGTTCTCTATGGCGATTGTTTTATTCTCAACTATAGGATTAAATTAGATTTCACGAATATCTTCAAATTTGGCTTTAGTTCGTATGATGGTTTGTTTTTCCTAAAGGCTTCACATCAGATGATGAGATTTCATTTATGGCTTCACTTCAGTTGATGGTCTTCATATATGGGTTCATTTCAGTTGATGGTCTTCATATATGGCTTCACTTCAGTTGATGGTCTTCATACATGAATTCACTTTAATTGATGGTCTTCATACATGAATTCACTTTAATTGATGGTCTTCATATATGACTTTACTTCAGTTGATGGTCTTCATATATGGCTTCACTTCAGTTGATGGTCTTCATATATGGCTTCACTTCAGTTGATGGTCTTCATATATGGCTTCACTTCAGTTGATAGTCTTCATATATGGCTTCACTTCAGTTGATGGTCTTCATATACGGCTTCACTTCAGTTGATGGTCTTCATATATGGCTTCACTTCAGTTGATGGTCTTCATATACGGCTTCACTTCAGTTGATGGTCTTCATATATGGCTTCACTTCGGTTGATGGTCTTCATATATGGCTTCACTTCGGTTGATGGTCTTCATATATGGCTTCACTTCAGTTGATGGTCTTCATATATGGCTTCACTTCAGTTATTGATCTTCATATTATGGCTTCACTTCAGATGATAGGTCTTCATTCAAGGCTTCACTAGTTAATAGGTCTTCATTCAAGGCTTCACTAGTTGATAGGTCTTCATTTAGGCATTACAATTTGTATGAACAAACTCAGCGCCGCATAGGGTCATTATATTACGGTTTGTATGTGTGAAATTAAAAAAAAAATAGAAACGATCAGGTGTTGATATTTAAAATAAAAAAGTCATAGAATGACTGCTCAAATGAGCCTATTAGAAGACAGAGCGCCTTCTGGTGGAACAAATATTGACAAAAGGTTCATTCACTTTATTCCATGTTTGGCCAATCCATTTTCTGGATAAATAAAAATCCAATCACGTACTCCCAGTTGGCTCTTGTTAAATATATTCACATGATCTTTTCTATTTTTCTTACTTTTTTCACATAAACACACATACATATATATATATATGAAGACATATGTATATATGGATATTTTGTCGAGAGGATACTTATCTAAAAATAATGTCACCTTTCCCCCCCGTTAAAATAGACGCTAAAACTAAACACGCCATCTATTTATCAGTGTCAAAGTCTATTTTGACGGGAGAGTTGACCTTTATTTCTACATATAAACTGATCTGAAGAATCTCATTAGTTAAAAACCATGTCTCCAGGTGGACACTTCTCAGTTTTCTAAAGCTGGTGTTGTGGCTTTGTCACCGACCCAAGGCTTCTCTTTGCAGAGACGAGCGCTCATTTTTAGCTTCTTATTTTGACGGGAGAGGCGACCTTTATTTATATATTTATATCCTCGAATTTTTACCGGTTACATGTACACAAAGGATACTGTTCTAATTTATATGACGGATTAATATAATTAAATTATATCAAATAATATATTAAATTGAACATGTGAATATAAGGTGAAAATGTATTTATAATATAAAGAGCCCTATACAATAGACATATAATGAAATCTTAGATAGATTTAAAATATATAAAATAATTATTCAAAAGGTGAAGTATTATACATATGCAAATCAATATATTTATTTACATATATCTACTAACTCAATACGAAGCAAATTCTTATGCAAATTCAATTAATCTTTTATTCTCTATATACATACATTATGTTTAATCTATAGTTAATTATTCTCTCTCTCCACCGAGTAAATAGAAAACTTATTATATAACTAAACTAAATTATAACTATTACTGGAAACCCGCTATATTAATTTTAGTTAAGATGGTGAGGGTTATTTGCATATTTTCAATTTGGTAAATTAAGTATATTTTCAGTGATTATAAATATAAAAGGAAATATTTACTCTCTCTATGGTAGATTTGGATGTGTTTATTGGAGATTTTGTGTTTATTTATACTTGAAAAGTTTAATTATTTTCTATAATGATATTTTTATTGATTTTGTTAAAGGGATGATTTTTTTTTTTGCTTATCCATAGTACACGTGGTACAGGCCATGATAATCATGGTGGGTATTTAGCGGCTGCTTTTAATGTAAGCACATCACATATCTACACATGTGAAAAGCAGTTCGAATTTACACTTACAAATGTGCCAGAGCCCCGTTTGATTACTTGCATTCGCTGGTGGGGTTGGACTTTTGCAAGAATCGGAGGCCATTGGAGCATTTTTTTTTTAAACAGAAAAAAGTGTCCAATGCGGGAATCGAACCCGGGTCGTAGCGGTCGAAAACCAAACGGTTTAACTAGCCTTCCACCGACCCCCAAAGGGATGATAAAAACGTTAAATATAAATATGAGATTTATATGATACATTAGCTCGCCATATGTTGCATGAAATTAATTATCATTGTCTTGTATGTTTATTTGTAAATTCTTTCTGGAAAAAAAATAGCCATATCTCAAGCAATATTTTATTTGATTTCTGACATTTCAATGACTCGATGTCATTCTCTTCATGGGAATAATTATTTCGGAATTTTAGTTTCTATTTATATATGTACACGATTTTCTAAAATACATATAGAGCGCCACGTATTTGTATATATAGCTGAGATTCCATTTCTGAGATTCCATCCTTCAGTGCTGCGTATATAAGCAGAATCGTCCAATACAGTATTAGAGCTCTGAGAAGCGGTCTGGTGGATTAAATTGGCGAAACCGCTGGGAGGGTTCACCACTGATGAGCCAAGCCCTCCCAATATATATTTTCATCGCAGTGAGGGGAGTAGAAGTTTGTAGTATGTATAAAAGAAACATTCGTGCTTTTAAAAATCCTTTCATTTTATATATAACTTTGTACTTACATCCTAGGAGCAATATGGCCACCCAGACCTTTCGGTCTATAAGCCGATCTTTTTTTTCTAGCCACCTAGACAAGGGAATGATGCATTCTCCATGCACCGAGCGGCCAATTGTTTGGCCCCTCACGCCCGCCTTTATGGTCTAGCTCCATGGGGTCGACCAATCAGTCCACAGACGTCTACGAGAGTTTCATGGCCAGGTTGCTGTCCTCTCGTTTGGACTTGGTTTAACCCGTCCTACGCTCCAATAGGACTCCAATAGCTTTGTACTTACATTACAGGCTGTCACAACCCTCTACCCACCATGAATATCACTACTTACAGTAAAAGCTGTCACAACTAGGGCCTCCAATCCCGGATCCCGTTTCCCGGGATCCCGGACCCAAATAATGATCCCGAAATCCCGGGATTCTGCTCGAAAAATCCCAGGATTACTGGTTTGTGCATGAAAAACAGCGCAAAAATATATATTTCTTATCTAGCATTTTGGTAATCAAACAGATGATGAGATAGCACACTTTTGACGTTTTGTTTATACAGCTGCATTTCGAGTCTTTTTTTTTTCTGAGAGATTTTAAATTATTTTCATGCACTAATAACGAAGGGTTATTCTGCAAGATCATTCCAAAATGGCAGCCTCTAGAATGAGAGTATGCAGCAGTATACATGGAGGGGCCCCCAGTTTTTGTTGACATGCAAATAGTGGCTCTTAGATAGTAGCGGCATCCCTTTATTTTTGTGGCGGACCTGCGTGTAACATGGACCCGCCACTAACCTCTTATCTGGGCTACAAATTGTTTTATATACATTTTTTAAATCTATGTTTATACTCTCCATCCTGTTCTGTATGCATGGATCATCATGAACGCACTGCTCTGCTTTTCATTTTGTTAAACGCTAGCTTTTTTGTCATTTAATTTAAATTAAATTTATTTAATGTCATTTCATTAAATGCTTCGTGTCACTATCAAGCATCAGCCTAAATTAGTTTTCAACTTATACGAACATAAAACAAAATCTCTAAAACAATATTATCGGACCTTGTTATTTCTCAATAGAAAACGCGTCGGACATTTTTGGTAAGCTTATCACTTCTTGATTGTGATGGCGAAGTTTATTCCTTTTAAATCAGAAGGAATCTGGTGCTATTACCTACGAGACGGATCTGGCCAAATGCGTCGGTGGTTCAACAAAAGGGCTGCATGTACACCAGAAGGCGGTCCACGGAATCGAAACTTCGAAGAGAAAAGTTAAAGACGAAGTTGATACACAGACCCCTGCAAAAAAGACCCCCAAGATATCAATTCTCGATCATTTTTCGTCTGTTTCCATCGATCGATCGACTGATGCTGTGCTAGCTAGAATGATAGCTCTCGACGGATTGCCATTCTCCGTTTTTGCCACATCTAAGGATCTACGCAAGTGCCTCAATGCTCTTGGACATGAACACTTGGACATATATACCTCTTGGCGTAGAAATACGAAAATGGTTTTCAATCCCGGGATATCCCGAATCCCGGGATTGAAAATATGTACCGGGATTGGAGGCCCTAGTCACAACCCTCTACCCACCATGGTTATCATAGCCTGGTACTACATGTGTAGACATGTGGTGTACTTACAGTACAAGCTGTCACAACCCTCTACCCCACCATGATTATCATTACCTGGTACTACATGTGTAGACATGTGGTGTACTTACAGTACAAGCTGTCACAACCCTCTACCCCACCATGATTATCATTACCTGGTACTACATGTGTAGACATGTGGTATACTTACAGTACAAGCTGTCACAACCCTCTAACCACCATGTTATCATGACCTGGTACTACATGTGTAGACATGTGGTGTACTTACAGTACAAGCTGTCACAACCCTCTACCCCACCATGATTATCATTACCTGGTACTACATGTGTAGACATGTGGTATACTTACAGTACAAGCTGTCACAACCCTCTACCCCACCATGATTATCATTACCTGGTACTACATGTGTAGAAATGTGGTATACTTACAGTACAAGCTGTCACAACCCTCTACCCACCATGTTATCATGACCTGGTACTACATGTGTAGACATGTGATGTACCTACAGTACAAGCTGTCACAACCCTCTACCCCACCATGATTATCATGACCTGGTACTACATGTGTAGACATGTGGTGTACTTACAGTACAAGCTGTCACAACCCTCTACCCACCATGTTATCATGGCCTGGTACTACATGTGTAGACATGTGGTGTACTTACAGTACAAGCTGTCACAACCCTCTACCCACCATGATTATCATGACCTGGTATTACATGTGTAGACATGTGGTGTACTTACAGTACAAGCTGTCACAACCCTCTACCCACCATGTTATCATGGCCTGGTACTACATGTGTAGACATGTGGTGTACTTACAGTACAAGCTGTCACAGCCCTCTTCCCATCATGATTATCATGGCCTGGTACTACATGTGTAGACATGTGACAATTAAAACATACTTTATTGACACTCGTCAATAGTTACATTCAATCAAGAATTAATGGGATTTACAGATTAGGGGGGGGAGCATTTCGCTGAGTATGCGCAGGCCCTCACGCACAAAGGGATCCGAGCTCCGAGCGCGCTCAGATGCAGCGCTGACGATCCCGGCAAGAGTGGTTCTCTTCTGAGTGGAGAGGCGCCTGAGGAGAGGTTCCCTATCGTCGGGGAAAATAATTGCCTCTACGATGTCACCCTCAGTGACTCCGATATCGGATAAAGTTTCCAAGTAGCGCTCATCGCTTAATTCATAAATTATGTCATTTGCCTGGTCGTAGCAGGCATCAATGAACTCGGTAGACAGTGGAGGTGGAGGTGTCGCGATGTCCGGCGACGTCTTTTCCCCGTGGAGAGCGGGTGGTGTTGGCTTAGCAGGCCAAGGCGCAGGCAGTGTGGGTGTTGGAGGCACTGCTGGTGTTGTCCTGAGCTCGGCCTTGACCTGTCCGAGGACCTTATATAAATTAGAGGTGTGTCCGGGCTTCAGGTCCAGAATTTGACCGATCAGGCCGACGAGGGCGTCGCACTGCGGAGGCGACAGGAGGGGTCCCTTCCTCTGCGCCTTGGTCCTCGAGGAGAGGAGGTCCAGGACCTCCTCCCGCCCAAGACCAAAGGCGTCCGTCTTAGCGAATGACACGCTGGGGAGCCCCTCGATGAAAGCATCGAGGTCGACTCTCGTAGCGTTTTATGCCGATGACGTGGAGGACGCAAAGGTCTCCTCCACGATGGACATCTCCACGTCCGGTGTTGGGGCCGCAGGCTCGCGACTCCCAGGTGTTTGCAGGGACGGAGCAGGGGTCACTGGTGGAGGGGCAGGAGGCGTCTCCTCCATAGGAAAGGCTGGGGCCGCTGGTGGAGATGGCCGAGGTGCGGATGAGTGGAGCGCAGCTCGGGCCACGGGAGGAGCGCTGCAAACCTCCATGGCTGGATTGGAGGGTGTCGGCGCAGGAGGCTGGGCTGCTGACCGCTGAGGCGGTGCAGGGGTGGTCGGTGGTGGGACGCCAGCAGGAGTGGTCGGTGGGGCCGTTCTGGTGTTGTTGGCCAGCCCTGCAAGCAGGGGGCAGATGGCCCTCCGATGCCCTTGTCCGTGGCACCTGGAACACCTGATGCCCGAGGATAGGTACGCAGGCCAGGCTTGGCCTTTGATGTTGATGTCAAGGCGGGTTGGAAGCCTCTCGATGGTGATCCCCTCATGTAGGGTGATGAAGACGTCACGCCGGCCATCGACGTAGACGTAGGGGCCCGCCTTCATCTGCTTAGGGGCGATGGACGTAACCCGCCCATATGGAGAGAGGGCGGTGATGACAGCAGAGTCCGCCACAAAGAAGGGGAGGTTACCCACTGTAATCCTTTCCGCTCTTTTGCGGAAAGGGAATGCTCTGAGGAGTGTTCCCTCAACCTCGAGGCCCTCACTTATGAGGCGCTCGGCTAGGCCTCTGTTGGTCAGTCCCAGGAGCTGGTGGCCGTTCACCTTGGTGATCTGGATGACTCCGGCAGTTCCTCCGAGCATCCTGTCCAGTGCCCTAAGGTAGTGGAAGGGCTCCAGTTCGGGGCTGTGTTCGATGTACACACAGTGTTCCTCGGAGGAGGACGCCTGCCGCGCCCTGGCTTCCGCGATGTGTGCTCTGGTGACCCTGATCTCTTGGGCCCGCGGCACCGAACCCGCCGATGGTTGAGGTCGGCGAATGGTCCTAGAGCCTCCGGGATTGGAGGATGGTGCAGCCGCCGTAGGCGAATTTGCCGAGCCACGGCGCCTCTTCCTACCCTGGACGAGGGTAAATCCTTCCTCAGCTCCAGGATTCACCTCTTCTGTGATGTCAGCCCAGTTTCTCCGGACTTGAGCAGCGGCGTTAGAAGTTGGAATAGCCGCAAGAGAGAGGTCGACCGGCTCGGCAGAATTTGCATCCTGGCCGCCGGCGGGCGGATTTACATAGTTTTGATTTTTTCTCAAAACTATTGGAATTTCGTTCTGCAAATCTTGATTTGCGGATAATTCTGCACATGGTTGTGCTAGTGAGCCGTGCCTTACAGGCTTTTGCTCGGCTTTTGACGGGCTTTCAGCCAGTATAAAATTTGTCGCCATCCGCGACACTTTTCGCCCGCCAGAGGCGAAACACTCAGGAGCTCGCGCGACGCGTGGCCGCACGGCCGAGTGTAGACATGTGGTGTACTTACAGTACAAGCTGTCACAACCCTCTACCCACCATGATTATCATGACCTGGTATTACATGTGTAGACATGTGGTGTACTTACAGTACAAGCTGTCACAACCCTCTACCCACCATGTTATCATGGCCTGGTACTACATGTGTAGACATGTGGTGTACTTACAGTACAAGCTGTCACAGCCCTCTTCCCATCATGATTATCATGGCCTGGTACTACATGTGTAGACATGTGGTGTACTTACAGTACAAGCTGTCACAGCCCTCTTCCCATCATGATTATCATGGCCTGGTACTACATGTGTAGACATGTGGTGTACTTACAGTACAAGCTGTCACAACCCTCTACCCACCATGTTATCATGACCTGGTACTACATGTGTAGACATGTGGTGTACTTACAGTACAAGCTGTCACAACCCTCTACCCACCATGTTATCATGGCCTGGTACTACATGTGTAGACACGTGGTGTACTTACAGTACAAGCTGTCACAGCCCTCTTCCCATCATGATTATCATGGCCTGGTACTACATGTGTAGACATGTGGTGTACTTACAGTACAAGCTGTCACAACCCTCTACCCACCATGTTATCATGGCCTGGTACTACATGTGTAGACATGTGGTGTACTTACAGTACAAGCTGTCACAACCCTCTACCCACCATGTTATCATGGCCTGGTACTACATGTGTAGACATGTGGTGTACTTACAGTACAAGCTGTCACAACCCTCTACCCACCATGTTATCATGGCCTGGTACTACATGTGTAGACATGTGGTGTACTTACAGTACAAGCTGTCACAACCCTCTACCCACCATGATTATCATGACCTGGTACTATTCATATTATTTTTTTAGAACAAATAAACTCTAAATTATGGAAAGAAAACCTGACAACACAATTTTCCAACTAACAAAGCCAATTCATTATTTAGTCGATATTTAAAATGCATTAACAACTTTACAGACCATTAATAAAGTTTCAACAAGAAGGAGCTTATAATTGAGAGAAAAAAATATATCTCCCCTCCCCCATATCCCATCAATAGAAGATAGAAATTTAAAAATAATAAAGAAAGAAGGCTTAGCTTCATCGATCTAAGATAAAACTTTTGTGTTGTGTTTTTATCAATAAAAACTTCACTTTTTTTCTCCCTTCTTTTTTTTTTTCTTCCAGAAATATTTTTTAAATTAAATTTTCTCCACACCAAGATGGTTAGATGAGTTAAAAATTTAGGAAAAATCCTCCTAACCATAAAACACGTCAATAATAATTAAAATGTAATATCATTAATAATTAGAATAGTTATTTAAATTGTATTTAGTTATTTTATATATAAAATTTAATTTTCTTCGTAAATATGTTTTGGATTTCATTAAGAAAAATGGTCTTTGATGTAACGATCTCAAGGAAATATTGGACATATTATATGGTTGTAAACAATATATAGGTGTATGCGTGTATATGTGTGTATACATGTATATATTTTTAAATTTAATGATGTAACTTTAAATATAATTAAAAGAATATCTCTATATGTAAATAATATTTATGAATCTTTCTAAGTCGCTTTCTGTGTATCTTTCCATGTTGAATATTTTCTTTGTTATATTTGTATGTACATTTAGCGCAAGTGTCCCTAGGGGGACATAGCGTTTTGAATTGAAATAAATAAATAAAAAAATAATATTCCACTTTTCATTAACAAAATCCTCAATCAAATTCATATCTTAATATATTCTCTTTATAATAAAGTTAAAACTATATATTAAGAGTTGTGTGTGGAATCGCGGATTTTTTTTTTTTTAATTCTAAAAATATTTTTTAAGTAAATAATCATTGAATTTTGTATTCTTTGTTGTGATTATCATCATTTTTTTGTAAAAAAAGATATTGGCGAAGATGAAATTAAGTAAAAAGCATCTCCTTACCGTAAAAATAAAAGTTGCTGATGGCTTGCGCCATCTATCGGAATAAATATCAACTATTCGTTAATTTTTAAAATTATTACGATAGATGGCGCATGCCATCAATAACTTTCAGTTTAACGATAAGGAGATGCCTAATTTATCCACCTTATCCCAGTACAATTTCACATTTGTACTATTTTTTTTTTTTTCACGAAGAATAAATTGTCTTTGTTATGTTGTTTGTTAAACAAATATAACTACAAGGTAATAAGACCTAATTCAAATAAATAAATAGTGTGTGACATTTCGGTAACAGCGTTGTTACTATCCTCAGACAAAAGAATAAATGATGATGGTAACAACGTTGTTACCGAAATGTCACACACTATTTATTTATTTGGATTTGGTCAAATTACCTTGTTGCTATAATCTATAATCCAAATTGTGTTTTATCATAAACACAAATGTTATTAATTTAAGTAAAAACAAGTTTGGTGACGAGAATGGCGATTCTCAATCAATTTAATTTTGAAATTAGATTGTTTATAATAGAAACATGGTAAGAATTTTATTAAGGCAATTTTTGAATGCATATTTGGGTAGTAAAAGTAATATTAGCTTCAAATAATAATAATTTATTAAATAGAATAACACTATATCAGAGAAAAAAAAGCTCTAATGGCCTCCGATTTTTGCAAAAGTCCAACTCCACCAGTGAATGCAAGTAACCAAACGGGGCTCAGGCATATTTATAAGTGCAAAAATTCGAACTGCTTTTCACATGTGTAGATATGTGGTGCACTTATAGTAAAAGCAGTCGCCAACTTCTCATCATGATTATCATGGCCTGTACCACGTGTACTAGAGATAATAATTATAAAAAACAATATCAGAGAGAAAGAGAGAGTTTTATTAAGTAAATAGTACAATATTTCAAATTCACTATTTCTAATGTTTTAGTGATACGTTGTCACCTTTTTCAAGGAGAACAAAACTCACAATGTTTATCAAAATTTGAAACTATTATATATATATATATATATATAAATGAATGTGTGTGTGTTTGTTTGTATTTCCTGTATACAAATTCGCAGTAGTTCACTAATTCAAACCAAAATTTATAATTGTAACGAATAGTGATTGAATAAAACATTTAATCGGGTAAACCCGGGGGTTGCCCGGGTCATTCGTCTAGTAGTATATATATCAGGATTCAGACAATAACTCTTAAATATATCACAATGACCTTTATTGTTTTTGTGTTTAAAAAATAAGAAAATAGAAATGAAATAGAGATTAACGTTTAGTTGATTTTTGTTCCACTAGATGGCGCTCTGCCATCTAAAATGTTCATATAAGCGGTCAGAATACGCCATATATATAGCGCTCTCTCTCTTGTCTAATTTATGCTTTAATTAAGATTGAATCACGTGACTCGATAAAGCCATCTTATTGGCGGAGGGCTATTCTTTTATTGGTTCCCGGCTAAATTTAGTGAGCAGTTAATCAATCTTATTGGCTCGGAGGATTATTATCTCGACTGTCTAGCCATGTGGCTTCACAGGCTTTTATATTATGATGCAATACCGCGCCATCTGTTATCAAAATTCGAAACTATTATAGACGCGTATGATTCTTTTAAAAATTAAACAATTCTACTGCCCTTACTGCAATGGAAAAATTAATGGGAGGGCCTGGTTCATCAGTTGTGAACCCTCCCAGCTAAATGGTAGATTAAACTGGCGAAACCGCTGGAAGGGTTTACCACTGATGAGCCAGGCCCTCCTATTAATTTTTTCCATTGCAGTAAGGGCAGTAGAATTGTTTAATTTTTAAAAGAATCATACGTGCGCCTATAATAGTTTCAAATTTTCATTACAGTCTTTATTGAATAGAAGTTCTATATTCTCTCATATCTCAGGTATTTCACTTTTATTGCCAATATATTTGAATTGGAGGAATGCCTAACCTTATGCAATAACATTCCGATATTATGCAAATTAGATAAAATATTTGCATAAACTAAACCCCCTTTTTATTAAAATTCGAAACTATTTTAAAGGCGTAAGATTCTTTTTGAAATTAAACAATTTCTACTGCCCTTACTGCAATGGAAAAATTAAAGGGAAGGCCTGGCTCATCAGTGGTGAACCCTCCCAGCGGTTTCGCCAGTTTAATCTACCAGGGTTCACCACTGATGAGCCAGGCCCTCCCTTTAATTTTTTCATTGCAGTAAGGGCAGTAGAAATTGTTTCATTTCAAAAAGAATCTTACGCCTTTAAAATAGTTTCGAATTTTGATAACAGATGGCGCGCTAGTGCATCACCTTATTTATTATCTTAGGTTTTTCGGATTTCGATTATTTACAAAAAAGTCATAAGGCACCGCAACACTTTTTAATCTACTTAATTAAGGAAGCTTTCGGACAAGTCCTTCTTCAAAAAACTAAATTTATGGAGAGAAATTATATAAGTGCAATAAAAATGGCCTCTGTGAAAAATAGTACAAATGTGATATTGTACTGGGATAAGGTGCATAAATTAAGGAGGGGGAGGTATCTCCTTATCGTGCAAATGATAGTTGCTGTTGGCTTGCGCCATCTTTCGGAATAATCGCGATAGATGGCGCAGGCCAACATTAATTTTAAATTGCACGATATAAGGAGATGCCTTTTTTTCTTTAAAAAATTGCCTCTGTCTCCTTAAAAAAAAAAAGACCAGACAACCGGCTTCCATGTCACCATACATGTGACAAACTAAATTTCCAATAAACAAAAGTTCGAAGTAGAAATAGTCCCTAATGCAATAACTGCTGATTAATTAATCTAATTACACTAACCCAATGTTTTCATTTAATTAGTGGCCGCTCCAATAATTAACGAGCCAAATGTGTGGTTAGCCCCTAATACAAATTTTATTTGAACTTGATGCCATTCACAAGTATTGGTGGGTTCCCGATCACTAGTTTAAATGGTTAATCTTAAGTGACGCGGATTCTTCGTGTATTTTATGTGGTGTAAATTAATTGTTATTGCATATCTAGTCAATATAAAATATTATATAGCCTCATAGAGATATATAGAGAACAAATCTTAAGGAAATGGAAAGTCTTTGATGTCGCCGGTGGTCCTTTTTATTGAAGAAGACAGATGCAATTATGTTCACATTTTGGTTATCTCGTGTCTTCAATAAAGATCACTGTAATATCTTTCAGGGTTATTGTCTGAATTCCGCTATACATTCTAAAAGGTACAACTTCCTTAAGTTTTGTTTGTAAGTCTCCAATAAAGGTCACTGTAATATCTTTCAAAGTTATTGTCTGAATCTCGATATACATGCTGAAAGGTACAGCTTCCTTTTGTCCATGATTGTATATAAAGGGAGAGGGGTGTTCTACACACATAACTAAGGAACACGATGTAATTACAAAATTGGAAAATTTCGTAAGGCTCTCTAAGAGATTATCTCCTATCCTTAGTCATCTGAAATAGACAAATCTGATGGGTTAGTTCAGGAATGTACGATATTCTATACATATATATATATATATATGAAAAATAGTACAAATGTAACATTGTACTGGGATAAGGTGCATAAATTAAGAAAAAGGCATCTCTTTATCGTGCAACTGAAAGTTGCTGATGGCTTGCGCCATCTATCGGAATAAATATCAACTATTCTCATTGATTTTTAATTATTCCAGAATTGGCCAAATACCCATTCTTGATTAATCAAGAAAAGCTAACCACGGACGCGTTTCGGGCTGTTGGCCCTCATCAGCGTGGTGCAAGCTGTACCTCAACGACCAAAGACCAACGACATAATGACCAATTTTTTTGGTCGTTGAGGTACAGCTTGCACCACGCTGATGAGGGCCAACAGCCCGAAACGCGTCCGTGGTTAGCTTTTCTTGATTAATAAAGAATGGGTATTTGGCCAATTCTGGAATAATTAAAAATCAACGAGAATAGTTGATATTTATTCCGATAGATGGCGCAAGCCATCAGCAACTTTCAGTTGCACGATAAGGAGATGCCTTTTTCTTAATATTTATATATATATATATTTGTAGAAATTTTACCGAAATAATAATGATACAAAAAAAATCAAGTCACCTCTCCCGTCAAAATATACGTCGAAAACTAGACGCAATCTATTGATCGTTTTCGAAAACTAGCATACGGTGACAAAGCCACAACACCAGCTTTGGTAATCTGTGAAGTGTCCACCTGTAGACCATGGTTTCAGGCTAATGGCCCTCGTCAGTCTAGGGCGGACTTTATTCCATGAGATCTACAAAGAAATAAATGCAATCTTCACAATCTGCCAAAGAGGTGTTTAGCCATATTTTGTCCATATATTTAACCTAGCCACCTACCAGATAAACACCTCTTCGGAAAATTGTGAATATTACATTAGATCCTTATAGATCTCATGGAAACAAATTCCGATCTGGACTGATGAGGGCCATTGGCTCGAAACCATGGTCTCTAGGTGGACGCTTCTCAGTTTGCCAAAGCTGGTGTTGTGGCTTTGTCGCCGACCACAAGCCGCTAGTTTGAGGAGATCTCCAATAAATGGCGTCTAGTTTTGACGTCTATTTTGACAGAGGAGGCGCTCTTACTTCTATATATTTATATATGTTAGCTAAAAATATGATAAACACCTGTATACCTAAAGCATTACTTTGAAAACATGAAGATCTAAATTGGTATTTTTTTAAAGCGATATCAGTCAACTTTTAGAAGAGGAAGGGCTCTATACGTTTCTTTATATTAGATTGGCAAGTTTTCGATCAATGGGTCTTCGAAGGGCCAATAATCTAGATTAAGATACGATTTTCTTTTTGCTTATCCCTAGTACACGTGGTACAGGCCATGATAATCATGGTGAGTAGAAGTAGATGACTGCTTTTACTGTAAGTGCACCACATGTCTACAGGTGTGAAAAGCAGTAGTACAAGATACGAATAAAGATGTATTGATAGAAAGTATGCCATTCCAGAATAGCTTATCGCGTCAGTCGGAATGTTCCAAAGTTATTCGACCAACACTTTGCTGACGTAATTCTCCCAACAAACAAACTCACTAAATATTGATTTATTGCTTCTACGGAGTCTGCGCCACTCAAATTACATCTCTCACCCCTCTCTCTCTCTCCCGTATTACGTAATAGATACAGTATTTACAGTACACAGCGTCTATACAGCTGTCTCTCCTAGAGGTAGCCTATTTGTGAAGGCTTTACAGTACCTCAAACCTAAATTGTATGTAATTCTACTGTACTCAAAGCTAATGTCCATAGTTCATCTAAAATACTCACTCCAAGAGTCTAGCAACAGTATCACTATAAAAGGAAGATCGAAAAGTACAATATAACAGCAGTATGGTAGATTAAACTGACGAAACCGCTGGGAGGATTCACCACTCATGAGCTAGGCCCTCCCATTAATTTTTCCATTGCAGTAAAGGCAGTAGAAATTGTTTAATTTCAAAAAGAATCATACGCGTCTATAATAGTTTCTAATTCTCACATCAAAACTATTTTACTATAAGGTTTATTAGAGCGAATTTATAATTAGTTGGGATAATTAACGGTTCAACAATAACTTAGTAAAACAACACCTGAAGTTACATCGCATGAGTTTCTTTCCAAAGAAAAATCAAAACCTATTTCAAGGTGAAATATTGACTATTTCTAACCTTTTTGGATGAGTAATGATGAACGGAAAAATAAAGATGTCCTGGGATGGGAATCGAACCCACAATGTTCCGCTTACCGAGCAGATGCCATGTCCACTAGGCTACTTTGGACGTATTGGAAACACCGCTAGCGGACACCTTTCTACAAAGGACAGTTTTCATTTGCAAAAATACAATTTTTTACTATTTATCAACTCTCCGGTAAGAGGACACCTTTTTCTAAAGGACACTTTGGCTCTTCAATTAGGTGTTGTCCTTTACAGGGTGGTTCTACTGTAATAAATACCATTCTGTGCCTTTCCATACACATGGAACAATTTGCTAAGTGTTTCGATAAATAAAAATCTATGATATCAATTTTGAAAAAAGTAATTGAACGTTATGATATAATTTGAATTGTCTGAATTAAAATATAGATTTAAAACACCTTAACCTCTTCAAAATACATTCATAAACAAAACTTAAGGAAGTTGTACCTTTTGGCATGTATATCGGAATTCAGACAATAACTCTGAAAGATATTACAGTGACGTTTATTGAAGAATTACAAACAAAACTTAAGGAAGTTGTACCTTTCAGCATGTATATCGGGATTCAGAATTCAGACAATAACTCTGAAAGATATTACAGTGACCTCTATTGAAGATTTACAAACAAAACTTAAGGAAATTGTACCTTTTAGCATGTATATCAGGATTCAGACAATAACTCTTTAAAGATATTACAGTGACCTTTATTGAAGACTTACAAACAAAACTCAAGGAAGTTTTACCTTTTAGCATGTATATCGGAATTCAGGCAAATAACTCTGAAAGATATTACAGTGATTTTTATTGAAGTCTTACAAACAGAACTCAAGGAAGTTTTACCTTTTAGCATGTATATCGGGATTCAGACAATAACTCTGAAAGATATTACAGTGACCTTTATTGAAGACTTACAAACAGAACTCAAGGAAGTTGTACCTTTTAGCTTATATATCGGGATTCAGACAATAACTCTGAAAGATATTACAGTGACCTTTATTGAAGACTTACAAACAGAATTCAAGGAAGTTTTACCTTTTTGCATGCATATCGGGATTCAGACAATAACCATGAAAGATATTACAGTGACCTTTATTGAAGACACACGGGATAAACAAGTGTGAACATAATTGCCTCACTACGCTGATGAGGGCCAACAGCCCGAAACGCGTACGTGGTTAGCTTTTCTTGATTAATCAAGAATGGGTATTTGGCCAATTCTGGAATAATTAGAAATCAACGAGAATAGTTAATGTTTATTCCGATAGATGGCGCTAGCCATCAGTAACTTTCAGTTGCACGATAAGAAGATTCCCCTTTCTTTATTTTAATAATTGCCTCTGTCTTCTTAAAAAGAAGAAGACAGACAACTGGCGACATCATAAACTCCCCACTTCCTCAAAATTTGTCCATGAATGTATTTTATTTGAAATTTCGTTTACCCATTGTCGTCTTTTTCAAGACAGGAATTTAAACTCGAAATTGACTTTCGTTAATTGATAAAGAGTTGTAAGCTAGCTACATTAAAACATATTTTTAATTAAAAAGACATATATTGGATCAAAATATCATTTATTTTACCAATATTCCAGTTGGCTGAACGCCAACCTTTATCAAGGTGTTATAACATTTCAAAATATTTTAACAATTAACATTTTTTGTTATTAAATTAATAATTAAATTAAAATTTTTTCAAAATAAAAACATATATTATGTGTATTAAAACGCTACACGTTTTTATTGGGAACTTTAACCATTTTTGACGCGTATGTTTTTTTATTTAAACAATTTCACACCGTCCTTATCATCACTTTGCATTCTTACACCAACATTACAACATTAAGACAATCTTACCTATCTCCCTAGAGCATTCAATTCTAGCCCAATTTTTCCGTGGGTCTTCTTGGAGAAAGTTTGAATCCATACTTTAAACGCTATATTAAAAAAATAATTTTTAGTATTATAAAACATATATCTCCAGATATTAAATTATAGCAGATTATATATATTATTCTATGAAATGCTTTTTTAATTTTGATATTTGTATTTTGATACACTGTAAAATTTTCTCTTAGTGCCTCTCTGATATTTTATTAGTTTTAATAAGGACAATTTGGTTCAACCTTCAGTTCCGGACACAAAATTTACAAGAGAGTCGTTCTCCCAGCGCTACTATATGGCTCTGGTGTCTGGGGAAAACGTGCATATGACACAAATGGGGCTCGCAAGCTACGTAGTCTCCACTACAAATATGCGAAAGCAATAATAAGAGGTGGTCCATGCACACCGACAATACCAGCTATCTCATTAACGGGTTGTCCCCCACTCGATATCTCTATAAAGGCCCACATAGAATATTTAAAAACCTTGAAAACGGGCCACTACGAATCACGCCCAAGTCCTTCCTCTTTACCCTATCCCCCATTACGGAAGATAATCTATTTTACCGAATCACTACAACTAAATGTCACCACCACCAGCCACTCTCCTAGGTATCACCAACATATGTCCAGCATCCCTAGAAAATCTCCCAAGAAAGAAATCTGCCTGGCAACACCTCATTAATTGGACTTCCACTGGCATTGTACATAAATCCAAGAAGACTTAGGTCAGAAGGACATCCCGGGTAGTTGGCGACTTCTGTACGCTCCAGGAACCTGGGTTACTTAAATAAATAATAATAATTAGTTTTAATTGGGTTTTATATTAAATAAATTACCGTGTCATTCTGAAGTTTGTCTCACCTAATTTTCTACAACTTGAACTCCACCAGGAGTGCTCAGCGTTCCAAGCTGAACTGCTTGCCATTCTCTACGCAACAAAATTCACCATAAATTTCCCGAAAGAACACTTTATCATTGCCTCAGACTGCCAATCAGCTCTATCAGCCATATGTAGGTCTTGGCCCCCAAGAACACAACTAATTGCGGAAATAATCTACAACCTGCATTTTTCACCAAATGTGCAACTCTGCTGGATCAAAGGCCACAGCGGTATTCAAGGAAATGAACTGGCGGATAAGGCAGCAAAGGCAGCAGCACATTCTAATCTGCCACTATCCTTTACCACCCTCCCAAAGAGCGTCGCGCGCGGTAAAAAAGAACAGATAACCCTCAAAATGTGGACAGACCTCTACATCCAAGATTACTCCACCAGAAATCTACGAAGATTTGCTGCTACCCCGAAACTACTCCTCCAAATGCTTCGAAACATCAAGCATGGATCTACCTCCACAACAATCCTGACCGGCCATGGCTACATTCAGGCAGACCTTGCAACGGTATCGAAAGAAGACCCAACTTGCCCCCACTGCCAAGATGAAGACCAAACCGTAGACCACCTACTCTTCACTTGGACAACCTTCCAATACCAAAGATTCCAGACAGCCACTCTCCTAGGTATCACCAACATATGTCCAGCATCCCTAGAAAATCTCCCAAGAAAGAAATCTGCCTGGCAACACCTCATTAATTGGACTTCCACTGGCATTGTATATAAATCCAAGAAGACTTAGGTCAGAAGGACATCCCGGGTAGTTGGCGACTTCTGTACGCTCCAGGAACCTGGGTTACTTAAATAAATAATAATAATTAGTTTTAATTGGGTTTTATATTAAATAAATTACCGTGTCATTCTGAAGTTTGTTTTACCTAATTTTCTACGTTACGCTACGCAAAGAATTGAATACGAAAATATTCTGAAGTTTAACCATTGCCTTATTCACATGCCCTTCAATTCAATTTTATTTATTGTAGTGATTAAAAAATCATTTTCATAGAATAATATATAATCTGCTACAGTATAATATCTGGAGAAATATGTTTTATAATACTAAAAAGTATTTTTTTTTTAAGTTTTTAAAGTATATATTCAAACACCTTTCTCCTAGAAGACCCACGTAAAAATTGGGCTAAAATTGAATGCTCTAGGGAGATAGGTAAGATTGTCTTAACATTGGAATGTTGGTAAAAGAATGTAAACTGATGATAAGAACAGTATAAATTTAATTATAAAAAATAGTAGCGTACTATTACATTTTTTTATAGTCATAGAATAAACTAAGAGAATGATAATGCTATCAACACATGAATTTACACAAAGACAAAAACATGTCAAAATATTTCAAGAAATACAAATTCTACTAGAATAATAAGTATAATATAGAAAATATCGTGTACAGAATAATATTTCAAACTGAAAGAGGATTTAAGAAAAATCAAAAAGAAGAAGGAATTCAAAATAATTTTTGAAAACAGAATGACTATTTATATAAACGAAGAAAATCAAATGTGGTATAAAGTACAGAGAAGAGAGCGTACAGAAGAATACTCAAACTTGAAGATGATATAAGAATAAATTTACAAAGAGAGGAAGAAAAAATAAAAAAAGACAATATTTTAAAATAGAATAACTCTTTAAATAAAAGAAGAAAAAACAAATGTGGTATAAAGTATAGAAAATAGCGTACAGAAAAATACTCAAACTTGAAGAAGATTTAAGAATAAATGAAAAAAAAAAAAATAGGAAGAAAAATTACAAAAAAAAAATGTTTGAAAACATAATATAACTCTTAAATAAAAGTGGAAAAATCAAAAGTGTATAAAGTATAGAAAATATAGAGTACTGAATAATACTCAAACTTGTAGAGGATATAAGAATAAAAAAGAAAAAAAGCGGAAGGAAATTTTAAAAAAACAATGTTTGAAAACAGAATATAACTCTTTAAATAAAAGAATAAAAATCAAATGTGGTATCAAGTATAGAAAAGGGAGCGTACAGAAAAATACTCAAACTTGAAGACGATTTAAGAATAAATTTACAAAGAGGAAGAAAAATTAAAAAGAAAATAATGTTTGAAAACAGAATAACTCTTTAAATAAAAGAAGAAAAATCAAATGTGGTATAAAGTATAGAAAAAAGCGTACAGAAAAATACTCAAACTTAAAGAGGATATTTTAAAAAAATGAAAAAAAAAAAGAGGAAGAAAAAATTCAAAAAAATAATGTTTGAAAGCAGAATATAACTCTTTAAATAAAAGACGAAAAATCAAATGTGGCACATAAAGGTAATAATAATACTTGGACTAAAAAAATACTCGAAGAAGACAAACTACATGAAGATGATAGGCAGTTAGAAAAAGATAAAAAAAGGAAAGCGAAGAAGATTCTCCTTTAAAAGAAAAAAAAAGAAAAAGAACGATTCCAATCATTGAGATTCAGCACCAAGCATCCTACCGTTAATGGAATTGTAAGAAAACTCACCCACGGAACCTTTCATCAGATTTTTTTCAAGCTAGCGTCCACTTTAAAAAAAAAAAAAGGAAAAGAAAAAAAAATTGTGGGGTAGAGTGAGACGTTAATGATGATTTAAAATAATGATTTTGGACTCTGTCCAGATCATCATCATCATCATAGCAGGGTGACCAATCTCCCAAGAGAACAATCAAATCCATTTTGTTCCCCCCGGCCCATACAATGTCAAACTCAATCTATCAAGACCGTAATGGCGTCATTTCCGTCTTTAATTTAATTACCGCCATGTTGGAACTGGAGAGGGCCATTTTTTGTTGGTGGTTTGAATATTGGCTTCGAGAGAATTCTTTCGTTATATGTGATAACGTTTAACTTGGTAATACTTTCTGGTTTCATTTTGAGAGGTTAATTTCTTATATAAAATTCTAAAAGGCTTTTTCATAAGTAGTGATTTTTTTCTTAAATGTGAAATGCAAGCTTTTTCATATAAAATATGCTCATCTTAAAGAAACAGTGATTATTTCTTAATTAAGAATGATTGCCTATGTACGCGCGTAGCGCATGGATATTTCTGAATATTAAACTTGATAAATTAGTGCGCCACCTGTTATCGGAATTTTCAACTATTTATGACGTGTGTGATTCTTTAACACTGAAACAATATAATATCAAGTCCTGTTAACCTCCTCAGCGTGGCAGGATATTGACCCTTGGCAGGATAAGCGAAGTATAAGTATAAGAATTTAAGACATGCGAGGATGTGTTTCTTAAAGGTTTTAATATGGGCGAGCTTTCGGGCTATTAACCCTTCTACAGGACATCATATCTGAGTAAAACTGCATCTTATAAACATATCCATATTGAGAAAATTAGCATATATACAAGAAAACTATAAACATATTAACAAAATTGGTGAAAAAGTAAAAATAAGAAAAATCTGCGTGTTCTGAGTATGCTAAGAAGTAAAATCAAAAATAGTTGTACAAAAAGGATACGGTTCAATTTAGGGCTGCAATAGTAAAACGATCCAAAATAAAACTCTCTGGCAATGGTCACCTAAGGTACACTATGGCAATATTGCATTGTATATATCAGGGATGTCTATGTGTCTGTTAATACTGTTATGTCTTAAAGAGAGCAACGCCTCGACGACCAACCTTCTGTATTTGTTCGTGATTCCTGAATAATATGCCTGTGGTTGAGAGGTATCGAAAGAATGTGCTGTCTGTCTAATGTGTTGTACTATAAGGGATCTAGGTTCACTGTTTCTGATGTTTCTATGGTGTTCATCCATCCTATCTTTGATTCTACGGCCTGTTTCTCCTATATACAAACTATTGCAATCTGAGCATTTTAAGGAATATATGGAGTTTGTAAAGTATGGCAGGGTAATGGGAAAACTATTTCTGGTGATGGGGTTTCTAACTATTGTTTCTAATTTAGGAGTGTTGGTATAGAAGGTACGTATTCCGTGTTTGTTTTTCAAGTTTCAATTTTAATAAATGTTACTATAGGCAAACCAAGGGTACTCCCATGGGTAGCCCTCTGTCCTCACCACTCTCCGAAATAGTTATGCGAAAAATTGACAGTTTAATTACAAGTCACTTCCCAGCAGATATTCATACCTGGTTTAGATACATAGACGATATTTTCTGCATAATTAATATAGAATCCTTGGACAGTATTCATACTAAATTAAATTCACTATTTCCGGACATCCAATTCACATTCGAAAAAGAAAACAATTGTTCCTTGGCATTCTTGGATATCATGATCACAAAACAAAATAGCAGGTATATTACCAACGTATACTATAAGCCCTCCTTTCATCCCTTCTATATACACTATACCTCATACTGCCCCCTTAGCCATAAAATTAATACGGTAAAAACCCTCTCAAAACGTATTTTTACTCACTGTTCAACGTCTGAATTTAAACATACAGAGACCCAGATCGTGGTCAATCACCTAATGAACTCAGGCTACCCCAGAAACTTCATTCTCCGACACTTTTAAAATCCACAACAACAGCTAAGCAGTCAGACATATAGATCGACTTGCATCATCCCTTACTCTGCCCACAGTGTCAACATAGCTAGATACTTAAAAAACAAACACGGAATACGTACCTTCTATACCAACACTCCTAAATTAGAAACAATAGTTAGAAACCCCATCACCAGAAATAGTTTTCCCATTACCCTGCCATACTTTACAAACTCCATATATTCCTTAAAATGCTCAGATTGCAATAGTTTGTATATAGGAGAAACAGGCCGTAGAATCAAAGATAGGATGGATGAACACCATAGAAACATCAGAAACAGTGAACCTAGATCCCTTATAGTACAACACATTAGACAGACAGCACATTCTTTCGATACCTCTCAACCACAGGCATATTATTCAGGAATCACGAACAAATACAGAAGGTTGGTCGTCGAGGCGTTGCTCTCTTTAAGACATAACAGTATTAACAGACACATAGACATCCCTGATATATACAATGCAATATTGCCATAGTGTACCTTAGGTGACCATTGCCAGAGAGTTTTATTTTGGATCGTTTTACTATTGCAGCCCTAAATTGAACCGTATCCTTTTTGTACAACTATTTTTGATTTTACTTCTTAGCATACTCAGAACACGCAGATTTTTCTTATTTTTACTTTTTCACCAATTTTGTTAATATGTTTATAGTTTTCTTGTATATATGCTGATTTTCTCAATATGGATATGTTTATAAGATGCAGTTTTACTCAGATATGATGTCCTGTAGAAGGGTTAATAGCCCGAAAGCTCGCCCATATTAAAACCTTTAAGAAACACATCCTCACATGTCTTAAATTCTTATACTTATATTCTTCAGAGGATTTTAACTCTCTTTATAAGCGAAGTATGTCTGGATTCTTGTATTCCTAGTACACTAGACATGAAGGTATGTCTGGAGTCTTGTATTCCTAGTACACTAGACATAAGGTATGTCTGGAGTCTTGTATTCCTAGTACACTAGACATAAGGTATGTCTGGAGTCTTGTATTCCTGGTACACTAGACATGAAGGTATGTCTGGAGTCTTGTACTCCTGGTACACTAGACATGAAGGTATGTCTGGAGTCTTGTACTCCTGGTACCCTAGACATGAAGGTATGTCTGGAGTCTTGTATTCCTGGTACACTAGACATGAAGGTATGTCTGGAGTCTTGTACTCCTGGTACACTAGACATGAAGGTATGTCTGGAGTATTGTACTCCTGGTACACTAGACATGAAGGTATGTCTGGATTCTTGTATTCCTAGTACACTAGACATGAAGGTATGCCTGGAGTCTTGTATTCCTGATAACCTAGACATGAAGGTATGTTTGGAGTCTTGTATATTCCTAGTACACTAGACATGAAGGTATGCCTGGAGTCTTGTATTCCTGATACCCTAGACATGAAGGTATGTTTGGAGTCTTGTACTTCTTGTACACTAGACATGAAGGTATGTCTGGAGTCTTGTATATTCCTGGTACCCTAGACATGAAGGTATGTCTGGAGTCTTGTATACTCCTGGTACCCTAGACATGAAGGTATGTCTGGAGTCTTGTACTTCTTGTACACTAGACATGAAGGTATGTCTGGAGTCTTGTATATTCCTGGTACACTAGACATGAAGGTATGTATGGAGTCTTGTACTCCTGGTACACTAGACATGAAGGTATGTCTGGAGTGTTGTACTCCTGGTACCCTAGACATGAAGGTATGTATGGAGTCTTGTACTCCTGGTACACTAGACATGAAGGTATGTCTGGATTCTTGTATTCCTAGTACCCTAGACATGAAGGTATGTCTATATTCTTGTATTCCTAGTACACTAGACATGAAGGTATGCCTGGAGTCTTGTATTCTTGATACCCTAGACATGAAGGTATGTTTGGAGTCTTGTATATTCCTAGTACACTAGACATGAAGGTATGCCTGGAGTCTTGTATTTCTGATACCCTAGACATGAAGGTATGTTTGGAGTCTTGTATTCCTGATACCCTAGACATGAAGGTATGTTTGGAGTCTTGTATATTCCTAGTACACTAGACATGAAGGTATGCCTGGAGTCTTGTATTCCTGATACCCTAGACATGAAGGTATGTTTGGAGTCTTGTACTTCTTGTACACTAGACATGAAGGTATGTCTGGAGTCTTGTATATTCCTGGTACCCTAGACATGAAGGTATGTCTGGAGTCTTGTATACTCCTGGTACCCTAGACATGAAGGTATGTCTGGAGTCTTGTACTCCTGGTACACTAGACATGAAGGTATGTCTGGAGTCTTGTACTCCTGGCACAATAGAGATAAGGTATGTCTGGATTCTTGTATTCCTAGTACACTAGACATAAGGTATGTCTGGATTCTTGTATTCCTAGTACACTAGACATAAGGTATGTCTGTAGTCTTGTATTCCTGATACCCTAGACATGAAGGTATGTCTGGATTCTTGTATTCCTGGTACCCTAGACATGAAGGTATGTCTGGATTCTTGTATTCCTGGTACCCTAGACATGAGGTATGTCTATATTCTTGTACTCCTGGTACACTAGGACTGTCCTACTAAGCAATGACTAGAGCTCAATGCTCCAGAAGTCTGGGAGGTGGTTTTACCAGGTATTAAATCCAGACACAAACCTGGATAGCGTTACCTGACTTATGAGCAAGATAGCAGCGATGGCCATGTTTTGGATGCCGGCTTTTGGGCCGAAAGGTTTGGGAAGCCATTTTTGCTTCTAGGATGTCCTAATAAACCCAGTTTAATTTAAACAGACAATTTGCTACCTTTATGTGATGTGTTCCCATCAACAGGCAACCTCAATAACTACTTTGTATGACTTCTACTCTTCTCACAATCAAAAATATATAAGAGTGGACTACTAAACATGGCCTAAGGAGATAAGAAGCACCACCATTTCCTACAACCTTTACTGCAATAATAAATATATTAAGGTTTAAAATAATCGAAATTTTCAAATGTCGTTTCACAATCATAAGCCGCATTATATTGTATAATATATATATTGGTAGGGCCTGACTCATCAGCGGTGAATGTTAGATTAAACTGACGAAACCGCTGTGAGGGTTCACCACTGATGAGCCAGGCCCTCCCATTATTTTATAATTGCAGTAAGAGCAGTATTAAGAATGTTTTATTATAAAAGAAACATACACGTAAAACAAATCGTTCAAATTTCCTAATTTGAAAAATGATATTAATAGCTATTGAAATCTTTTTGATGTTTTACTCTAGTTTTTAGAATTAAGGAATAGGAGTCAGTTTTAAGGAAATTTCAGAATGTAGTGAATTAAATGCCTATAGTATGAACCATACCTAAAATGAGCTAAGGGTTTAGTGCTAAGATTTCTTGATTAATAAAGAAAGTGTATCTGACCAATATTGAAAAAAAAAACAATTATATATCAAAGCTTCTTTAATATTTATTCCGACAGATGGCGTAAGCCATCAGGAACTTTTTATTAATAGTTAACGATCAAGAGAAAGATACTTTTTTATTCATTAACTAAATTGTAAAAAAAGAGAACGAAATATATTTATAATCTATATATTTATTGTTTTTTTTTAAGAACGAAGAAACGCAACAAAATAAAATACTTAATCAAAGGTATAATTGTATTTTATTTAATTTTTTTTTAGAATGAAAATGGATTAAACTAATAAGCTTATATTTCTTGCTAATTACACTTTTTATAAACTTTATTTTGATTGATTTACTTATAGGGAAATAAAAACAAATCATATTTTATTTTTTTATTTTTTACATATGTTATCATCGATTTCTTAAAGGTTCATTAAATATTTGTTTTTTTAAACTTATGCATAGAATACCTGGCAATGATAATCAGGGTGGGTAGAGGGTTGTGTCAGCTTGTACTGTAAGTACACCACATGTCTACACATGTAGTACCAGGCCATGATAACATGGTGGGTAGAGGGTTGTGACAGCTTGTACTGTAAGTACACCACATGTCTACACATGTAGTACCAGGCCATGATAACATGGTGGGTAGAGGGTTGTGACAGCTTGTACTGTAAGTACACCACATGTCTACACATGTAGTACCAGGCCATGATAACATGGTGGGTAGAGGGTTGTGACAGCTTGTACTGTAAGTACACCACATGTCTACACATGTAGTACCAGGCCATGATAACATGGTGGGTAGAGGGTTGTGACAGCTTGTACTATAAGTACACCACATGTCTACACATGTAGTACCAGGCCATGATAACATGGTGGGTAGAGGGTTGTGTCAGCTTGTACTGTAAGTACACCACATATCTACACATGTAGTACCAGGCCATGATAACATGGTGGGTAGAGGGTTGTGACAGCTTGTACTGTAAGTACACCACATGTCTACACATGTAGTACCAGGCCATGATAACATGGTGGGTAGAGGGTTGTGACAGCTTGTACTGTAAGTACACCACATGTCTACATATGTAGAACAGCAATTCTTCCTTTGTAATTATAAAGTATCTGAGCTCTGTTTGAGTACTAACCTTTATAAGAAGCGTTGGATAACTAAGCCTTTTTTTTTTTGCGAAAAAATAATTGTACAATTTGCGTTTCGATCCCGGGACGTATGAGTCTAAAATCGACAGTGTGTACCATTACAAAACTTAACAAATTCTCTATAGAGGTTGTATCTATACACTCTCTATAATACCTTTTTTTTAAATTTTCAAATATAATAATATATTTTTAACCTATTGCTTCTAGGGGGGTTGCTTTAAACTAAAAACTTTGAATCGTTATAAAATGGTTTGCTCAGGAAACTGACACAAAAAATATTTTCAGAAAGTGATAAACGAAATGAAGAAAATGGAATGTATTCTTCTAAATATCAAATTCATTAAAATATTCAAACCTAATAATAAAAGGAAATTCAATATCTATAAAGCGTTTTTTTTTATATCGAGAATATTCTAGAAATAGTATGTCATATATATAGAGAGAGAGGAAGACCAAAGTGAGAATATAAAACCGAATAATTTTGATCACAAACTTACTTATTTACATAAAGGAACAGAGAGGCAATGAGAGAAGGTGGCTGAGTAACAAAATACCATCATAGACAAAACTTAAGAAAATGGAAAGTATTTGATGTCGATGGTAGTCTTTTTTTTTTTTTTTTTTTTTACAAGATATAGAGTCAATTTTTATCACACTTAATTATCAAGTGTGTCTTCATTTAAAAGTTCACCATAGATCAAGTATATTTCAGAGTTATTTGTCTGAATCTTGAAATACATGCTAAAATGTACAACTTTCCCTAGTTTTAAACATGAGTGTAATCAGACACTATTTCTATAGACCATATATATATTATATAATCTAAAATGCAAATTATTTATTAAAAAAAACATGTATTTTATTTTCATCATTGACTATTTTTTCATTTTTGACCATATATTTAGAACATGGCACTTTGATAATTGTTGTAAATATGTATAGTTAACCTACCTATTTAATTCACGAATATAGTGTAATCATTTTATAAATTCTATATTACTGTGAACAATAATTTTATGTATAATTTTCTTCAAGTAATTCAAAATAAAAACTACTTGATAAGTAAATAATTATCTTTTCTATTTTTACGACTGCACCTCCAAATCTCTATCTTTTTCAACAACAAAACAAAATAATCATAACATATATATATATACTGGAATGAATTAAAATATAAAAATGGAAGGCATGGGAAAAATAATTTCGATAAAATTACTTACAATTCTCATCGAGAGATGGCGTTATTTTTTAAATCGAATAAATAAGAACAAAACAGATTAATTATTTTCATAGAATATTTGTTTTAATTGAAAATAATAATATTTGACCGATTAACAAGTTACAAGATCGTGGTATAGGATTTTCTATGTGGGAGAGTGTTTTTATAGTTTTTTTCTAAAAAAAAATCGACATCGTTCCTATCTAATGTAAATGCAAAGAGGCTGAAGCAAGGGAAGAAAAAAAAAAAAGAATAAGAAAGAAAAAAGAAAAAGACTCAATTTCAACGAAGCTATCCCGGGATGTCTTTTAAATTCCCCGTGAATAAACATTGTTTGCACTTTAAAGTCAACTCAGAGAAATTGGAATGTGACACAGGATTTTCACACTTCATAGATAGATGATATATTGGAATTTCTCTTCTAATATTCTTTATTTTTTATAATCATAGAGAAAACATAGAATTTCCTTTTAAATTCTCATTAATTTGTAGGAAAAAAGGTCATTGTGATAATATTTACTATTTCAAAAATATAAACACATTTTGTGTACACATATTTAAAAAATGGACACAACATACATATAGATGTGGAAAAAACAGTACAAATGTGATATTGTACTGGGATAAGGTGCATAAATTATGACAAAAGGCATCTCCTTATCGTGCAACTGAAAGTTTCTGATGGCTTGCGCCATCTATCGGAATAAATATAAACTATTCTCGTTGATTTTTTTTTCCTTAATTAATCAAGAATGGGTATTTGGCCAATTTTGGAATAATAAAAAAATCAACGAGAATAGTTGATATTTATTCCGATAGATGGCGCAAGCCATCAGCAACTTTCAGTTGCACGATAAGGAGATGCCTTTTTCATAATACATATAGATGTTTAATTAAAAAGGCATATATTGGATCAGAATATAATTTATTTACCAATATTTCAGCTGGCTGAACGCCAACTTTTTTCAAGGTATTATAACATTAAATTGTGTGTTTAATATGTTATAATACCTCGAAAAAGGTTGGCGTTCAGCCAACTGAAATATTGGTAAAATAAATTATATTTTGATCCAATATATGCCTTTTTAATTGAAGATATATTTGTGGATTGCTCAAATTTCAAAACATAAAGACATATATATTTACATATATGGAAATATATATTAGTAAATTAAATTTAATTGCCATCTATCGTTAAAATTTTACACAAATACATTTACTGGCAATGCGCTTCTTTTAAATATCATCAAATATTATCTCTACAGACCTTACTGCAATGATATGAGTTATTGAATGAGAGGGCTTGGCCAAGCCAGTAAGGTCTGTAGAGACAATATTTGATGATATTTAAAAGAAGCGCATTGCCAGTAAATTTATTTGTGTAAAATTTTATATATGGAAATATTTCTGGGAGGATATTAATCTATAAAGATAAAGGTCACCTCTCCCGTCAAAATAGACGTCAAAGCTAGACGTCAATTTTAAAGGGAGGCGCTACCTTTATTTTTTACGTATAGATATATTTATTTGAGAAAGTTAGTACAAAAGTGAAATTGTACTGTGATCAGGTGGGAAATTTAAGAAATAAAAAGGCATCTTCTAATCGTGAAACTAAAAGTTGCTGATGGCGTGCACCATCTGTCGGAATAAATATAAACTAAGAGTAAATTTTAAAAAAGGCATCTTCTAATCGTGAAACTAAAAGTTGCTGATGGCGTGCACAATCTGTCGAAATAAATATAAACTAAGAGTAAATTTTAAAAAAGGCATCTTCTAATCGTGAAACTAAAAGTTGCTGATGGCGTGCACCATCTATCGGAATAAATATCAACTAATAGTAAAGAAGAAAAAGACATCTCCTGGTCGTGTAACTAAAAGTTGCTGATGGCGTGCACCATCTGTCGAAATAAATATAAACTAAGAGTAAATTTTAAAAAAGGCATCTTCTAATCCTGAAACTAAAAGTTGCTGATGGCGTGCACCATCTGTCGGAATAAATATCAACTAATAGTAAATTTAAAAAAAGGCATCTTCTAATCCTGAAACTAAAAGTTGCTGATGGCGTGCACCATCTGTCGGAATAAATATAAACTAAGAGTAAATTTTAAAAAAGGCATCTTCTAATCCTGAAACTAAAAGTTGCTGATGGCGTGCACCATCTATCGGAATAAATATAATGTTAGGAACCAATTCTTTCCTATTCTTCAAATGAGCAGAGTAAACTCAAACACCACTAAGAAAATCAACACTTTTAATTACCTATCATGACTAACTATGACTAACTAATTTACATCATTAAAAACCAATTTATATACATGTAAAACCGTCCAGTCATCTGGTCAAAATATAAATAAACTAATCTAGGAAAAAACAACTTATAAAATCCTAACAATGCCCCCCCATTTTAAAGTTGTTTTCATACCCTCATCGGAGGCCTAGAGTGGTCAAGATCCTGGTTAGGTCTTCGTTTAACACCATTTGGCAAGTCAACATCCCATACTCTGTGTTCCCGAAGTGATGCCATTTCACATTCTATAGACCTCAGCCGATTTTGTGCTTTGGGCATATTTAGCGCCTCCTCGTATGATGACGGCATTTCATCTTGATGGCTCTTATGTTCAACTATCCCACGGTGGAAGGCTGATCTACAATACTCCTTCTGCCTAGCCGCAATTCTTGAAGATCTTCTTGGGATTATAGTTTCATTCTGGCCTTCGTCTTCTCTCCTCAGTGCTTCGTCTTCATAGGCCTGCTCTTCATCCTCTCTTCGTTCTAAGTTATTCAGATCTTTCTCTACCGATATTGTTTCCCCATCAGTCCCTGAATATCCTCTTGGGATCGCAGCTTCATTTTGGTATTCCCCTTCATCATCCTTCTTTAGTTCTTCCACTGTATAGATTCTTCCTCTTCTATTAGATTTCAAAATTAACCCGCCATCACTTCCAAAAACAGAGGCCTTGCCATTCTGGAATAATACTTTGTTTCCTCTTTCCTCAATCCTTCCAACAGACAAAATATTTCCGTCTAACTCAGGAACGTATAAAACGTTTTCCAAGAACAAGGTTTCACCTCCATATTCGTGACCGAGTTTGATGGTTACATCACCCATCTCTGATACTTTTATTTCCTCATTGTTAGCCATTTCTACTGAAGTTGAAATACTTTTTGTGTTCGTCAATCTCAGCCTGTTCGACGTCATATGTTCAGTAGCTCCACTGTCCAGAAACCAGATATTCCGCGAATTATTGTCTTCAAAGCCGTTCGCAAATAGGACCTTATGAGTCAGGTCTAGCGTACCTTGTTTCAGCATACCCTCGCTAATTCTCCTTGAGGAGTTGGCAAATCTGCAATTCCTAGCTATGTGCCCTAATCTGCCACAACTGAAACACCTTATCTGCCTGGAGATACCTTCGCTAATTCTCCTTGAGGAGTTGGCAAATCTGCAATTCCTTGCTATGTGTCCTAACCTGCCACAACTGAAACACCTTATCTGCCTCGGGTAGTTATAATTTTCCCTTTTCCCTTCCGTCCACGTATTATGATAATTCCTTGGTTGATCATATTCAAATAATTTTCGCTCTTGACATGGTGATTTGCATGTATCCTCTTTTCTTCTTACCGCAAAAGCGCAATTAGGATCTTCTTGAGGAATTTGACGCTGTTTCTGTCTTTTTTCTTCTAAAAGTAATTTGGATTTTACCACACTAGTAGATAGCTTCTCTTCTTGCTGTTCTAAACTGAGAATCAGCGGCTCGTAACTCTTTGGTAATCCCAATAGCATAATCAAAGCTAATTCGCCATCCCCAAATCCATGGTGGCACTTTGCTAATTTTCTATGACATTCCATTATTCTCGCGAAATATTCCTTCATGTCTTCGTCATTTCTTTTGACAATATTGAAAAATTCTCTCAGTAACTGTAATATGTGCAGCAAGCCATATTTTGTGTGGATATCCTCCAGTATCTGCCAAGCATCAATCGCTCGCTTGCAATCACCGATGTCATCTAGGAATGAATCCTCAACTGCTAATAATATGACAGATAATGCCAAGTTATCTTTCCGCTTCTGTTTTTCTGTAGTTTCCCTAGGAAATCCAGGCTCAATCGCATCCCATATATCCTTCTGGATTAAAATAGATTTAGTTCTTATAGCCCAGGAATAATAATTATTACCATCAAGTTTAGGTATTCTGAACTCGTCAGCCATTGATATTTCCAGTTATGCAAATCTGACAAAAAAAAATTATAACTCAAATATTTTCTTCTTCTTCTTCTTTAAACTTTCTACTTATTCTTATTCAAACTTCACCTTCACTTCTTCAAACACTACTTCTTCAAACTCTATCTTCACTTCTTTAAACTCTACCTTTTCAAACTTTAGCTTCACTTCTTTAGAATTCAGCTTCAGCTACACTTCTTTACTTTCTTAGCTTTAACTTTAGCTTTTTCTTCTTTAAATTCTTAGCTTCAACTTCAGCTTTTTCTTCTTTACTTTCTTAGCTTTAACTTTAGCTTTTTCTTCTTTACCTTCTTAACTTTTCTAGTTATGCAAATCTCACAAAAAATTATAACTCAAAGCTTTTCTTCTTCGTTGCACAAAGTTCAGTCTTTAAATCACTCAAATTTCTTATAATCAAATTCTATTATCTATCTTAGTTAGCCTAACAAACTTTTCTTCTTTGGCTTTCCCTTCAGCTTTTTCTTCTTTACTTTCTTCCGCTTTAACTTCTAGCTTTTTCTTCTTTAGCCTAAACTTCTAATTTCTCTCTACGGCGCAGTGGAAGCGTGCTGCTGGGCCCATAACCTGTTAGGAACCAATTCTTTCCTATTCTTCAAATGAGCAGAGTAAACTCAAACACCACTAAGAAAATCAACACTTTTAATTACCTATCATGACTAACTATGACTAACTAATTTACATCATTAAAAACCAATTTATATACATGTAAAACCGTCCAGTCATCTGGTCAAAATATAAATAAACTAATCTAGGAAAAAACAACTTATAAAATCCTAACAATTTTTTTTTTTTTTTTTTTTTTTTTTTTTTTTTTAAGAAACTAGAAAACTAGAAACTAGATAACTAGAAAAATCAATAGCTGTAGATGGTTGATGAAGGTTATGCCTACAGCTGGTTGGAGATAGCTATAGATGTTTGAAGAAGGTTATTCCTATAGCTGGTTGGAGATAGCTGTAGATGTTTGAAGAAGGTTATGCCTACAGCTGGTTGGAGATAGCTATAGATGGTTGAAGAAGGTTATGCCTATAGCTGGTTGGAGATAGCTATAGATGTTTGATGAAGGTTATGCCTATAGCTGGTTGGAGATAGCTATAGATGTTTGATGAAGGTTATGCCTACAGCTGGTTGGAGATAGCTGTAGATGTTTGAAGAAGGTTATGCCTACAGCTGGTTGGAGATAGCTATAGATGGTTGAAGAAGGTTATGCCTATAGCTGGTTGGAGATAGCTATAGATGGTTGAAGAAGGTTATTCCTATAGCTGGTTGGAGATAGCTATAGATGTTTGAAGAGGGTTATTCCTATAGCTGGTTGGAGATAGCTGTAGATGGTTGAAGAAGGTTATTCCTATAGCTGGTTGGAGATGGCTATAGATGTTTGAAGAGGGTTATTCCTATAGCTGGTTGGAGATGGCTATAGATGTTTGAAGAGGGTTATTCCTATAGCTGGTTGGAGATAGCTGTAGATGGTTGAAGAAGGTTATTCCTATAGCTGGTTGGAGATGGCTATAGATGTTTGAAGAGGGTTATTCCTATAGCTGGTTGGAGATGGCTATAGATGTTTGAAGAAGGTTATGCCTATAGCTGGTTGGAGATAGCTATAGATGGTTGAAGAAGGTTATTCCTATAGCTGGTTGGAGATGGCTATAGATGTTTGAAGAGGGTTATTCCTATAGCTGGTTGGAGATAGCTGTAGATGGTTGAAGAAGGTTATGCCTACAGCTGGTTGGAGATGGCTATTGATGTTTGAAGAAGGTTATACCATGGCCGATGGGAGAATACCATGGCGATGGGAGAATACCACAGCCGATGGGAGAATGCCACGACCGATGGGAGAATACCACGGCCGATGGGAGAACATCACGACCGATGGGAGAATACCATGGCCGATGGGAGAATACCACAGCCGATGGGAGAATACCACGACCGATGGGAGAATACCACGGCCGATGGGAGAACATCACGACCGATGGGAGAAGACGAAGAACTGAGGAGAGAGGACGAAGAGGAAGGCCAGAATGAAAATATAATCCCAAGAAGGTCTTCAAGAATTGCGGCTTGGCGGAGGGAGTATTGCGGATTTTCTAACTAGGGGAATTGGAAGAATTAAACTGACCAGGATCTTGACCACTCTAGGCCTCCGATGAGCGTATCAAAACAACTTTAAAATGGGGGGGGGGCATTGTTAGGTTTTTTATAAGTTGTTTTATTCATAGATTGATTTATTTGTATTTTGACCAGATGACCGGACGACTTTACATGTATATATTTGGTCTTTAATGATGTAAATTAGTTAGTCATAGTTAGTTATGAAAGGAAATTAAAGGTGTTAATTTTCTGAGAGGTGTTGTGTTTGACTCTGCTCGATTGGTAGACTAGGAAAGAATTGGTTTCCTAACATATAAACTAAGAGTAAATTTAAAAAAAGGCATCTTCTAATCGTGAAACAAAAAGTTGCTGATGGCGTGCACCATCTGTCGAAATAAATATAAACTAAGAGTAAATTTAAAAAAAGGCATCTTCTAATCGTGAAACTAAAAGTTGCTGATGGCGTGCACCATCTGTCGGAATAAATATCAACTAATAGTAAATTTTAAAAAAGGCATCTTCTAATCCTGAAACTAAAAGTTGCTGATGGCGTGCACCATCTGTCGGAATAAATATCAACTAATAGTAAATTTTAAAAAAGGCATCTTCTAATCCTGAAACTAAAAGTTGCTGATGGCGTGCACCATCTGTCGGAATAAATATCAACTAATAGTAAATTTAAAAAAACATCTTCTAATCCTGAAACTAAAAGTTGCTGATGGCGTGCACCATCTGTCGGAATAAATATCAACTAATAGTAAATTTTAAAAAAGGCATCTTCTAATCCTGAAACTAAAAGTTGCTGATGGCGTGCACCATCTATCGGAATAAATATAAACTAAGAGTAAATTTAAAAAAAGGCATCTTCTAATCGTGAAACTAAAAGTTGCTGATGGCGTGCACCATCTGTCGAAATAAATATAAACTAAGAGTAAATTTAAAAAAAGGCATCTTCTAATCGTGAAACTAAAAGTTGCTGATGGCGTGCACCATCTGTCGGAATAAATATAAACTAAGAGTAAATTTAAAAAAAGGCATCTTCTAATCCTGAAACTAAAAGTTGCTGATGGCGTGCACCATCTGTCGGAATAAATATCAACTAATAGTAAATTTTGAAAAAGGCATCTTCTAATCCTGAAACTAAAAGTTGCTTATGGCGTGCACCATCTATCGGAATAAATATAAACTAAGAGTAAATTTAAAAAAAGGCATCTTCTAATCGTGAAACTGAAAGTTGCTGATGGCGTGCACCATCTGTCGAAATAAATATAAACTAAGAGTAAATTTAAAAAAAGGCATCTTCTAATCGTGAAACTAAAAGTTGCTGATGGCGTGCACCATCTGTCGAAATAAATATAAACTAAGAGTAAATTTAAAAAAAGGCATCTTCTAATCCTGAAACTAAAAGTTGCTGATGGCGTGCACAATCTGTCGAAATAAATATAAACTAAGAGTAAATTTAAAAAAAGGCATCTTCTAATCCTGAAACTAAAAGTTGCTGATGGCGTGCACCATCTGTCGGAATAAATATAAACTAAGAGTAAATTTAAAAAAAGGCATCTTCTAATCCTGAAACTAAAAGTTGCTGATGGCGTGCACCATCTGTCGAAATAAATATAAACTAAGAGTAAATTTTAAAAAAGGCATCTTCTAATCGTGAAACTAAAAGTTGCTGATGGCGTGCACCATCTGTCGGAATAAATATAAACTAAGAGTAAATTTAAAAATAGGCATCTTCTAATCCTGAAACTAAAAGTTGCTGATGGCGTGCACCATCTGTCGGAATAAATATAAACTAAGAGTAAATTTAAAAAAAGGCATCTTCTAATCCTGAAACTAAAAGTTGCTGATGGCGTGCACCATCTGTCGGAATAAATATAAACTAAGAGTAAATTTAAAAAAAGGCATCTTCTAATCCTGAAACTAAAAGTTGCTGATGGCGTGCACAATCTGTCGAAATAAATATAAACTAAGAGTAAATTTAAAAAAAGGCATCTTCTAATCCTGAAACTAAAAGTTGCTGATGGCGTGCACAATCTGTCGAAATAAATATAAACTAAGAGTAAATTTTAAAAAAGGCATCTTCTAATCCTGAAACTAAAAGTTGCTGATGGCGTGCACAATCTGTCGAAATAAATATAAACTAAGAGTAAATTTAAAAAAAGGCATCTTCTAATCCTGAAACTAAAAGTTGCTGATGGCGTGCACAATCTGTCGGAATAAATATAAACTAAGAGTAAATTTAAAAAAGGCATCTTCTAATCCTGAAACTAAAAGTTGCTGATGGCGTGCACCATCTGTCGAAATAAATATAAACTAAGAGTAAATTTAAAAAAAGGCATCTTCTAATCCTGAAACTAAAAGTTGCTGATGGCGTGCACAATCTGTCGAAATAAATATAAACTAAGAGTAAATTTAAAAAAAGGCATCTTCTAATCCTGAAACTAAAAGTTGCTGATGGCGTGCACAATCTGTCGAAATAAATATAAACTAAGAGTAAATTTTAAAAAAGGCATCTTCTAATCCTGAAACTAAAAGTTGCTGATGGCGTGCACAATCTGTCGAAATAAATATAAACTAAGAGTAAATTTAAAAAAGGCATCTTCTAATCCTGAAACTAAAAGTTGCTGATGGCGTGCACAATCTGTCGGAATAAATATAAACTAAGAGTAAATTTTAAAAAAGGCATCTTCTAATCCTGAAACTAAAAGTTGCTGATGGCGTGCACCATCTGTCGAAATAAATATAAACTAAGAGTAAATTTAAAAAAAGGCATCTTCTAATCCTGAAACTAAAAGTTGCTGATGGCGTGCACAATCTGTCGAAATAAATATAAACTAAGAGTAAATTTAAAAAAAGGCATCTTCTAATCCTGAAACTAAAAGTTGCTGATGGCGTGCACCATCTGTCGGAATAAATATAAACTAAGAGTAAATTTAAAAAAAGGCATCTTCTAATCCTGAAACTAAAAGTTGCTGATGGCGTGCACAATCTGTCGAAATAAATATAAACTAAGAGTAAATTTAAAAAAAGGCATCTTCTAATCCTGAAACTAAAAGTTGCTGATGGCGTGCACCATCTGTCGGAATAAATATCAACTAATAGTAAATTTTAAAAAAGGCATCTTCTAATCCTGAAACTAAAAGTTGCTGATGGCGTGCACCATCTGTCGGAATAAATATCAACTAATAGTAAATTTTAAAAAAGGCATCTTCTAATCCTGAAACTAAAAGTTGCTGATGGCGTGCACCATCTGTCGGAATAAATATCAACTAATAGTAAATTTAAAAAAACATCTTCTAATCCTGAAACTAAAAGTTGCTGATGGCGTGCACCATCTGTCGGAATAAATATAAACTAATAGTAATTTTTAAAAAAGCATCTTCTAATCCTGAAACTAAAAGTTGCTGATGGCGTGCACCATCTGTCGGAAAAAATATCAACTGATAGTAAATAAGAAAAAGACATATTCCAATCGTGAGACTAAAAGTTGCTGATGGCGTGCACCATCTGTCGGAATAAATATCAACTAAGAGTAAATTTAAAAAAGGCATCTTCTAATCCTGAAATTAAAAGTTGCTGATGGCGTGCACCATCTGTCGGAATAAATATCAACTAATAGTAAATTTAAAAAAACATCTTCTAATCCTGAAACTAAAAGTTGCTGATGGCGTGCACCATCTGTCGGAATAAATATAAACTAATAGTAATTTTTAAAAAAGCATCTTCTAATCCTGAAACTAAAAGTTGCTGATGGCGTGCACCATCTGTCGGAAAAAATATCAACTGATAGTAAATAAGAAAAAGACATATTCCAATCGTGAGACTAAAAGTTGCTGATGGCGTGCACCATCTGTCGGAATAAATATCAACTAAGAGTAAATTTAAAAAAGGCATCTTCTAATCCTGAAATTAAAAGTTGCTGATGGCGTGCACCATCAGTCGGAATAAATATCAACTAATAGTAAATAAAAAAAAGGTATCTCCTGATCTTGTGTAACTAAAAGTTGTTAATAACTTACCCCATCTGTCGTAATAAACGATTAATTTATATAAATTCCGACAGATGGCGCAAGCCATCAGTAAATTTTAGTTTCACGATCAGAAGATACATTTTTTTTATTTTCTTAATATTTCTTTGAATTGTAAAGATATATCGGCCGGCCAACCTGTCTTATATTAGTTACGAACGGAAAAATGCGTCCAGGGTAGCCTAGTGGACATGGCACCTGCCCGGTAAGCAGAAGGTTGTGGGTTCGATTCCCGCCCCTGGACACTTTTATTTTTCCGTTCGCCATTACTCTTCACATTTTCACCCTTTCATACGTCATCAAATCATATATAGACCATTACTCTTCATATATTCAACCTTTTCATACGTCATCCAAAAAGTTACAAATAGTACATATTTCTCTTTGAAATTAATATTGATTTTCACAAAAAAAGAAACTTATGCGGGGAGGCTTTAAGTATTACTTTATATATATTTGATTCAAATAATAACTCTACATATAAAACATATATGCAATATTGTTACAATATTTTACATATTTTTAGATTTTTGGATTCGTAAAAAAAAAGCTATGGAAATATTTTTATGTTGATATAAATTGGGTTTGACTGGGTAGCAAGTATATACATTCTTTCTTATTTTTTATTTTTTTTTATTGAAGAATCTAAAATTCACTTTTATCATGTGAACTTATTTCAATGTTAACTTCTATCAAATATGTAAAAAATGTATTTGATTTAAATATGAAAAGTTACAGAAGCAAATTCTTTACTTTACACTATAGAGAATAAATAGAAAGGAATAAATACATACAAAGGTTATCCCATGTATATTTAGCCTAGACTTACAAATAAATAGGCAAACAATGTAAGATATTTCACATAGATTTTCTTTTATTCTTCTTTCTCCTTGTTAATATATTATGATTATTCTCTTAAAGGCCTAAAATTCAACAACAAACAACAACAACAAAAGCCTTTATTGAGGACCTCTCGTCCTATAAAGGATTCGCCAGTTTACAGAGTAATTGAAGAGAACTAAGAATACAGAGATATATGTAGTAGGTATAGTATAGTATTTTCTACACTGTGACTAAATACAACAGCAGCAACAAGCCTTTTACTGGAATCAAAGTCCCATACAGGATTCGTCATTCTAGTCCTGACAAAGATTAATTACATATGATTATTTACATCAATTAGATTATGTATATAGCTTCCTTTTCTCTTCAGCCGTCTTCCAAAATTTGAACAACGCAAACGCTCCAGCTCTGTTTCTCACCACCTCATTCAACAGGAGCTCCAAAGAGAGTCCCTCAAGGCCTATTTCACTGAGGAGCACTTCTCGTTCGTCTTTTAGCCCCATACATGAGAGTATATGGTGATGTAGCCCCGGCTCCATTAATTAAAGGCCTTAAATTCTAGCAAATATGTGAATATAGATGGAAAACTTGCCGGGAGGAAATTGATCCATAGAAGCATAGGGCGCTTCTCCCGTCAAAATAAACGTCAAAACCTGACGCCATCTATTGACCGTCGCCGCAAACTAGCGGCCTCGGGTCGGTGACAAAGCCACAACACCAGCTTTGGAAAATTGAGAAGCGTCCACCTAGAGACCATGGTTTCGGGCATGAGATCCCGTGTGGATCTCATGGAATAAAGTCCGCCCTAGACTGACGAGGGCCATTAGTCCGAAACCATGGTCTCTAGGTGGACGCTTCTCAGTTTGTCAAAGCTGGTGTTGTGGCTTTGTCACCAACCCGAGGCCGCTAGTTTGCGGCGACGGTCAATAAATGGCGTCAGTTTTTGACGTTTATTTTGACGGGAGAAGCGCCCTATATGTAAATATGTGTAGACAAATGTAGAAACAGACATACGAGTAACTCGTATATGTCAGAGCAAGTGTCCTTATAGGGACATAGTGCTTTGAATTGAAATAAAAAAAAAGATGTAAAATATATTATTTTTTATAAAATAAATAAAGCTTCCAGGGCTAAGTTTCTCGTTCAATTTTTTTTATTTTCAAGCTTTCGAACTTTTCAGTCCTTCAACAGGAGTATCACGTTAATAAATTGATGATATTGTTACGAGAAGAGCACTTGCAACCTCCACCAATAGATGGCGCTTTCGCCTGTTTTGCATCTGAAACTGATGCGGGAGTCGCAGGCTCATGTGGTCATGTTTCCTGGGGAGGGTAATTGTAAATACACTTTTATATTGGCCCTGGGAGGTGACGTAATGTAAATACCTGTTGTTCGTTATCCCATTTAAATGTAACGTTTAGTAGTGAAAGACAATAAAGGTCAGTGTTTAAAGTCTCCGTACTGCCTTCTGTCGTTACTCTCGCCATTGCCATCATCGCCACGCGGCTGCTGCTACTCTTCTGGTAAGTCTCTCGTGTCCCCCCACCAGTGGTAAGGCCGAGAGATACTGCCAGAGGAAGGGAGTTCCACTGGAGAGGTGGATCTCAGGACGTTTTTGGGTGGCCTGCAGGGAAGAGTTGCAGAGGAAGGCAACGGGAGCCCGGAAAGGTGATCCGCGAGCGAAGAAGCGCATCGTCGCAAGAACCGGAGGGGTCACGCGCGACAATAAATACTATTTTTATATACAAATTATTATTTACATATTTATATATTATTTTTATCATTTATTTTTTATTTTTTATTATGATCAGACGCGATCCCTACAAGGGATGCTAGCGTCAAGCAACAACATTAAATTCAGATACTATATTACATAAACAATTGGTGAATTACAAGGTTTGAGTAGAAGTTTGAAGAAGAAAGGAAAGGACATAATATGGTCCTCATGCAAATCTTAGTTAACATTTATGCCGATTTCTTAATGTACAGTAGAATCTCCTATAACGCAAGTTTTTCAACGCGATAAAAAAATTGCGACAAATTTATTTATACAACGCGAATTTTCGTATAACGCGTTATAAAATAAAATACATGATATTTGTCACTAACAATTTACCCTAACAACATTCGCGTTATACAAGTTTTATTTTGTACAACGCGAATTCCTATAACGCGATTTCATATAACACGGAACACATTAATCGCGTTATAGGAGAGTTTACTGTATTCATGCCATTTTTATAGGTTTATCCTTGGCACATTTAAACGAGAATGTTTCATTTGAAAAAAAAAAACATTCGTGGTTATTAGTTTCATTTTTAACATAAAGATGCCGTCTTATTGTCTTATAATTAATTTATACCTAACTGACCTTGCCTTTATTATGTAAAAGGCATCTACTTATCGTGCAGCTGAAAGTTTCTGATGGCTTGCGCCATCTGTCAAAATAAATATCAACTATTCTGTTAAATTTTTATTGTTTCTGAATTGGATATATACCTCTTTTTGATTAATCAAGAAAAGCTAACCAAGTACGTGTTTCGGACTATTGGCCCTCGTCTTGATTAATCAAGAAAAGTTAACCAAGTACGTGTTTCGGACTATTGGCCCTCGTCTTGATTAATCAAGAAAAGTTAACCAAGTACGTGTTTCGGACTATTGGCCCTCGTCTTGATTAATCAAGAAAAGTTAACCAAGTACGTGTTTCGGACTATTGGCCCTCGTCTTGATTAATCAAGAAAAGTTAACCAAGTACGTGTTTCGGACTATTGGTCCTCGTCTTGATTAATCAAGAAAAGTTAACCAAGTACGTGTTTCGGACTATTGGCCCTCGTCTTGATTAATCAAGAAAAGCTAACCAAGTACGTGTTTCGGACTATTGGTCCTCGTCTTGATTAATCAAGAAAAGCTAACCAAGTACGTGTTTCGGACTATTGGCCCTCGTCTTGATTAATCAAGAAAAGCTAACCAAGTACGTGTTTCGGACTATTGGCCCTCGTCTTGATTAATCAAGAAAAGCTAACCAAGTACGTGTTTCGGACTATTGGCCCTCGTCTTGATTAATCAAGAAAAGCTAACCAAGTACGTGTTTCGGACTATTGGTCCTCGTCTTGATTAATCAAGAAAAGTTAACCAAGTACGTGTTTCGGACTATTGGCCCTCGTCTTGATTAATCAAGAAAATTTAATCAAGTACGTGTTTCGGACTATTGGCCCTCGTCTTGATTAATCAAGAAAAGTTAACCAAGTACGTGTTTCGGACTATTGGCCCTCGTCTTGATTAATCAAGAAAATTTAATCAAGTACGTGTTTCGGACTATTGGCCCTCGTCTTGATTAATCAAGAAAAGTTAACCAAGTACGTGTTTCGGACTATTGGCCCTCGTCTTGATTAATCAAGAAAAGCTAACCAAGTACGTGTTTCGGACTATTGGCCCTCGTCTTTTTTTTTTTTTCTTAAATTGCAATGCAATTTGCGCATCGCTACAGTACTGAACGTAGAAATGGTGATATAGAATCAGCCGCAATAACACCAGTTTTGGCAAACTCGGACAAACCTCAACAGCCTGTAGAGCTAGGTATTGTAAATTCGAGATATAGGGTACAATTGTACACAATATGCACGAGAGTAGGTATATATAGAATAGCTAATTATATTTACCATTGATGTGTTATGATTAGTTATAATTAATTAGTGGCAGTGTATTAATTAGTTGACCGAGGTAGATTGGTATGTCAAATACTTGCTGTTTGTATTAATTGATTGGTCTTTGGTGGCTATGTGGTGAACCTTTTACTGACTTCTTTATTTAACATTCTTTGTCTATTGTAAGTTTCTCTATTGTTTAACATTGATAATACTTTCTTGATTTTCTATAAATGTTTGAAATAATGTGGTGTACTTACAGTACAAGCTGTCACAACCCTCTACCCACCATGTTATCATGGCCTGGTACTACATGTGTAGACATGTGATGTACTTACAGTACAAGCTGTCACAACCCTCTACCCACCATGTTATCATGGCCTGGTACTACATGTGTAGACATGTGGTGTACTTTCAGTACAAGCTGTCACAACCCTCTACCCACCATGTTATCATGGCCTGGTACTACATGTGTAGGCATGTGGTGTACTTTCAGTACAAGCTGTCACAACCCTCTACCCACCATGTTATCATGGCCTGGTACTACATGTGTAGACATGTGGTGTACTTACAGTACAAGCTGCCACAACCCTCTACCCACCATGATTATCAAATAGCCCTTTTGGTACTACAATCTATAATATTCATAACCAAAAATAAATCAATTTTTCAAATTTCAAACAAGCCAACAAAACTTAGTCACAAGAAATTGACACCATGTACAACGGGAACAAGTTTTCTCCAAGAAGAAGATTTATGTTTCGTTACATAAACTTGTAGTTAACTTGAGGAAAACTAATTATTTTAGAACAGGCTGCAAGAACAAAAACTTGTTGAAACTTGTTTACACAATTTTACAACTTAGCCAGCCAATTATGGCGCCGAGAAATTTTAGAAAGTTAGGGGCTTGCAATCTAGCAGAGTTTGGTATTTTACTCTAACACCTTTCTCTTTACTCGAAGTTTTTATATCGTGTATTGATAAATATGTATTGCGTTATGGAGTGTTAAACTTGTACAATAATATAGAAGGTTCCTATTGTAATATGAAATAAAGGAATATTACAACATATAACAATAGAACTCTATACTTTTACAGATAATTTGTAAATAGATTCATACACAAAAGAGGTATCGTAAATATTGAGGCTGCCTGGCCGGCATTCATATTTCTTGAAAATGAAAATACTTCGGCCAGTGAATCTTTTTATTACCTCGACGTTTCGACAAAAACTTTTGTCTTCGTCAGGAAATGACTAGGACAAAAGATTTTTGTCGAAACGTCGAGGTAATAAAAAGATTTACTGGCCGAAGTATCTTCAATTTAAAGAAACAAAAGGGGTAGTGAGAAAAGTTTTAGAACAGATGTGTAAATAAATCCCTTTTCAAACAAAGGCTCACGTGCACATGTCCCCATGTGAAAAGGAGAAAAAAATTACTGTATTATTTTGTTGTTGTATGGCGAATCCATACAGGGCAATGGGCCCAATAAAAACCTTTTTGTTGTTGTTGGAATATTACAACAGGGTTGAATACTATTGAAAAACACTGTGTAAAAAGTATTCTTTTTAGAAAAAAAGGAATCATATTTTGAGTCTTGAGCGTTTCATCAAGCAATCTTTCGATGAGAGACTCCCAAGGTGTCAGCTTATACAAGGTGTATCAGTTAAATTGGGAATAACCACAATGGAATTTTAACTGAAATTTATTGCAAGTAAAAATTTGAAAAATGAAATGAAATTTGACACAGTATTAGATAGAAATATATAGTTTTGATTTATTCGAAGTAGTGTTTTTATTATTAGCTACAACAGTCTCGAGGCGATTTTGGAATGAAGCACAGACCTTGGCGACAATGACCTGTCTATTTAGGTTATCACCATGTCAACCGCTTTCTTGACAGACTGGATGGTGTTTTGGGGAGCTTTGTTGGCATCTCTCCCAACAACGTCCCATACATAGTAGACGAGGAGGTTGAAGTCTGGAGAGTTATGGTGCCAAATATCAGGACTCCAGTAACTGAGGACGTTAAGTGTCATCCAGGATTATCCTTTTTGTCTTGTGGACTGGAGCTGAGTCCTGTTGGAAGACATACTTCCTTCCTACAGCCACCATGTCTATCCAAGGCTTCACAACCATCTCCAAAACATTGATGAAGGTGTCAGCGTTTATCCTAAGGTCCTTCTCATAGAAATTGGGAAGCATGGCATCACAATCACTGCTGATAACGCCAAGGAGCATCACGCAGGCAGGAAATTTCTTTTGTGCATCACGACAGGTACCTCTGAGGGGTCTTCACAGATCCAGCGATCATTCCTGGGATTTACCTTTTAGTCCACATCCAAGTTCATTTCATCAGAGAAGAACCTCGGCATGACACAAGAGTCATGTTCATGTTGTTGAGGAATGAATCAGCCTTTCCTTTCTATTATCCTTCATATTCTCAGACAGCAATTGCTTTTCCGAAGTGCATAGGACTTAAGACCAAAGTCCTCATGGATAGCTCTGACAATTGTCATAGAGCCAACGTCCATTTCCTTGGTTGTGGCTCTCATGCTCATCCCAGGGTTTTCACCAATCTTCTCCTTGACATTTTTGACAAATTCTTCCCTTCTTACCTTGTCCAATCGACGAGAGTGATTTTTCCTTGCAGCCATTCCCTCTTTGTTTACTGTCGGTCTCATCAAACTGCTCTTTAACATGGTAAACAGTGGTTTTGGGCAACTTAAGAAAGTACAATTTCTCTTTGGGGTTCCTTCCGGCGGGCAGAGCAACGATGTTGGCTGTTGGATTTTCGAATTCATGATCATCTGTTTTTGTTTTTAAGGAGACAGAGACAATTCTGTTTACACTTGGTATCTCATGTGTCTTTGATAAAGGTTACTATGTATCAAATATCTTTCAGAGTTATTGTCTAAAATCCGATATACATGTTAAAAGATACAACTTCCTTAAGTTTTATTCATGAATGTATGTTTACAAAAAGAGGAGAGAGAGAAAATGCAGGTTTTTCTAACAAAGTCTTGACGTCAAAATACGAGGGGAAAGAAACAATTTCAGACAATAAACAGAGGGACAACGGGAGGAAAGCAAAGATAGAGAAATGTGAGCGAGCAGATGGAGGGGGAGAATATTTGTCTCAAGGAAAAAAAGAGCGTGTGGAAATGGACCCCCATCTAGCGATACAAAATAGATCGATCAAACCCCCTGCTGTCGAGACTAACAGTTGAATAACAGGACGCCCTGGGGTGGAGATTATTTGACGTGCCTTGTATTGATTGGCATCATCTTTTTTTCGCCGAGAGATGGTGATAGCTATCAAAAATAAATAAAATAACTTTCAAGATAAAATTAATAGCACTTGTTAACCTTTTTTTTTGTATTTGCATATTTAATTTTTGAGGAATATAACAATTTTTGGAAGCTATAAAAAACTGCTATTTTGAATACACGCATGGACAAAACTTAGGGAAGTTGTACCTTTTAGCCTGTATATCGGGATTGAGACAATAACAGACGAAAACAAAGAAGATTGTCGACATCAAAATATATTTTCTTAAGTTTTGTCAATGAGTAGAAGTTCCATAGAATAGCAATACAGAAGTAACACATAAACCATAAAGTGTGTGTGATGGCAAAAATTGTATTATATTAGTGTTTAGGTATTTAATTTAATTATTTTTTTGCAATCCATTTAGTTGTTTCAAAACCAATATACACGTTGTATATCCGGTACCTGGATTCTCTAAGACAACCGGCAACATTCAGTACAATAGTTAGATCAGGGGTCTGCAAACTTTTGATTCGGAAGAGTCAAAAATTACAATTTACAAATTTTTTAAAAGCCAAAAGAATTTTATTGCCAACAATAAATAGTACTCGCATAAATAATATTTGCATATGGAACTATATAAAGAGCCGCAGCGAAAGCTTTAGACTTTAGAACCTGATGTCCCTGGTTCGAACACACTTTTCGTTATCTTTTTAACGGGAAAATATGTCCAGGGTAGCCTAGTGGAAATGGCATCTGCCTGGTACGCGGAACAGTGTGGGTTCGCAGCTTCACATCCAAAGAGCCGCATGTACCTCGCGAACCGCTGTTTGCCGACCCCTGAGTTAAACCATTGAGGTAGCTCCGAGTCTATTCCCGAAGCTAAAATCTTACACCAGTATAAGACGGATCTCATTCATGACAGCTTCTTGAAACCAGGTAAAATCACCACAGCGTAGAGGTATGCATAAAAAAACCTCAACTTTCCAGATAAGAGATAAACATATAGATTCTTCCCTGATTGTATACCTTGATTTAATCAAAAAGGAATCAAAGGTTTCGTTTCTTTTTCTTATATACACCTATCCCCCGATTTACACGGTAGATACGTTCCTGAGAAAAACGTGTAAATAGGGGGATAGGTGTACACAGAAATAAAATAAAATGCATTGACAGGTTAAAATATGTAGTCAGCACATAAGCTCGGGATTCCTCGTGAGATGTGTACACAGCGCATGTGTTCAATCACAGTAGCATTTAGTATAGTGCGATAAAAACAAAAAAAAAACTTATTTGGAAAACCGTGTAAAAGCGAAAACGTGTAAAAACAAGTACCGTGTAAATCGGGGGATAGGTGTATTTTATTTCTCAAGATTTTCGGGCTAACATGCTCTACAACACGGAGATTCTGAAGTACAACTTTACGCTAGCGTCAAAGCTTGAGAATAAAAGATATAATAAAAAGAAACCCTTGATTACTTATTGATAAAATCAGAGATAAACACAACTGGACCAATCCTCTACGTAAAACGCCTGACAAGAAATCTTAATATTAAGAGGGAAAATCTGCATGCGCTAAACTCTTGATCATCCACTATGATCCGCTTAACGAATATTTACATTGTAAAGATAGACTGCCTGGCCGGCATTCATATTTATATAAAAAAATAGACACTTCGGCCAGTTGGAGTTTTTTATTTTCTCAACGTTTCGACAAAAAATATTTTGTCTTCGTCAGGAGAAGTAAATAAAGCATTTGGCAAGGCGTTAAAAATTGTTCTGAGGTTTGCAAGGGCGTTCTCACGTGTTTACCTATTGTTGCGCTGGTGACCTGATATACTGGGATAAAACATCCGAGAAGCTTTTTTAACGTTTATTCACAAACTAATGGTTTTAGAAAGAACACCTTCTAACTAAATGTCTTAATAAATCTTTAAGAACAAAAAGTATGAAAATTTAATGATAGGAAATTATGGTAAATAATTATACAAAACTAAATTATGTAAAAATAATTACATATTCAACCACACACATCGTCTGTTTCACACCCTCTAAATGTTTCATAAACATTAGTGATGATGGCTAAACACCTTTCAATTAATTTCAAAAAAGAATAAGACTCCAAAACTCTTTTTATTTACTTTATTAAAGGAAGCTTTCGGGCAACCACTTCTGTAACTAACTAAAACGTATTTAGTTAACTGACGAAAGTCTTGTCCGAAAGCTTCCTTTTAATCAAGTAAATAAAAAAGAGTTGTGTGGCATCTTATGTCTTTTTTGTAATTTGTCGAAATCTTCAATCCTGTGATAATGAATAGTTTTCAATAATATAAAGAAAATAAAGTCTCCAGGGCTAAGTTTCTTGCTCAAATTTCATTATCTAGCTTTCGAACCTGTCAGTCCTTCCACAGGAGTATCAGGATAACGTTTTCAATAAGCCCATAGCCGTCAGAACTCACGGATTTTTGTTATACTGGTATAAACAAACTTGCTTCTTATTGATAAAACTGTACATATTACAATCAAATGTTAGGAGAAAGGCACTTCCTGATGGTTTACCTAAAGGTTTCTGATAGATTGTGCCATCAATCGGAATAAATATAAATTAATAATTGATAATCAAGGGCATTATAAACTTTTATGTTGACCAAACAGGGGAAATAACTTTCTATTAATTTATTAATATGATACCAGTATACAATTTCACGTTTGTATTACACATGTATATAAAAATACACACAGCATTTTCCTAAGGAAAAATGTATTTCAATTCCATTTAAAAGGTTTTACCTGAAGTAAAATATTAAGTATAAAAATTGGTTGAAAAATCTTCCAATATTTTGTTAACCTACTCAAAACAATACAATATAAAATTTTGAGCTTTAATTAATTAATAAAATATTTCTAATTAGAAAAACACAAGTCGAAAATTTTAAGACATGTTTAATATTTTTATTGTTTTCTACGTAAAGTATTTTATTTCACCCCTTTATAAAAAAAGTTGTTAAAACAGAAAGAAAGTTTTGGGAGAAAGAGGTGTCCAGTTTCTATCAAACTTTTAATTATATCACTTCCCCGTGTTAAAACTGATTTTGAACTCGGTAAAACTATTTTTATTGTTTATTATTACTCAAGTTAAACCTGTCTATAGCGCCCCCTCTTGGGACTCATCAAAATAGGGTGCTATAGAGAGGGGGTACTATAGATAGGTTGCTTTTTAATGTAAATCGCATCGTACTACGTATTTAAAATAGGGTGCTATAGAGACGGAGGCACTATTTAGAAGGGGCACTATAGACAGGTTTAACTGTATATTTAACTATCAAAAGTCGAACTTTTTATGTCTTCTTTCTCTTCTTTGTTTTAACGTTAGCTGGTTCAGTAGGTTTCTTCATTCTGTTGAGAAACAGAGAGGGGGACTCTTGGGCGACTTATCCTTGTGTCAACCCGATAGTCAACAAATATATAACTTGATGAATACAATGATGTTTGATCAAGATCTTTGGTTTATATAAATTCTACAAGGTCACAGTCATCGTTCGGAGGAGATTAATAGAATCGCCGAATTTCGTTGTCCATTTGGATGAGGAAAGTGAAGACTAGAACGCGGCTGATTCCACACTCGTCTTTTCAGTGATACGCTAACCTATGCACGGTGTGGCCACTGGACATGTGTCGGACCTGGAGGCTGTTGTTGGGTGCTGCGCTGCCTGGAGTATAGGAGCTCCATCTATGCTTCCTTCCTACGGTGAAAGAGAATCTGTATAAGACCGGTGGTCTTAATAAAGCTCTATGTTTGTGTGTTATTGGCTAGTTGGTATATATTATTGCATCATGATTAATGCGCGTATTTTAAAAATTATTTTTAATATAATATTTATATATTTAAAATTTAAATTACATATCTATTTATTTTTATTTAAAACAGATTATTTAGATTATATCATCATTCCTTTTTATAGTTTCATTTCTTTTGTAATATTTTATTGTAGATATATCTTTATTGCTTATTGGAGCGAGAGAGGACCTAGACGAAGACTGCGGATCACGACCTACGAGGAAGACAATAATAAATAAACACAATAACTTTAAAAAGTAATTTATTTTTATTTAATTTTATTTATTTACTTTGACTATGGAAACCCGCTCGGGAAACGTGTATAACACCAAGAAGGAAGAAACCAAGGTCGACGACCCTGCAAAGCTGCAACTTGGTGCGACAATATGGTCGTATTTTGGCGTGTATAGTTATCTAGAAGTTATACTCCTAGTTGCTCCTGTTGATGGACATGTTAGTCAGAAAGCTAGAGAAATAAAATTGTACAAGAAACTTAGCCCTGGATACTTTATTGATTCTATTGGCGTGTATAGTTATCTAGAAGTTATACTCCTAGTTGCTCCTGTTGATGGACATGTTAGTCAGAAAGCTAGAGAAATAAAATTGTACAAGAAACTTAGCCCTGGATACTTTATTGATTCTATTGGCGTGTATAGTTATCTAGAAGTTATACTCCTAGTTGCTCCTGTTGATGGACATGTTAGTCAGAAAGCTAGAGAAATAAAATTGTACAAGAAACTTAGCCCTGGATACTTTATTGATTCTATTGGTGTGTGTAGTTAGCTAGAAGTTATACTCCTAGTTGCTCCTGTTGAAGGACATGTTAGAGTCAAAGCTAGAGAAATAAAATTGTACAAGAAACTTAACCCTGGATACTTTATTGATTCTATTGGCATGTATAGTTATCTAGAAGTTATACTCCTAGTTGCTCCTGTTGATGGACATGTTAGTCAGAAAGCTAGAGAAATAAAATTGTACAAGAAACTTAGCCCTAGATACTTTATTGATTCTATTGGCGTGTATAGTTAGCTAGAAGTTATACTCCTAGTTGCTCCTGTTGAAGGACATGTTAGTCAGAAAGCTAGAGAAAAAAAATTGTACAAGAAACTTAGCCCTAGATACTTTATTGATTCTATTGGCGTGTATAGTTAGCTAGAGGTTATACTCCTAGTTGCTCCTGTTGAAGGACATGTTAGAGTCAAAGCTAGAGAAATAAAATTGTACAAGAAACTTAGCCCTGGATACTTTATTGATTCTATTGGTGTGTGTAGTTAGCTAGAAGTTATACTCCTAGTTGCTCCTGTTGAAGGACATGTTAGCATCAAAGCTAGAGAAATAAAATTGTACAAGAAACTTAGCCCTGGATACTTTATTGATTCTATTGGCGTGTATAGTTAGCTAGAAGTTATACTCCTAGTTGCTCCTGTTGAAGGACATGTTAGCATCAAAGCTAGAGAAATAAAATTGTACAAGAAACTTAGCCCTGGATACTTTATTGATTCTATTGGCATGTATAGTTATCTAGAAGTTATACTCCTAGTTGCTCCTGTTGATGGACATGTTAGTCAGAAAGCTAGAGAAATAAAATTGTACAAGAAACTTAGCCCTAGATACTTTATTGATTCTATTGGCGTGTATAGTTAGCTAGAAGTTATACTCCTAGTTGCTCCTGTTGAAGGACATGTTAGTCAGAAAGCTAGAGAAAAAAAATTGTACAAGAAACTTAGCCCTAGATACTTTATTGATTCTATTGGCGTGTATAGTTAGCTAGAAGTTATACTCCTAGTTGCTCCTGTTGAAGGACATGTTAGCATCAAAGCTAGAGAAATAAAATTGTACAAGAAACTTAGCCCTGGATACTTTATTGATTCTATTGGTGTGTGTAGTTAGCTAGAAGTTATACTCCTAGTTGCTCCTGTTGAAGGACATGTTAGCATCAAAGCTAGAGAAATAAAATTGTACAAGAAACTTAGCCCTGGATACTTTATTGATTCTATTGGCGTGTATAGTTAGCTAGAAGTTATACTCCTAGTTGCTCCTGTTGAAGGACATGTTAGCATCAAAGCTAGAGAAATAAAATTGTACAAGAAACTTAGCCCTGGATACTTTATTGATTCTATTGGCGTGTATAGTTAGCTAGAAGTTATACTCCTAGTTGCTCCTGTTGAAGGACATGTTAGCATCAAAGCTAGAGAAATAAAATTGTACAAGAAACTTAGCCCTGGATGCTTTATTGATTCTATTGCCGTGTATAGTTAGCTAGAAGTTATACTCCTAGTTGCTCCTGTTGAAGGACATGTTAGCATCAAAGCTAGAGAAATAAAATTGTACAATAAACTTAGCCCTGGATACTTTATTGATTCTATTGGCGTGTATAGTTAGCTAGAAGTTATACTCCTAGTTGCTCCTGTTGAAGGCCATGTTAGTCAGAAAGCTAGAGAAATAAAATTGTACAAGAAACTTAGCCCTGGATACTTTATTGATTCTATTGGCGTGTATAGTTAGCTAGAAGTTATACTCCTAGTTGCTCCTGTTGAAGGCCATGTTAGTCAGAAAGCTAGAGAAATAAAATTGTACAAGAAACTTAACCCTGGATACTTTATTGATTCTATTGGCGTGTATAGTTAGCTAGAGGTTATACTCCTAGTTGCTCCTGTTGAAGGACATGTTAGCATCAAAGCTAGAGAAATAAAATTGTACAAGAAACTTAGCCCTGGATACTTTATTGATTCTATTGGCGTGTATAGTTAGCTAGAAGTTATACTCCTAGTTGCTCCTGTTGAAGGACATGTTAGCATCAAAGCTAGAGAAATAAAATTGTACAAGAAACTTAGCCCTGGATACTTTATTGATTCTATTGGCGTGTATAGTTAGCTAGAAGTTATACTCCTAGTTGCTCCTGTTGAAGGACATGTTAGAGTCAAAGCTAGAGAAATAAAATTGTACAAGAAACTTAGCCCTGGATACTTTATTGATTCTATTGGCGTGTATAGTTAGCTAGAAGTTATACTCCTAGTTGCTCCTGTTGAAGGACATGTTAGCATCAAAGCTAGAGAAATAAAATTGTACAAGAAACTTAGCCCTGGATACTTTATTGATTCTATTGGCGTGTATAGTTAGCTAGAAGTTATACTCCTAGTTGCTCCTGTTGAAGGACATGTTAGCATCAAAGCTAGAGAAATAAAATTGTACAAGAAACTTAGCCCTGGATGCTTTATTGATTCTATTGCCGTGTATAGTTAGCTAGAAGTTATACTCCTAGTTGCTCCTGTTGAAGGACATGTTAGAGTCAAAGCTAGAGAAATAAAATTGTACAAGAAACTTAGCCCTGGATGCTTTATTGATTCTATTGCCGTGTATAGTTAGCTAGAAGTTATACTCCTAGTTGCTCCTGTTGAAGGACATGTTAGAGTCAAAGCTAGAGAAATAAAATAGTACAAGAAACTTAGCCCTAGATACTTTATTGATTCTATTGGCGTGTATAGTTAGCTAGAAGTTATACTCCTAGTTGCTCCTGTTGAAGGACATGTTAGAGTCAAAGCTAGAGAAATAAAATTGTACAAGAAACTTAGCCCTGGATACTTTATTGATTCTATTGGCGTGTATAGTTAGCTAGAAGTTATACTCCTAGTTGCTCCTGTTGAAGGACATGTTAGAGTCAAAGCTAGAGAAATAAAATTGTACAAGAAACTTATCCTTGGATGCTTTATTGATTCTATTGCCGTGTATAGTTATCTAGAAGTTATACTCCTAGTTGCTCCTGTTGATGGACATGTTAGTCAGAAAGCTAGAGAAATAAAATTGTACAAGAAACTTAGCCCTGGATACTTTATTGATTCTATTGGTGTGTGTAGTTAGCTAGAAGTTATACTCCTAGTTGCTCCTGTTGATGGACATGTTAGCATCAAAGCTAGAGAAATAAAATTGTACAAGAAACTTAGCCCTGGATACTTTATTGATTCTATTGGCGTGTATAGTTAGCTAGAAGTTATACTCCTAGTTGCTCCTGTTGAAGGACATGCTAACATCAAAGCTAGAGAAATAAAATTGTACAAGAAACTTAGCCCTGGATACTTTATTGATTCTATTGGTGTGTGTAGTTAGCTAGAAGTTATACTCCTAGTTGCTCCTGTTGATGGACATGTTAGCATCAAAGCTAGAGAAATAAAATTGTACAAGAAACTTAGCCCTGGATACTTTATTGATTCTATTGGTGTGTGTAGTTAGCTAGAAGTTATACTCCTAGTTGCTCCTGTTGAAGGACATGTTAGCATCAAAGCTAGAGAAATAAAATTGTACAAGAAACTTAGCCCTGGATACTTTATTGATTCTATTGGCGTGTATAGTTAGCTAGAAGTTATACTCCTAGTTGCTCCTGTTGAAGGACATGCTAACATCAAAGCTAGAGAAATAAAATTGTACAAGAAACTTAGCCCTAGATACTTTATTGATTCTTTTGGCGTGTATAGTTATCTAGAAGTTATACTCCTAGTTGCTCCTGTTGATGGACATGTTAGTCAGAAAGCTAGAGAAATAAAATTGTACAAGAAACTTAGCCCTGGATACTTTATTGATTCTATTGGTGTGTGTAGTTAGCTAGAAGTTATACTCCTAGTTGCTCCTGTTGATGGACATGTTAGTCAGAAAGCTAGAGAAATAAAATTGTACAAGAAACTTAGCCCTGGATACTTTATTGATTCTATTGGCGTGTATAGTTAGCTAGAAGTTATACTCCTAGTTGCTCCTGTTGATGGACATGTTAGTCAGAAAGCTAGAGAAATAAAATTGTACAAGAAACTTAGCCCTGTATACTTTATTGATTCTATTGGCGTGTATAGTTAGCTAGAAGTTATACTCCTAGTTGCTCCTGTTGAAGGACAGGTTAGCATCAAAGCTAGAGAAATAAAATTGTACAAGAAACTTAGGCCTGTATACATTATTTGTTCTATTGTCGTGTATAGTTAGCTAGAAGTTATACTCCTAGTTGCTCCTGTTGATGGACATGTTAGTCAGAAAGCTAGAGAAATAAAATTGTACAAGAAACTTAGCCCTGTATACTTTATTGATTCTATTGGCGTGTATAGTTAGCTAGAAGTTATACTCCTAGTTGCTCCTGTTGAAGGACATGTTAGCATCAAAGCTAGAGAAATAAAATTGTACAAGAAACTTAGCCCTGGATACTTTATTGATTCTATTGGCGTGTATAGTTAGCTATAATTGTTATACTCCTAGTTGCTCCTGTTGATGGACATGTTAGTCAGAAAGCTAGAGAAATAAAATTGTACAAGAAACTTAGCCCTGTATACATTATTTGTTCTATTGTCGTGTATAGTTAGCTAGAGGTTATACTCCTAGTTGCTCCTGTTGAAGGACATGTTAGCATCAAAGCTAGAGAAATAAAATTGTACAAGAAACTTAGCCCTGAATACTTTATTGATTCTATTGGCGTGTATAGTTAGCTAGAAGTTATACTCCTAGTTGCTCCTGTTGAAGGACATGCTAACATCAAAGCTAGAGAAATAAAATTGTACAAGAAACTTAGCCCTGGATACTTTATTGATTCTATTGGTGTGTGTAGTTAGCTAGAAGTTATACTCCTAGTTGCTCCTGTTGAAGGACATGTTAGCATCAAAGCTAGAGAAATAAAATTGTACAAGAAACTTATCCTTGGATGCTTTATTGATTCTATTGCCGTGTATAGTTAGCTAGAAGTTATACTCCTAGTTGCTCCTGTTGAAGGACATGTTAGTCAGAAAGCTAGAGAAATAAAATTGTACAAGAAACATATCCTTGGATGCTTTATTGATTCTATTGCCGTGTATAGTTAGCTAGAAGTTATACTCCTAGTTGCTCCTGTTGAAGGACATGTTAGTCAGAAAGCTAGAGAAATAAAATTGTACAAGAAACTTATCCTTGGATGCTTTATTGATTCTATTGCCGTGTATAGTTAGCTAGAAGTTATACTCCTAGTTGCTCCTGTTGAAGGGCATGCTAACATCAAAGCTAGAGAAATAAAATTGTACAAGAAACTTATCCTTGGATGCTTTATTGATTCTATTGGCGTGTATAGTTAGCTAGAAGTTATACTCCTAGTTGCTCCTGTTGAAGGACATGTTAGCATCAAAGCTAGAGAAATAAAATTGTACAATAAACTTAGCCCTGGATACTTTATTGATTCTATTGGCGTGTATAGTTAGCTAGAAGTTATACTCCTAGTTGCTCCTGTTGAAGGACATGTTAGCATCAAAGCTAGAGAAATAAAATTGTACAATAAACTTAGCCCTGGATACTTTATTGATTCTATTGGCGTGTATAGTTAGCTAGAAGTTATACTCCTAGTTGCTCCTGTTGAAGGACATGTTAGTCAGAAAGCTAGAGAAATAAAATTGTACAAGAAACTTAGCCCTGGATACTTTATTGATTCTATTGCCGTGTATAGTTATCTAGAAGTTATACTCCTAGTTGCTCCTGTTGAAGGACATGTTAGCATCAAAGCTAGAGAAATAAAATTGTACAAGAAACTTAGCCCTGGATACTTTATTGATTCTATTGGCGTGTATAGTTAGCTAGAAGTTATACTCCTAGTTGCTCCTGTTGAAGGACATGTTAGCATCAAAGCTAGAGAAATAAAATTGTACAATAAACTTAGCCCTGGATACTTTATTGATTCTATTGGCGTGTATAGTTAGCTAGAAGTTATACTCCTAGTTGCTCCTGTTGAAGGACATGTTAGTCAGAAAGCTAGAGAAATAAAATTGTACAAGAAACTTAGCCCTGGATACTTTATTGATTCTATTGGCGTGTATAGTTAGCTAGAAGTTATACTCCTAGTTGCTCCTGTTGAAGGACATGTTAGCATCAAAGCTAGAGAAATAAAATTGTACAAGAAACTTAGCCCTGGATACTTTATTGATTCTATTGGTGTGTGTAGTTAGCTAGAAGTTATACTCCTAGTTGCTCCTGTTGAAGGACATGTTAGTCCGAAAGCTAGAGAAATAAAATTGTACAAGAAACTTAGCCCTGGATACTTTATTGATTCTATTGGCGTGTATAGTTAGCTAGAAGTTATACTCCTAGTTGCTCCTGTTGAAGGGCATGTTAGTCAGAAAGCTAGAGAAATAAAATTGTACAAGAAACTTAGCCCTGGATACTTTATTGATTCTATTGCCGTGTATAGTTATCTAGAAGTTATACTCCTAGTTGCTCCTGTTGAAGGACATGTTAGCATCAAAGCTAGAGAAATAAAATTGTACAAGAAACTTAGCCCTGGATACTTTATTGATTCTATTGGCGTGTATAGTTAGCTAGAAGTTATACTCCTAGTTTCTCCTGTTGAAGGACATGTTAGCATCAAAGCTAGAGAAATAAAATTGTACAAGAAACTTAGCCCTGGATACTTTATTGATTCTATTGGCGTGTATAGTTAGCTAGAAGTTATACTCCTAGTTGCTCCTGTTGAAGGACATGTTAGCATCAAAGCTAGAGAAATAAAATTGTACAAGAAACTTAGCCCTGGATACTTTATTGATTCTATTGGCGTGTATAGTTAGCTAGAAGTTATACTCCTAGTTGCTCCTGTTGAAGGACATGTTAGCATCAAAGCTAGAGAAATAAAATTGTACAAGAAACTTAGCCCTGGATACTTTATTGATTCTATTGGTGTGTGTAGTTAGCTAGAAGTTATACTCCTAGTTGCTCCTGTTGAAGGACATGTTAGTCCGAAAGCTAGAGAAATAAAATTGTACAAGAAACTTAGCCCTGGATACTTTATTGATTCTATTGGCGTGTATAGTTAGCTAGAAGTTATACTCCTAGTTGCTCCTGTTGAAGGGCATGTTAGTCAGAAAGCTAGAGAAATAAAATTGTACAAGAAACTTAGCCCTGGATACTTTATTGATTCTATTGGCGTGTATAGTTAGCTAGAGGTTATACTCCTAGTTGCTCCTGTTGAAGGACATGTTAGCATCAAAGCTAGAGAAATAAAATTGTACAAGAAACTTAGCCCTGGATACTTTATTGATTCTATTGGTGTGTGTAGTTAGCTAGAAGTTATACTCCTAGTTGCTCCTGTTGAAGTACATGTTAGCATCAAAGCTAGAGAAATAAAATTGTACAAGAAACTTAGCCCTGGATACTTTATTGTTTCTATTGCCGTGTATAGTTAGCTAGAAGTTATACTCCTAGTTGCTCCTGTTGAAGGACATGTTAGCATCAAAGCTAGAGAAATAAAATTGTACAAGAAACTTAGCCCTGGATACTTTATTGATTCTATTGTCGTGTATAGTTAGCTAGAAGTTATACTCCTAGTTGCTCCTGTTGAAGGACATGTTAGTCAGAAAGCTAGAGAAATAAAATTGTACAAGAAACTTATCCTTGGATGCTTTATTGATTCTATTGCCGTGTATAGTTAGCTAGAAGTTATACTCCTAGTTGCTCCTGTTGAAGGACATGTTAGCATCAAAGCTAGAGAAATAAAATTGTACAAGAAACTTAGCCCTGGATACTTTATTGATTCTATTGGTGTGTATAGTTATCTAGAAGTTATACTCCTAGTTGCTCCTGTTGAAGGACATGTTAGCATCAAAGCTAGAGAAATAAAATTGTACAAGAAACTTAGCCCTGGATACTTTATTGATTCTATTGGTGTGTATAGTTATCTAGAAGTTATACTCCTAGTTGCTCCTGTTGAAGGACATGTTAGCATCAAAGCTAGAGAAATAAAATTGTACAAGAAACTTAGCCCTGGATACTTTATTGATTCTATTGGTGTGTGTAGTTAGCTAGAAGTTATACTCCTAGTTGCTCCTGTTGAAGGACATGCTAACATCAAAGCTAGAGAAATAAAATTGTACAAGAAACTTAGCCCTGGATACTTTATTGATTCTATTGGTGTGTGTAGTTAGCTAGAAGTTATACTCCTAGTTGCTCCTGTTGAAGGACATGTTAGTCAGAAAGCTAGAGAAATAAATTATACAAGAAACTTACCCTTGGATGCTTTATTGTTTTATTAAATTATTCTTTATCTTCCATATATACCAGACCACTTTCTAAAATAAAACTAAAGGAAGTTGTACCTTTCATCATGTTTATCGGGATTGAGATATAACTCTAAAAGATATTACAGTGACCTTTATTGAAGACACACGAGATAACCAAGTGGGAACAGCCTCTGTCTTCTTTAAAAAATACCAGATACCCGGCCTATTAAAGACTTTCCACATTCTTCAGTTTCACCTATAAGTGTTTGTTCCATGAGATAACATATACTTCGATATAACTAATGAGTAAAGAAAACATTGCAAGCTGTTTGGTTACTTAAGATCATGTGACAGGAAAAAGCCAATCAAAGAGGGCGAATAAAACGAACACCCTATTTACATATAAACCAATCAATACGTTTATTATATAAGCGATTCATCAATAGGACGATAAAGTCGGCGAATATTGATAGCTAAATTACATCAATATCTACTTTATACTCAATAGAAATGTGAACTCTTGAAAGTAACTGATGAGCCAGGCCCTCCCATTATTTTTAACATTACAGTAAGGGTATTAAAGAGTGTCCTAATTGAAAAGAAACATAAGCGCTTTAAATAGTTCACATTTCTGAGTACAGATGGCGTGTTAATGTATCAAATAGATTTGTTTCAGACATTAATCATACATTAGTTATATATATTTATAATTAATTAACAAATTTATGGATTTATGGATTGCTCTATTTTCAAAAATATATATATTTATATATGAAAAAACAATAGAAAAAATAAAAGATAAGTAGGTCAGGTGTTGATATTAAAAATGAAGAAGGCATCTCCTGACCACGAGCACATGTGCTTTTCAGATGGCAGAGCGCCATCTAGTGGAGCAAAAATAAACTAAACGTTTATTTAGCTTGCTCCGTGATATTTGGCCAAACCAATTTCTTGATATAGATCTTGATCAAGAAATTTGTTTGGCCAAATATCACGGAGCAAGCTAAATAAACGTTTAGTTTATTTTTGCTCCACTAGATGGCGCTCTGCCATCTAAAAAGCACATGTGCTCGTGGTCAGGAGATGCCTTCTTTATTTTTAATATATTTATATATACATTAGTTTTATTTTACCTTATACTTTTACATTTATACATAGTTATCTCCAAAAACCTTTTAAAACGTCAAAAATTCATCTTCAATGGATACCCTCACATGTTGCAATTGAGGTCAATGAAGCTTCAGATGCGTTAGCAAAAGAAAAAAAAAGGCACAAAAGAACCCTTGCTACGGAAAAATAAACTTACTTTTAAAGAAATAGAGACAGTAGCCAAAACAGAAATAAACAAGAACTGGAGGATCCCAACTAAGCACAGTTGGTACAGTGGAGTGAACCCAGGAGGAGCTCTGAACCTCAGAAATAAATAGCCTCAAACAACAAGATTTAGAACAGGCCATCTCAATTCATTGAAGATAGAAAATAACAACAAAATATACCCACTTGCCTAAAATCTAATTTGACGCCTGCAGCTCCAGAACACATTTTGGCTTGTATTTGATTCACTAAACTCGACCTTTGGGAGAGGCTGCTGCTTATCATAAAACAACTCAAGGAGCATGAACTCGTGGAGTTTGTGTAATCTATACACAGGGGGAATAAGAAACAACAACATTTATATATTTATTGCGTATGATATTGTTTTTTACAGCACAATACAACAATGTTGGCAAGTTTCTCTAGAGTGGAATGTCGAGGTGACGAATCCACTCCAGGGCCTCCTCTGTGCACCGGTGGATATCCCCAAGTGTTCCCTGGAAGAATCTTCGAGGACAGTCCCTTAGGATATGGTGCATTGTTTGTATTTGTCCACAGTCGCAGTTCTGGTCTGGACTCATGTTCCACTTATTTAGTAGGTAGTTGCATCTACCAGTAGAGGTCCTGATTCTATTGAGGGTTGACCAGGTCCTCCTAGGTAGGTTGTAGCCGGGAGGTTTGGTGTTAGGATCCTCCACCAGGTCTTTGTTGGCGATGGCAAGATTGCTCCATCGGTTTCTCCACTCTTCTTTAAGATCTACATTTTCATCGGCCACCCATGCAGGATTCCTTGATATTAGTCGAGTTGGGGGAGGAATTTCGAGAACAGTGTTGATTGGAAGCTTAGTGTTAGCTTTAATTTTACTGAGAAGGTTGGAGGTAGATTTCTTTCTTCTGAGGTCAGGAGGTGCTATGTTAGAGAGATATGGGAGCCAGTCTATAGGGGTAGGTCTCATGTTTCCCGTTATTAATCTCATAGTTTGGTTAAGTTGAGCATCTATGCTGTCTGTATGGGAGCTTCTTTCCCACACAGGGGCGCAGTACTCCGCAACTGAGTATACTAAGGCGAGGGCAGTCGTGCGTAGAGTGTCAGCACTACAGCCCCACGTGGTGCCTGCCAACCTAGTCATGATATTATTCCTTGTTTTTAATTTATCTCTCGTTTTTTCAAGGTGTTGGCGAAAAGTGAGAGATCTATCAAGGGTTACTCCCAGATATTTGGGGCATGGATCATGGCTGAGTGGTTTGTTGCAGAATGTGAGTTTCAAGGGTCTATTGGCTTTATGGTTATTCAGATGGAATACTGATGAGACTGTCTTGGAAGGGTTGGGAATCAGGTGCCATTTTGAGAAGAAATTCTCCAATTTCTTTAGGTCTTCATTGAGTATCTGTTCCAGAGTTGAGAAAGATTGTTCTTGGTGAAGAAGAGCTATATCATCAGCATACAGAAATTTTTGAGAATTAGTAGCTGGGATATCAGCAGTGTAGACATTAAATAGTAAGGGAGCAAGAACTGACCCCTGTGGCAGTCCGTTATTTAGGGTGCGAGGTCTGCTTTTTTTGTTGTTGAGGTGTACTGTTATTTTCCTGTTGGTGAGAAAATTATTTATTAGTTTGATGATATTTTTACAGTTGATTATTTTGGATAGTTTGTATAATAATCCCTCTCTCCAAACTGTATCGTATGCGGCGGTTAGGTCCACAAAAACTAACATTTATATATACATACTAGACGAATGACCCGGGCAACGCCCGGGTTTACCCGATTAAATGTTTTATTCAAACACTATTCGTTACAATTATAAATTTGGCGCCGTGGATGTCACTCTTGTGAAACGTCCCGCTCCAAACTTTACATGTACATTAGGTCAGCTGATATTACCTCCCATCTTCACCGCTAGAGGCGTTGCTCGCGAGCAAAAGGGCAAACTCGACGAATATCCGGGATAGAGACCTGAAAATTTCACTATAAGTTTTTCCAGATTCTACTCTATATACTGTTAAAATTTCAGTCAGATTAGTTACGATATAAATCTTCAAATCGAGCGAGAGTCTATAAATATTTCGATTTAGATCAAGTATTTTAATTATTAAACGAACACACACTATTATTAATAAAATTTTGAGAAGATTTCGATTTTAAACGTATTTATAACCTTGATATAGGGCGCTGTTCGTGAGCCAAGTAGAATAATTTGAATATATAGTTTTAATATTTAATTTATATATAATTTAAAATAGCCTATCGTTTTCCTCGTATTTTTTACCTATGTATGGAAATTTTGGTACTGTAAAAAAAACTTTGCTTCGATAATATTTAAAAAAAAAACACCCAGGCTAAGTTTTGAACCAAGGTTGTGGAAACACGAAGCCGCACACCTAACCATTAAGCTACGCTTGGCAGCGTAAATATTCGCATGTAAAGCTATTTCAGGCCTTAGATATTTCTAACGACCTTTTTGAAATAGGTTTTTGAAACGTGGAAATTATAATACTTCAAATAAATTGAAATAGAGTGAACACAAATAAAACATACCAAATATTTCGAATTAGAGCAGTTATTTTAAACGGCGAATTAGATCAGTTATATCTAAAAATGAAAATATATAAATAAATAAAACATACCAAATATTTCAAGAGCAGTTATTTTAAACGGCGAATTAGATCAGTTATATCTAAAAATGAAAATATATAAATAAATAAAACCTACCAAATATTTCAAATTAGAGCAGTTATTATATAAATATGTATATTATATGTGTTATTAAGCGAACTATATTAGTTATTTTAAACGGCGAATTAGATCAGTTATATCTAAAAATGAAAATATATAATTAAATAAAACATACCAAATATTTCAAATTAGAGCAGCTATTATATAAATATTTATATTATATGTGTTATTAAGTGAACTATTATTAATAAAATATTGAGAAGATTTAGATTTTAAACGTATTTATAACCTTTTAGTACTTGATAGAGGGCGCTGTTCGTGAGCTAAGTAGAATAATTTGAATATATAGTTTTAATAATTGATTTAAATATTTTTTAAAATAGCCTATCGTCATCCCCTTTATTTTTTACCTATGTATGGAAATTTTGGTTTGAATTAGTGAACTACTGCGAATTCGTATACCGGGCATACAGACCAACAGACCAACAAACATACAAACATTCAATTTTATATATATAGATATCGAATATATATACGAATGCTACTAAGTATTTTTCTATCAAAAATGTTATAGAGAAAACAATGATAACGTTATCTCTGAGTAAATATAAGAAAGTTATAGCATTAAAATTGTTGGAGCTTGGTTCCTAACAATGTTATCTCGGACTTCCGTCTAGCTCCTTAGCCTTTTGTCTGGTCTTAGGTGATGACGATTTCTGGCAGAGCTTGATGTGGACTGTACTCTATGACCAGACCGGCGGATTGACTACTGAGACTTCTCTAGATGCGATGTAGCAGCAAGCTGTTTGAATAAAGGAAGGATCAAACAGCCTCACTGGTTTTAGCTGACTGACTGACTTCTATTATAACTTTCACTCTTTTTATATGCATATGTCGTAAACCCGAGTAAGCCAACAAGTGAGTTGGAAGCAGTCGGGGTTAAGTGGCAAGGCGTGCAGAGTGGGAAGTCCGCACTGGACAGTAAGGAAAAAGTTTGAGATCAAAAGGCGCTCTTCCAGGACGTCTCAAGTGGCACCAGGACCAGGGAAGAGTTGAAGATTAACAGAGCAAAGCTTGGCGTCCTGCATGAAGCCGCGAGGGCAGAGAGGAGCCAAAACGGCGGCCACGAGGGACGCCGTGAGATGAAAACGGACCTAGTACTGAGCGGGCCTGTCAGAAATATCAACTGTAACTCTAACCGTCAACAGCCAGACGTTTTTTTTCCCTCTCCGGATCCCCGGGTATTCATTCTCATTGGTCAGTCTTATGTGGGTCATCCTCCCCTCCCCTGGGGTCCGGTGGTAAACTTGAGACAACTGGAAGGCGCCATACTTTATTACTTACATAGCTTTGTTTAAATTACGATACATATATATTTAAATAAATCAGAAGAAAAAATAAAATTTGCATAATTATAGAACAATGCAACCTGGCAAGTTGTTTTGCATGGCTAGGTGCCAACAAATATATCAAGAGGAAATTGCATTCTCCAATCTAAATCTGTATGTAATCAATCTACCCAATGAACACTTTGAATACATTTTAATTGGTTCGACACACAAAAGAAAGTGGAAGTGTGTGTACTGAAAATATATCATCAAATATTATTTTAAGAAACTAAATAGAGATTTATTTAGCTTCCATTTTAATGGTATTTGCATAAATTTGTTTTAGATCAAATACCATTAACATAGAACCCCCTCAAGCGTTATATAATCATGGATAAAACTTTATATATTGATATCGCTGGTCATTTTTTTAGCCAGAGGTTGTTCACACTTGGTTATCTCGTGTGCCTTCAGCAAAGGTCACTGGAATATCTTTCAGAATTATTGTCTGAATCCTGATATACATGCTAAAAAAGGTACAACTTCCTTAAATTTTATTTGTAAGTCTTCAATAAAGGTCACTGTAATATCTTTCAGAGTTATCGTCTCAATCCCGATATACATGCTGAAAGGTACAACTTCCTTAAGTTTTGTTTTTAAGACTTCAATAAAGGTCAATGTAATATCTTTCAGAATTATTGTCTGAATACCGATATATATGCTAAAAGGTTACATGCTAATTCACACAAGAAAAAAATAAAAAATAATGTGATAAAACATATTAGATAATACAAGTATACAAGTAGATAATAGAAGTATACTTGTAATAAAGATATTTCTCAAATATAATACTTTGTTTATTATCTATAAATTTCGAAAGGCCTCAAATCAAATATAATAAATGTATTTTAAACTTGTTCCAGTCCTACCAAAATGTAAAAATAAATATATAGAGAGAAGCGAAACTAGCACTGAAAAACAAACAAATAGCTACAGCCATGTGTTTAATGTAGCATCCATTTCATGGTTGAATTCCACTTAATCTATATCACACCACACAATGTTAACTAATAATAGAAAAAATAAAGTTTTGGCTGGTCTTACTAAAATAACTATTTTTGCAAAGTCTTAAAATATGTTTCTCTATTCTACGCTCGATTGCAATTTTCATTGAAAAAAAAACTTTTATTAATTTTTGACCAGTTATTACGGCAGTTAATTTTTTTTTCTGCTTGGTAAAATTATGAAATATTTTAATTTTTTATTCATCTTTATTATTAAAAGAGATAACTTACTGTTATGGTTTTAATGAAGAGAAATGAATATTATATAATGAAAACTTATTTATATACAGCTAAACCTGTCTATAGCGCCCTCTCTAAATAACGCCTCCCTCTCTATAGCGCCCGATTTTGAATACGTAGTGCGATGCGATTTACATTAAAAGTGACCTGTCTATAGCACCCTATTTTTGTGAGTCCCAAGAGGGGGTGCTATAGGCAGGTTTAACTGTAGTTTAAAAAAAGATTATTGATTAAAAAATGATAACTATTATATTTGTAATTTTGATTTATTTACATTTAGACTAAGCTATTAAGGCTATTAATCTGAGTAAGATAAATTTATGGATCCCCTCTCACGTTAACATAGACGGCAACAAGATGACTGACCAGTTGGCTAAAGAAAGCTGTAAGGGCCAGCCTGAAAACTCCCAACTCACCTATTCTGAAATTTCTTCCATCCACAAAAAACCTCTCTCTCTGGAAATCCACCCTAAACCACCCCTGGTACACCCCATTCCTAACGAATCTTCTTTCCACACCCTTACTAAGGAAAAACAAACGGCGATTTCAAGATTACGAACAGGATATCTTAGAATGCTCAAATTTAATGGAAAAATCAAAACATTCCCGAAATGCCCCAAATGTGATTCCCAACCAGCCAGTCCTGAACATCTATTGAATTGTATTAAATCCTCCAAAAAAGACCTCTGGGAAAACCCCAGGACTATAATAGAAAAGCTGAGACAATAGGAACTAATGGAGATCGTTTAAACGACTTGAGGAATAAGCAACAACAACAACAAGATTATTTTTTGTTTTCAATATATTTCATAGATATAAATAATATTTTATATATACCTTGTGCCATAGTGTATAAAATAGCCAAACAGCTCACATTTTAGGCTTTACCCATCAAGATAATCATGGCGTGGTACTACATGTGTAGACATGTGGTGTACTTACAGTACAAGCTGTCACAACCCTCTACCCACCATGTTATCATGGCCTGGTACTACATGTGTAGACCTGTGACAATTTTTTTTTTGACAATTAAAATATTTTTTATTGACTGTTAGTCAATGTTACAACTCAACCAGGAGGGTGAAAAGAAATATTTACATTTATAAGTTGTCAGGAATCAAGGCATCGCCGCCTAAGTCTGGCCATATCGGTGCCAACATCGTGATGGTAGCCCCGAGCCAGTTCTATGGCCGCGCCGAGGAATTCAGCGAGGACCCCCTTCAGCGCAGGTGAAAGTTTCGTCATGAGGGACGCTCTGTCTTCGGTGAATAAAATGGCGTCCTTAAGGTCATTAACATCGATCCCTGTATCATATAAGGGCCTTAGGCAGGTCATGTGCTTCAGTTTTCTGAAGATTTTAAAAATCATGACATCCTCTTGCTCATCTGTCATCTGTTCCTCGTGGGGAACGGGCGGTGTCGGCCCAGTAGGCCGAGGCGCAGGCAGTGGGGGTGTAGGTGCTGCGGCTGGTGTTTTCGTTAGCTCAGCTCTAACTTGACCAAGGACCTTATATAAATTAGAGGTGTGTCCGGGCTTCAGGTCCAGAATTTGACCGATCAGGCCGACGAGGGCGTCGCACTGCGGAGGCGACAGGAGGGGTCCATTCCTCTGGGCCTTGGTCCTCGAGGAGAGGAGGTCCAGGACCTCCTCCCGCCCAAGACTAAGGGCGTCCGTCCTAGCAAAGGACACGCTGGGGTTTCCTTCTATGAACGCCACGAGGTCATCCCCCGTTGCGTTTCTTGTTGATGACGCGGAGGACGCAGTGGTCTCCTCCACGATGGACATCTCCACGTCCTGTGTTGGGGCTGCAGGCCCGAGGGTCTCCTGGATGGGCGGAGGGCCACGCGGGGCAGCGAAGTCAGGTCGAGCGGGAGGCGTCGGCTCTGGATGACGCGGCGTCGCCGAGCGAGGGTCCACGGGATTCTTGGGTACCTGCAGGGGTGGAGCAGGGGTCACAGGTGGAGGGGCAGGGGGCGTCTCCTCCATAGGTAAGGCTGGGGCCGCTGGTGGAGATGGTCGAAGGGCGGATGGATGGAGCACAGCTCGGGCCATGGGAGGAGCGCTGCAAACCTCCATGGCTAGATTGGAGGGAGCTGGCGCAGGAGGCTGGGCTGCTGACCGCTGAGGCGGTGCAGAGGTGGTCGGTGGTGGGACGCCAGCAGGAGTGGTTGGTGGGGCCATTCTGGTGTTGTTGGCCAGCCCTGCAAGCAGGGGGCAGATGGCCCTCCGATGCCCTTGTCCGTGGCACCTGGAACACCTGATGCCCGAGGATAGGTACGCAGGCCAGGCTTGGCCTTTGATGCTGATGTCAAGGCGGGTTGGAAGCCTCTCGATGGTGATCCCCTCATGTAGGGTGATGAAGACGTCACGCCGGCCATCGACGTAGACGTAGGGGCCCGCCTTCATCTGCTTAGGGGCGATGGACGTAACCCGCCCATATGGAGAGAGGGCGGTGATGACAGCAGAGTCCGCCACAAAGAAGGGGAGGTTACCCACTGTAATCCTTTCCGCTCTTTTGCGGAAAGGGAATGCCCTGAGGAGTGTTCCCTCAACCTCGAGGCCCTCACTTATGAGGCGCTCGGCCAGGCCTCTGTTGGTTAGTCCCAGTAGCTGGTGGCCGTTCACCTTGGTGATCTGGATGACTCCGGCGGTTCCTCCGAGTTTCCTATCCAAAGCCCTAAGGTAGTGGAAGGGCTCAAGTTCGGGGCTGTGTTCGATGTACACACAGTGTTCCTCGGAAGAGGACGCCTGCCGCGCCCTGGCATCCGCGATGTGAGCCCTGGTGGCCCTGATTTCTTGGGCTCGGGGCACTGATCCCGCCGATGATTGAGGTCGGCGAATGGTCCTGGAAGCTCCGGCATTGGAGGAGGGTGCAGCCGTCGTAGGTGAATTCCCCGAGCCACGGCGCCTCTTCCTACCCTGGACGAGGGTAAATCCTTCCTCAGCTCCAGGATTCACCTCTTCTGTGATGTCAGCCCAGTTTCTCCGGACTTGAGCAGCGGCGTTAGAAGTTAGAATAGCCGCAAGGTCGATCGGCGCGGCATAATTTGCATCCTGGCCGCCGGCGGGCGGATTTACATAGTTTTGATTTTTTCTCAAAACAATTGGAATTTCGTTCTGCAAATATTGATTTGCGGATAATTCTGCACATGGTTGTGCAAGTGAGCCGTGCCTTACAGGCTTTTGACGGGCCTTCAGCCCGTATAAAATTGGTCGCCATCCGCGACACTTTTCGCCCGCCAGAGGCGAAAAACTCAGGAGCACGCGCGACGCGTGGCCGCACGGCCGTGTGTAGACATGTGGTGTACTTACAGTACAAGCTGTCACAACCCTCTACCCACCATGTTATCATGTCCTGGTACTACATGTGTAGACATGTGGTGTACTTACAGTACAAGCTGTCACAACCTTCTACCCACCACGTTATCATGGCCTGGTACTACATGTGTAGACATGTGGTGTACTTACAGTACAAGCTGTCACAACCTTCTACCCACCACGTTATCATGTCCTGGTACTACATGTGTAGACATGTGGTGTACTTACAGTACAAGCTGTCACAACCTTCTACCCACCACGTTATCATGGCCTGGTACAACATGTGTAGACATGTGGTGTACTTACAGTCAAGCTGTCACAACCCTCTACCCACCATGTTATCATGTCCTGGTACTACATGTGTAGACATGTGGTGTACTTACAGTACAAGCTGTCACAACCTTCTATCCACCACGTTATCATGGCCTGGTACTACATGTGTAGACATGTGGTGTACTTACAGTACAAGCTGTCACAACCCTCTACCCACCACGTTATCATGGCCTGGTACTACATGTGTAGACATGTGGTGTACTTACAGTACAAGCTGTTACGAACTACTAAGACAGTATCTCCAAAGTCAGAAAATGTAAAAAAGACATCTATAAATCCAATAGAAATAAAGGGAGTTAGCAGCAAACATAAATCTCCTTTAAAAAAAGGAATCTTTCGATTCAGCAAATATTTAGTTTTGTGAGCCAATAAGGGAAAGCCCTGGAATATTTCCTTTGTTATTACTCTGATCCAATTATATAGAGATTTAGCAGTCCCTTTACAATTCAGATAAAACCTTTCTACACAACAATCTATATTTTATCTGTGTTGGAAATATCAACTTTCCTCATATTCGAAATGGATATCACATTTTTCATTTTGTAAAATAAATAGAACAAAAGTTAAATTGTACTGGAATAAGGGGGATATATATGTTATATAAAAATGAATGAGATTTTCTGCTTGAATTTAGATCATGTTGAGGATTATGGTAATGCAGTCGTGGTTGAAATCTTGAAAGTATAATAACAAAAATAGTTTTGATCAGTAATTCAATTGAGTTAAAGGAATATATATCTATCTATATTAATAAAATGCAAATTTCATAAGTGGTTTTCGCTAAAAACTTTCGTTACAATGCATCAATTTCGACCAAATTTTCAACATTTATGTAAAACGAGATGGAGCAGGTTTTGCTTAACATCAAAATATTTTTCCTAACTTTAACATGCGTAACTTCGCTGTTATCGATTAAATACAAAAAAAAATCAACAGAGTTAATTTTATTTATATATAAATACAAAAAAAATTCAGCAATTCATTCAACTCAATCTAAAAAAATATTCAAAACAAGCAATTTTAAGATAACACCATATGTAAAACAGTCGGCCAAGAAAACAACAACGATATTACATCTTTCTCACATATTCACACACAATCTTGATTAATAATTAAAACTAATCTTTAACATTGTTTATTATATTTCATAATATATAATATTCGTTAGGCAAACTTTCACTCGGATAAAACCCGGGCGAAGCCGGGTACACATCCGCTAGTATATATATAACAATTTAATGAAAGTAATGCCTGGCTTAAGGCGAATAGAACAAGGAAAACTAAAGATATTTACATAATGTACAAAAGATTTGAGCCGGCCAACGGGAAAGAACAACAACGAGTTTTTATAGGGGAAGAGTGACCTCTGGCGGTCGATTTAACAGAGTATTTGAATCTATGAAATTATAATTTAAAATAAAACAATATTTTTATATAACATATATATATATATATATATTAAAAGCATCTGCTTATCGTGTAACTAAAAGTTGCTGCTGATGGCATTCGCCATCTGTCGGTATAAATATCAACTAATCGTTGATTTATTATTTATTCCAGAATAGAACCACGCTGATGAGGGCTAACAGCCTGAAACGCGTACGTGGTTAGCTTTTCTTGATTAATCGAAAAAGGTTATTTGAATAATTCTGGAATAATTAATCAACGATTAGTATATATTCATTACGATAGATAGCGCAAGCCATCAGAAACTTTTAATGAAAATATGAGATATTTACTGACTTAAATAAACTCTTCAAGTTAAAACGGAGATTGGAGAGAAGTATCTTGTGAGAATTTTATTAGTAAGCTTTCGGATGCATGCATCCTTCTACAAGCTTCACGAAGGCTAATCGTTAAACCTGTAAAAGGACGTCCGAAAGCTTGCAAATAATATTCTCACAAGATACTCCTCTCTAATATCCGTTTTATAACCTTGCATTTTGCTATATAAGATATTTATTTTCTTAATTTTTATATTTTGTTTATTAAATTCCACAAAACACATTAAATATATATATAAAGAATTAACGATGGAGAGAATTCACTCTCAAATGAAGATTATTTTTTATATTACCAAATACCTCATATACAACCTATGGATAAATGTTGATTTTAATAACAAATATGATACAGAGGAGAAGTTCGACTTAATTTTATCGATTCAAATATAAATCTGTCCATATTCTCTCTGGCCTGAATATGGTCATTTTATGTAAATAATTATACAATGTGTAAAGTCTAAATGAAGCTTGTTTTATTTCCTTCAATGAAGAAAAACTTTCAACAGACACAATTACTATAAATATTATTTTTTATATTTAAATATATAGGTATAGAGATGTATGAATGTTATATGATGATTATTTTATTTTAAAATTATATATCCTAGATCTAATTACTCTGTAAAGTCGACCGTCAGATGTCACGGCTTTCCCTATATAAACATATTGCTGTTGTTTATCTTTCTGTAGATGTGTAAATATTTAGTCTTCTTTTTTATTCATTATTCATAACCTATATATATATATATATATATATGGAAAAACAGTACACAAATGTGACATTGTACTGGGATAAGATGCATAAATTATAAAAAAAAGGCATCTCCTTATCGTGCAACTGATATTTTCTGATTGATATTTATTCCGATAGATAACGCAAGCCATCAGCAACTTTCAGTTACACGACAAGGAGATGCCTTTTTCATAATTTATGCACCTTATCCCATTACAATATCACATTTGTACTATTCTTTCACATTGTATCGCGGTCTCACGCAATTCTGGCCTTAACTACCCGTTTCATGATTTTTCAAGATGCCTGAATAACCAGTTTTTTTGGTTGTTGAGGTACAGCTTGCACCACGCTGATGAAGGCCAACAGCCCGAAACGCGTCCGTGGTTAGGTTTCCTTGATCAATCAAAAATGGGTAATTGACCAATTTTGGAATAATTAGAAATCAACAAGAATAGTTAATATTTATTCCGATAGATGGCGCAAACCATCAGCAACTTTTTGTTACATGATAAGGAGATGCCTTTTTCATAATATATATATGGATTTGTTTGATTTCTTACAATTTTAGTAACGTAGTTCTACCTGTCGAAGGACTGTTGAGCCTGAAAGCTTGTATTGCCGTTATATTTAAAAGAAACTCTTTCTTCAGGGAATTATCCTTTATTTATAAACTGTATACAAAGTAGTAAACATTTTTTTTTTAATATTGAGTGAATATCAAATGTCATATTTTCATCTATTGATTCGATGTTAACCTAGAAATGTGTGTATTGAATTATTTTAGGGATGTTTTGTAGTTTTGGCTGAGTTTGAAAAAAATATTTTCTCGGTTTTTGTCTTCTCCCTTCTAATAAGATATCGGAAATCCAATTTGTGTTTTTGGGGGCAGAATTTGGAGTTAGATAAACTTGGTTAGACAACTTTAGAGTTTGTAGACATTCTCTGTGTGAGAGACAACTTTCTATACTGATCCCGTGTGACAACTATATCTCTGCATACATATAGTACCAGGCCATGATAATCATGGTAGGTAGTGACAGCCAGTACTGTAAGTACACCACATGTCTACACATGTAGTACTAGGCCATGATAATCATGGTAGGTAGTGACAGCCAGTACTGTAAGTACACCACATGTCTACACCTGTAGTACCAGGCCATGATAATCATGGTAGGTAGTGACAGCTTGTACTGTAAGTACACCACATATCTACACATGTAGTACTAGGCCATGATAATCATGGTAGGTAGTGACAGCCAGTGCTGTAAGTACACCACATGTCTACACATGTAGTACCAGGCCATGATAACATGGTGGGTAGAGGGTTGTGACAGCTTGTACTGTAAGTACACCACATGACTACACATGTAGTACTAGGCCATGATAATCATGGTAGGTAGTGACAGCCAGTACTGTAAGTACACATGTCTACACCTGTAGTACCAGGCCATGATAATCATGGTAGGTAGTGACAGCTTGTACTGTAAGTACACCACATATCTACACTCGGCCGTGCGGCCACGCGTCGCGCGAGCTCCTGAGTTTTTCGCCTCTGGCGGGCGAAAAGTGTCGCGGATGGCGACGAATATGGTATGGGCTGAAAGCCCGTCAAAAGCCGAAGAAAAGCCTGTAAGGCTCGGCTCTAAAGCACAGCCCAGAGCGGAAATAACAGCAAAAAACGTTTTGCAGACCAATTCCTCGATGAATTCAAAAGAAAATCATAACTATGTAAATCCGCCCGCCGGCAGCCAGGATGCAAATTCTGCCGCGCCGGTCGACCTCTCTCTCTTGCGGCTATTCCAACTTCTAACGCCGCTGCTCAAGTCCGGAGAAACTGGGCTGACATCACAGAAGAGGTGAATCCTGGAGCTGAGGAAGGATTTACCCTCGTCCAGGGTAGGAAGAGGCGCCGTGGCTCGGCAAATTCGCCTACGGCAGCTGCACCATCCTCCAATGCCGGAGGTTCCAGGACCATTCGCCGACCTCAACCATCGGCGGGTTCGGTGCCGCGGGCCCAAGAAATCAGGGTCACCAGAGCACACATCGCGGAAGCCAGGGCGCGGCAGGCGTCCTCCTCCGAGGAACACTGTGTTTACATCGAACACAGCCCCGAACTGGAGCCCTTCCACTACCTTAGGGCACTGGATAGGATGCTCGGAGGAACTGCCGGAGTCATCCAGATCACCAAGGTGAACGGCCACCAGCTCCTGGGACTGACCAACAGAGGCCTGGCCGAGCGCCTCATAAGTGAGGGCCTCGAGGTTGAGGGAACACTCCTCAGGGCATTCCCTTTCCGCAAAAGAGCGGAAAGGATTACAGTGGGTAACCTCCCCTTCTTTATAGGAGACTCCGCTGTCATCAACGCCCTCTCTCCATATGGGCGGGTCACGTCCATCGCCCCTAAGCAGATGAAGGCGGGCCCCTACGTCTACGTCGATGGCCGGCGAGACGTCTTCATCATCCTACATGAGGGGATCACCATCGAGAGGCTTCCAACCCGCCTCGACATCAACATCAAAGGCGAGGCCTGGCCTGCGTACCTGTCCTCGGGCATCAGGTGTTCCAGGTGCCACGGACAAGGGCATCGGAGGGCCATCTGCCCCCTGCTTGCAGGGCTGGCCAACAACACCAGAATGGCCCCACCGACCACTCCTGCTGGCGTCCCACCACCGACCACCCCTGCACCTCCTCAGCGGTCAGCAGCCCAGCCTCCTGCGCCGACACCCTCCAATCCAGCCATGGAGGTTTGCAGCGCTCCTCCCGTGGCCCGAGCTGCGCTCCACTCATCCGCACCTCGGCCATCTCCACCAGCGGCCCCAGCCTTTCTTATGGAGGAGACGCCTCCTGCCCCTCCACCAGTGACCCCTGCTCCGTCCCTGCGAACACCTGGGAGTCGCGAGCCTGCGGCCCCAACACCGGACGTGGAGATGTCCATCGTGGAGACCTTTGCGTCCTCCACGTCATCGGCAAAAAACGCAACGAGAGTCGACCTCGATGCGTTCATCGAGGGGCACCCCAGCGTGTCCTTCGCTAAGACGGACGCCCTTGGTCTTGGGCGGGAGGAGGTCCTGGACCTCCTCTCCTCGAGGACCAAGGCACAGAGGAAAGGACCCCTCCTGTCGCCTCCGCAGTGCGACGCCCTCGCCGGCCTGATCGGGCAAATCTTAGATCTAAGGCCCGGAGCAGCCAGCAACCTTTACAAGGTCCTCGGACAAGTCAGGGCTGAGCTCAGGACAACACCAGCAGTGCCTCCAACACCCCCACTGCCTGCGCCTCGGCCTGCTGAGACGGCGCCGCCCGCTCCTCAAGGGGAGGAGTCAGCACCAGCTGAAGTGGCATATCCGCCTCCACTGCCAGTTAAGATGACAGACGAGGCCCGTGACAGGTGGCTCCTCGACCTGTTCAAGGAATTGAACTATAAGACCTTCCTGATACCCTTACTTGGTTGGACCAGACCGGAACAAATCATTCGTGCGGGTCTGCATTCCGGAGAAGAACGGAATGATATTCTCGGCGCACATCCAAACCAAAGGAGCATCCTTGCGAACTTCTTGGGCTCTGTCATCGAGCGTGCTCGAGGCGGTGATCAATCTGCTCTCGACCAATTGTCGGACTTTAGGTCAATGTTGTGCCGCTGATGAAACTATTGTAAATAATTGTAATTTCCCCCCCACTGACTTGAGTGTACCATTGACTGAATGGTCAATAAAATCTGTTTCATTGTCATTGTCACATGTCTACACATGTAGTACTAGGCCATGATAATCATGGTAGGTAGTGACAGCCAGTGCTGTAAGTACACCACATGTCTACACATGTAGTACCAGGCCATGATAACATGGTGGGTAGAGGGTTGTGACAGCTTGTACTGTAAGTACACCACATGTCTACACATGTAGTACTAGGCCATGATAATCATGGTAGGTAGTGACAGCTTGTACTGTAAGTACACCACATATCTACACATGTAGTACTAGGCCATGATAATCATGGTAGGTAGTGACAGCCAGTGCTGTAAGTACACCACATGTCTACACATGTAGTACCAGGCCATGATAACATGGTGGGTAGAGGGTTGTGACAGCTTGTACTGTAAGTACACCACATGTCTACACATGTAGTACTAGGCCATGATAATCATGGTAGGTAGTGACAGCCAGTACTGTAAGTACACCACATGTCTACACCTGTAGTACCAGGCCATGATAATCATGGTAGGTAGTGACAGCTTGTACTGTAAGTACACCACATGTCTACACTCGGCCGTGCGGCCACGCGTCGCGCGAGCTCCTGAGTGTTTCGCCTCTGGCGGGCGAAAAGTGTCGCGGATGGCGACAAATTTTATACGGGCTGAAAGCCCGTCAAAAGCCGAGCAAAAGCCTGTAAGGCACGGCTCACTAGCACAACCATGTGCAGAATTATCCGCAAATCAAGATTTGCAGAACGAAATTCCAATAGTTTTGAGAAAAAATCAAAACTATGTAAATCCGCCCGCCGGCGGCCAGGATGCAAATTCTGCCGCGCCGGTCGACCTTGCGGCTATTCCAACTTCTAACGCCGCTGCTCAAGTCCGGAGAAACTGGGCTGACATCACAGAAGAGGTGAATCCTGGAGCTGAGGAAGGATTTACCCTCGTCCAGGGTAGGAAGAGGCGCCGTGGCTCGGGGAATTCACCTACGACGGCTGCACCCTCCTCCAATGCCGGAGCTTCCAGGACCATTCGCCGACCTCAATCATCGGCGGGATCAGTGCCCCGAGCCCAAGAAATCAGGGCCACCAGGGCTCACATCGCGGATGCCAGGGCGCGGCAGGCGTCCTCTTCCGAGGAACACTGTGTGTACATCGAACACAGCCCCGAACTTGAGCCCTTCCACTACCTTAGGGCTTTGGATAGGAAACTCGGAGGAATCGCCGGAGTCATCCAGATCACCAAGGTGAACGGCCACCAGCTACTGGGACTAACCAACAGAGGCCTGGCCGAGCGCCTCATAAGTGAGGGCCTCGAGGTTGAGGGAACACTCCTCAGGGCATTCCCTTTCCGCAAAAGAGCGGAAAGGATTACAGTGGGTAACCTCCCCTTCTTTGTAGCGGACTCTGCTGTCATCACCGCCCTCTCTCCATTTGGGCGGGTTACGTCCATCGCCCCTAAGCAGATGAAGGCGGGCCCCTACGTCTACGTCGATGGCCGGCGTGACGTCTTCATCACCCTACATGAGGGGATCACCATAGAGAGGCTTCCAACCCGCCTCGACATCAACATCAAAGGCCAAGCCTGGCCTGCATACCTATCCTCGGGCATCAGGTGTTCCAGGTGCCACGGACAAGGGCATCGGAGGGCCATCTGCCCCCTGCTTGCAGGGCTGGCCAACAACACCAGAATGGCCCCACCAACCACTCCTGCTGGCGTCCCACCACCGACCACCTCTGCACCGCCTCAGCGGTCAGCAGCCCAGCCTCCTGCGCCAGCTCCCTCCAATCTAGCCATGGAGGTTTGCAGCGCTCCTCCCATGGCCCGAGCTGTGCTCCATCCATCCGCACCTCGGCCATCTCCACCAGCGGCCCCAGCCTTACCTATGGAGGAGACGCCTTCTGCCCCTCCACCTGTGATCCCTGCTCCGTCCCTGCAGGTACCCAAGAATCCCGTGGACCCTCGCTCGGCGACGCCGCGTCATCCAGAGCCGACGCCTCCCGCTCGACCTGACTTCGCTGCCCCGCATGGCCCTCCGCCCATCCAGGAGACCCTCGGGCCTGCAGCCCCAACACAGGACGTGGAGATGTCCATCGTGGAGGAGACCACTGCGTCCTCCGCGTCATCGGCAAAAAACGCAACGAGAGTCGACCTCGATGCGTTCATCGAGGGGCTCCCCAGCGTGTCATTCGCTAAGACGGACGCCCTTGGTCTTGGGCGGGAGGAGGTCCTGGACCTCCTCTCCTCGAGGACCAAGGCGCAGAGGAAGGGACCCCTCCTGTCGCCTCCGCAGTGCGACGCCCTCGTCGGCCTGATCGGTCAAATTCTGGACCTGAAGCCCGGACACACCTCTAATTTATATAAGGTCCTCGGACAAGTCAAGGCCGAGCTCAGGACAACACCAGCAGTGCCTCCAACACCCACACTGCCTGCGCCTTGGCCTGCTAAGCCAACACCACCCGCTCTCCACGGGGAAAAGACGTCGCCGGACATCGCGACACCTCCACCTCCACTGTCCACCGAATTCATTGATGCCTGCTACGACCAGGCAAATGACATAATTTATGAATTAAGCGATGAGCGCTACTCGGAGACTTTATCCGATATCGGAGTCACTGAGGGTGACATCGTAGAGGCAATTATTTTCCCCGACGATAGGGAACCTCTCCTCAGGCGCCTCTCCACTCAGAAGAGAACCACTCTTGCCGGGATCGTCAGCGCTGCATCTGAGCGCGCTCGGAGCTCGGATCCCTTTGTGCGTGAAGGCCTGCGCATATTCAGCGAAATGCTCCCCCCCCCTAATCTGTAAATCCCATTAATTCTTGATTGAATGTAACTATTGACGAGTGTCAATAAAGTATGTTTTAATTGTCACATGTCTACACATGTAGTACCAGGCCATGATAACATGGTGGGTAGAGGGTTGTGACAGCTTGTACTGTAAGTACACCACATGTCTACACATGTAGTACTAGGCCATGATAATCATGGTAGGTAGTGACAGCTTGTACTGTAAGTACACCACATATCTACACATGTAGTACTAGGCCATGATAATCATGGTAGGTAGTGACAGCCAGTGCTGTAAGTACACCACATGTCTACACATGTAGTACCAGGCCATGATAACATGGTGGGTAGAGGGTTGTGACAGCTTGTACTGTAAGTACACCACATGTCTACACATGTAGTACTAGGCCATGATAATCATGGTAGGTAGTGACAGCCAGTACTGTAAGTACACCACATGTCTACACCTGTAGTACCAGGCCATGATAATCATGGTAGGTAGTGACAGCTTGTACTGTAAGTACACCACATATCTACACTCGGCCGTGCGGCCACGCGTCGCGCGAGCTCCTGAGTTTTTCGCCTCTGGCGGGCGAAAAGTGTCGCGGATGGCGACGAATATGGTATGGGCTGAAAGCCCGTCAAAAGCCGAAGAAAAGCCTGTAAGGCTCGGCTCTAAAGCACAGCCCAGTGCGGAAATAACAGCAAAAAACGTTTTGCAGACCAATTCCTCGATGAATTCAAAAGAAAATCATAACTATGTAAATCCGCCCGCCGGCAGCCAGGATGCAAATTCTGCCGCGCCGGTCGACCTCTCTTGCGGCTATTCCAACTTCTAACGCCGCTGCTCAAGTCCGGAGAAACTGGGCTGACATCACAGAAGAGGTGAATCCTGGAGCTGAGGAAGGATTTACCCTCGTCCAGGGTAGGAAGAGGCGCCGTGGCTCGGCAAATTCGCCTACGGCAGCTGCACCATCCTCCAATGCCGGAGGTTCCAGGACCATTCGCCGACCTCAACCATCGGCGGGTTCGGTGCCGCGGGCCCAAGAAATCAGGGTCACCAGAGCACACATCGCGGAAGCCAGGGCGCGGCAGGCGTCCTCCTCCGAGGAACACTGTGTTTACATCGAACACAGCCCCGAACTGGAGCCCTTCCACTACCTTAGGGCACTGGATAGGATGCTCGGAGGAACTGCCGGAGTCATCCAGATCACCAAGGTGAACGGCCACCAGCTCCTGGGACTGACCAACAGAGGCCTGGCCGAGCGCCTCATAAGTGAGGGCCTCGAGGTTGAGGGAACACTCCTCAGGGCATTCCCTTTCCGCAAAAGAGCGGAAAGGATTACAGTGGGTAACTGTGCTGAGAACATGGACGAGAACCTCTACGTATGTTTTCCCACGTGACGCAGCGGAGCGTGACCTTGGCTGCACGGGTGAGTCAGTTGTTGTTTGAGTGAACCTCTTCTGAGTCGCCGGGCATGTGAGCTCTTGAACCTGGCGAGGCGAATTGAAGTGGTTGCGACGAGAATTAACCCGATCAAGGAATTCCCTGAAGTATTTGAAGGACTGGGACAGATCGGAAACCCTTACGAAATCAAATTGAAACCTGGAGCAAAACCATATGCTGTGCATACTCCTCGACGGGTACCAATACCTTTGATGGAAAAGCTCAAAACAAGATTGGAAGAGCTCGAGAAGGCGGGAATCATAGCACAAGTTAACGTTGCGACTGAATGGTGTGCACCGACTGTGATTGCTGGTAAACCGAATGGCGACATACGACTCTGTGTGGATCTCTCAAGGCTGAACGAACATGTACAGCGCGAAGTGCATCCCATGCCAGTGGTGGAGCACATGCTGGGGCAACTGGGGGAAGCAAGATTATTTTCGAAACTGGACGCGAACAGTGGCTTTCACCAGATTCCGTTGAGCCCGGACTGCCAGCATTTAACGACCTTCATCACTCCTTTTGGGAGATATAAATACTGCAGAATGCCATTTGGAATCTCACTCGCCCCAGAGTATTTTCAGAGAGTTATGTCATTAATCTTGCAAGGCATGGACGGTGTAATGTGTTACCTGGACGATATCCTGATATTTGCCTCCGACTCCAAGACTCACGATCGAATTCTTCGTTTAGTGCTCCGAAAACTGAAAGAGGCGAAAGTTACACTAAACAAGGCCAAGTGTGTCTTCGGCGTGCCAAGAATTAATTTTCTTGGGCACATACTGGATGAAGACGGTATCCGACCAGATCCAGCGAAAATCGAAGCGGTGGCGAAGATGCCTGCTCCGACCGATGTTCATGGCGTAAGAAGATTTCTTGGCATGGTGAACCATCTGGGACGCTTTGTGGAAAATTTATCTGAAATTGTGGCTCCACTGAACCAGTTGTTGGTGAAAGGTCAAGACTTCGTTTGGGATTGCAGCCAGGAGCGAGCATTCCGAAAGTTGAAAGAATTGCTCACGACTCAACCCATCTTGGCAGCATACGACGTCAGGAAACCAACTATGGTGTCATCCGACGCATCTTCATACGGCTTGGGAGCGGTACTGAAGCAAGAAGGTAAGAATGGAATCTGGCGACCTGTTGCTTATTCTTCTAGAACTATGACACCTACCGAAAAACGATATGCTCAGATCGAGAAAGAGGCTCTCGCAATTACATGGGCTTGCGAACGTTTTCAAGATTTCCTGCTTGGAAAGCGTTTCCGAATTGAGACCGACCATAAGCCTCTCAGACCCTGAAAAGAAAGGAGGGGAGAAGGAGAAAGGATATGAAATCCAGATATGATCGACGCTGCGGAGCTACGGACATGGAGGAGCTATCCGAAGGTGACACGGTTTGGATTACAGATATGCGAACCTGGGGGATTGTAAAGAAGAAAGCATCGACACCAAGGTCGTATATGGTTGATACTCCAGTTGGGACTTTACGTCGAAACAGGTTCCATCTACGAAAAGGATATGCAGTGCAATATCCAGCTGACCCATCGACGCCGACCTTTTCGGGAGAGGAACTGGTTGAAAATGAAAAGAACCCAGTTGTGGATTATCCCTCTAACGACTCAGAAGACGGCCAGATAAGAACCCGGAGTGGACGAATTGTTAAACCTGTGGATCGCCTTCATTATTAATTATATTATGCATTTAAAGTTTGTAATGTATATATATATTTCAAATCTTAAAAAGGGGGATGTGCTGAGAACATGGACGAGAACCTCTACGTATGTTTTCCCACGTGACGCAGCGGAGCGTGACCTTGGCTGCACGGGTGAGTCAGTTGTTGTTTGGCTCTCTGTATAGATGGACATTAAAACAGTAACCTCCCCTTCTTTATAGGAGACTCCGCTGTCATCAACGCCCTCTCTCCATATGGGCGGGTCACGTCCATCGCCCCTAAGCAGATGAAGGCGGGCCCCTACGTCTACGTCGATGGCCGGCGAGACGTCTTCATCATCCTACATGAGGGGATCACCATCGAGAGGCTTCCAACCCGCCTCGACATCAACATCAAAGGCGAGGCCTGGCCTGCGTACCTGTCCTCGGGCATCAGGTGTTCCAGGTGCCACGGACAAGGGCATCGGAGGGCCATCTGCCCCCTGCTTGCAGGGCTGGCCAACAACACCAGAATGGCCCCACCGACCACTCCTGCTGGCGTCCCACCACCGACCACCCCTGCACCTCCTCAGCGGTCAGCAGCCCAGCCTCCTGCGCCGACACCCTCCAATCCAGCCATGGAGGTTTGCAGCGCTCCTCCCGTGGCCCGAGCTGCGCTCCACTCATCCGCACCTCGGCCATCTCCACCAGCGGCCCCAGCCTTTCTTATGGAGGAGACGCCTCCTGCCCCTCCACCAGTGACCCCTGCTCCGTCCCTGCGAACACCTGGGAGTCGCGAGCCTGCGGCCCCAACACCGGACGTGGAGATGTCCATCGTGGAGACCTTTGCGTCCTCCACGTCATCGGCAAAAAACGCAACGAGAGTCGACCTCGATGCGTTCATCGAGGGGCACCCCAGCGTGTCCTTCGCTAAGACGGACGCCCTTGGTCTTGGGCGGGAGGAGGTCCTGGACCTCCTCTCCTCGAGGACCAAGGCACAGAGGAAAGGACCCCTCCTGTCGCCTCCGCAGTGCGACGCCCTCGCCGGCCTGATCGGGCAAATCTTAGATCTAAGGCCCGGAGCAGCCAGCAACCTTTACAAGGTCCTCGGACAAGTCAGGGCTGAGCTCAGGACAACACCAGCAGTGCCTCCAACACCCCCACTGCCTGCGCCTCGGCCTGCTGAGACGGCGCCGCCCGCTCCTCAAGGGGAGGAGTCAGCACCAGCTGAAGTGGCATATCCGCCTCCACTGCCAGTTAAGATGACAGACGAGGCCCGTGACAGGTGGCTCCTCGACCTGTTCAAGGAATTGAACTATAAGACCTTCCTGATACCCTTACTTGGTTGGACCAGACCGGAACAAATCATTCGTGCGGGTCTGCATTCCGGAGAAGAACGGAATGATATTCTCGGCGCACATCCAAACCAAAGGAGCATCCTTGCGAACTTCTTGGGCTCTGTCATCGAGCGTGCTCGAGGCGGTGATCAATCTGCTCTCGACCAATTGTCGGACTTTAGGTCAATGTTGTGCCGCTGATGAAACTATTGTAAATAATTGTAATTTCCCCCCCACTGACTTGAGTGTACCATTGACTGAATGGTCAATAAAATCTGTTTCATTGTCATTGTCACATGTCTACACATGTAGTACTAGGCCATGATAATCATGGTAGGTAGTGACAGCCAGTACTGTAAGTACACCACATGTCTACACATGTAGTACCAGGCCATGATAACATGGTGGGTAGAGGGTTGTGAAGCTTGTACTGTAAGTACACCACATGTCTATACATGTAGTACCAGGCCATGATAACATGGTGGGTAGAGGGTTGTGACAGCTTGTACTGTAAGTACACCACATGTCTACACATGTAGTACCAGGCCATGATAACATGGTGGGTAGAGGGTTGTGACAGCTTGTACTGTAAGTACACCACATGTCTACACATGTAGTACCAGGCCATGATAACATGGTGGGTAGAGGGTTGTGACAGCTTGTACTGTAATTATATATATGTAGTAAATTTTCAATTGTAATATAACAACACTGTTAGTATAGTTCATTTATTATTAATTAGTTAAGTTAGATTCATTAGTTTAAGAACATACATCGTATCAAAATGTACACCGCTTCTATTTGCTATCGCCCCCCATATTTCGTATTATAGACCATATCTATATTAATATAATCTGTAACATCCTTATTTGCATACAGTATGTTAGGTCATACCCCTTGCCCAGAAGTCCTCCTCTACGGCGTGAGAAGCAGCACAAGTAAGGGACTGCCCTGTAGTACGGTGTCGTGAGTCACTACGGTAACCGTGAACATGGAACTCTGAAACGTGGCTGACTAACAGGGCACCCCCCTTTTCCATGGAGCAACAAAATCATATCATACCTAAGATAGGTTCATTTTAATCTCAAATGATGGATATGTAAAATATTTATCCCTCATTAACCATGTAAAATTGTATCCAAACTTTGAGATATAATGACGTGATAATAAAAACAGCAAAAGATTGTGGTTTGAAGACGTCGCTACCTGGCAAAGTTTTAAAGGTCATGAGCGCTTACCAATTATACAATCAAACAGCATCCATATGAATCCAGGGCTCAATATCTTTGATATTGTATAACGGCTGAACACATAGATTCTCTCAGATATACAAAGTATCTTCCCCAACACCAGATTTTAAATGTTCAGACAAAAGCCAACAATCTGTATAGAATGATATCGGGGTATGGCCCTCATCAGTACAGGTGGTTACGACTTTGTTAGAACTTAAGGAGTATAGCCTTGTTTTAACTTATTTAATAAGAGATCGTTGAATTTTCCTTTTCGGCAAATGACTACCTTCTCGCACTTGTACAATAGGATTGCATATATAAAAATTATTTATATATACTTTTTAATCAAAAAGGTATATATTTGATCAAATTATCATTTAAATCACCAATATTTTAGTTGGCTGAACGCCATCCTTTATCAAGGTATTCAGCCTTGGCGTTCAGCCAACTGAAATATTGGTAAAATAAATGATATTTTGATCCAATATATGCCTTTTTTGATCAAATATTTATTTATGGATTGCTCTATTTTCAATATACACTGCGTGACATTGAAAATGGAACACCAAGAAATAGTGGCCAGAAAGTGATGAAACTCGGCAGACAGAGAGAGAGACAGGGACGAACAATAAGTGATCTTTATTTCAAAATGATAGTCATAATACAGAGCGAGAACGGCGTCGGCTTAGTAGTAAGTAGGACCACCGCGGACGGCGATGCACGCAGCAACACGTCTAGGTAGAGAGTCAATCAGAGTACGGATGGCGTCCTGAGGGATGGCTCTCCATTCCCTCTCAACCATTTGCCACAGTTCGTCTTCTGAACGCGGCTGTGGCAAGGCATGCAAACGGCGTCCAATGATGTCCCAGACGTGCTCGATTGGTGAGAGATCAGGAGAGTACGGTGGCCAGGGAAGCGTCTGTACATCTTGCAGAGCTTGTTGGCTAATGCGAGCAGTGTGCGGTCGGGCGTTATCCTGCTGATAAAGGGCATTGGGTACCCCCTGAAGTTAGGGGAGTGTCACCGGTCGCAGCACATCATCAATGTATCGTTGGGCCGTCATAGTGCCCTGAATACGAAGTAAAGGTGACCTGGAATCATACGCGATTGAGCCCCAAACCATGATTCCACGTTGTCGCACGGTGGGGCGTTCCACAATTGCTGCCGGATTGGACCTTTCTCCACGTCGACGCCAAAGGCGTACTCGGCGACTATCACTGGACAAGTAGAAACGCGACTCATCTAAGAACACGACCCTGTGCCATTCCGTCATCCACGTCGATCTAGCCCGGCACCATTCCAAACGTTGGCGCCTATTCGGTGGGGTCAATGGCAGTCTTCTTAGCGGACGGCATGAGTGCAAGCCATTAGCAACCAATCGACGGGAAATGGTTCTGGTCGAGATGGAATGATCTAGGGTGTCTTGCACATGTTGCAGGATGGCGGTACAAGTGGCTTGTGGGGCCGCCACTGCTTGTCGAAGGATACGCCGATCCACACGTGCTGACGTCACTCTGGTTGCACCGACATTCCTATAAATTGCCACATTTCCTTGTTCCAACCATCTTCTCCACAGTCTGTGCACCGTGGACGCACCAAGGTGTGTATCAGCTGCGATTTGACGTATGGACCAACCTGCCCTTTTCAGTCCGATCACCATGCCCCTCGTAAAAGCGTCTGTCTGCTTGAACTGCCTCCGTTTACGATGACCTGGCATTCTCTGTTATTACACCTGTCTTTTGACACAAGAACAAAATTTCTACAATGATTTTCCTTGAAGAAATAACGACACGAATACTGTCCTTCTGCAAGTTCCTTCCCTTATATCTTACTCCATGTGCGCACGAGAGCTGCGCATTTTGCATCATTTGCATAACTCGGTTAGGCGCGTCTACCCTGAAATTTGCATAATTTTCTGACCACTATTTCTTGGTGTTCCATTTTCAATGTCACGCAGTGTATATATGTTAAAAATATAAAATGCATATCCTGACCGCTCACGTGAACAATTTTGATGGCAGAGTGCCATCTAGTGGAACAATATTCAATTGAACATTGATTTAGTTTTTTTTTTTTCGTATAATTTTGGGAAACCCAATATCTTGATATATCAATAAATACAAGGGAGAGGTGCAATTCAAGGTATTTATTAAATGTATGTAAATATGTACTGTGAGTAGACAAGAAACCCAGGAGACACAGAGAAACATCAATGTTGTATACTTTCAAACGTAATATTCAAATAGAAATGTCCGAGTTTACAGAAAATATATCTTACTATCATAGAGCGCATTCCCATTGTAAGACGCGAAGTCCATTTTAGTTTTATTCCTTTTTATCTTTCAAGAGTCTGAAATCTCACCTCAGATGTATTGAAACAAGTATAAGCACCGCTTTAGGCATTATGCAACCTTTTAGAACAGTTCAAGCATAATCGTTTGGTTGTAATGCAAACCCTAGTGAAGTAGTTAGATTTGTGTCGGCCTTTTATATACAATATATATATATGTATGAAAAAAAAACAATAGAAAAAAAGGTCAGGTATTGATATTAAAAATAATGAAAGCATATCCTGACCAGGAGCAATTATAATTGCTAGCTGTGGATCACAGCTCCCATAGGGAAGGAGCTATGTAACAAAGTATTTATTATTTTATTAGCAGAGTATTATTTTCTATCTTTATATTTTGCTATACTCTGTACACTTCCCTCTTTTGTTTATCTTTTGTTTATCACTCATTGTTTGTTCTTGCCTGAAATAAATTGTTGTCTCATCCCAAAGTTGGTCTTCCCTAATTTTCCACGTGGCAATATATTAACAAAAGAAGAAATTAAGAGACGATTTTTTTTTCAAAAATAAATCAAATTTCTACTATCTTTACGACGATGAAAAAATATTGGGAAATATATTAATTAATAGGCATATTTTGGATCAAAAATGAAACATTTTAGTTATTACCACCAATCTTCAATATTTCGCCAGGCTGTGCTCCAATATGTATATGTAATAATATTACCCTTCCAGGAATAATAAAGTAAATCTACAGTCGACCAGAGAGAGACGTAGGGAGGAGGATGTAAAGGCCGGTCACTTGATATATCAGTCACATTCCAAGGGGGCCATTTTCGTAGAACCTCAGAACTATTTTTGGACAGTCGGGGGGTGGTGGCGACACGAACGGTCGTTCAGCGGACAGCCCATCGCGCTACCTCTCCCTCTCGCTGGTTACATTGGGTTATTCCTCTACCAACTCGTCGTCTGATTATTTCTCTTTCCCTACCACATTATTATCACTATATTGTCACATATATATATATTTAAAAAAGATGCATATATTGGATTTATAATGAATTTATTGTTCCAATATTTCGAGGGGCAACTCGCCTCTCTTTATCGAGGATGTTTGTGTTTTTCATTAAAACATGCTAGCACGCGTACACCACTCTCGTTCTACAAGGCCAATGAAAGAATTGTATCTTTGATTTAAGTATTACATTCAGTATATATACAGCTAACAATTATATTAATGGTGTACGCGTGCGCGCATTTTTTAGCGAAAAACACAAACATCCTCGATAAAGAGAGGCGAGTTGCCCCTCGAAATATTGGAACAATAAATTCATTATAAATTCAATATATGTATCTTTTTTAAATATAATTTTAATTATGGATTGCTCAATCTTAAAATATATATATATATATATATATGTCATAATATATATCTTCCTGGAATAATAAAGCAAACCTACAGTCAACCCAGAGAGAGACGGCAGCTAAAGTCCGGTCATTTGAGATATCAGCGACATTCCAAGGGGCCCGTTACTTGGAACCTCAGGACTATTAGGGCAGTTGGTGATTGTGTTGGAGACGAACGGCAGGCCCCTCAGCGGTGGCCGGGCCCGGCGCTCTCTCCTTCTCTCTCTGGTTGTCTGGGTTCCTTCCCTTCCAACTTGTGGTGTGATTATTTCTCTTTCCCCACCTTATTATTATATTGCCACAATATATACACGCGCCTCCTAATTAAAAGTTGCTGTAGAGATATTATTCAGGTGTTAAATAGGAATATAATATCGATTCCAGAAATCCATAAACTCATTAGTGGATTCTCAAAAACCAAAATTATATTTTGTATCTTCTTTTAAAAATAGAAGTTTTTATTCTCCTGTGCGCTCTTTAAGCTTTTAATATATAACAGTGTTCGGAAGCTAAATATATTTATAAACACCCTCTATATATATGTTTAATATATTCATTATGTAAATATATAGGGTGAATATATAAATTATTAGGTATAATATAAAAATTTTAAGTTAGGCTTTTTATAACGCGTGTATACAAATTAAAACTATATATATATATGTATATATATATATATATATATATATATATATATGGAAATTTTGCCGGGAGGAAATTGAAATATAAAAGCAAATGTCGCCTCTTATGTCAAAATAGACGCTGAAACTAAACGTCATCTATTGATCGTCGCTGCAAACTAACGGCCTCGGGTCGGTGACAAAACCACAACACCAGCTTTTTATATATATATAAAAAACAAGCCTTAATCTTAGATAGAATCCGGGATACCTTTCTCAGACGTTTTCTGTGCCTTCCGGGCTATATTTTGAGAGCCGAAACAGGAAGAAACTCTCTTGATATCACAGTTTTTTAAATAACTTTAAAATTCTGGACTAGAATTCTGAAAAAGGACGGCAGCAGGCTACCTTCAATTTGTTTGGCACATTTGTGGGACATTTCAATTTCTTCAAAACAGAATATCGGACTGGTAAAAAGTATAACAGAGCTACTTAATAACACCGGCTTCTCATGGCTTGTTGGAAGTACAGACTTCAATATTCTACAAAGATACATCCCCCTAATTATTAGAACGGCAACCGATCAGTCCTTGCAGCTGGATTATGTAAGAATAAGAAAATCAGTACTCTACTCTCACTATAAATACTTTCATTCATCACCTACAATGGAATGCTATCTGAATGACAATATCCCCCTAACCTTGAAGAGAATTATTGCACAAGTAAGAAGCTTTTTTGCATTACAGAGAATTAATCATGTTTCACTATTGAAAACTAAGACCATAAAATGAACCTTATGCAACGGTGAATTTAGTCTCGATTTTCCACACTACATGTTCTACTGTACGGCAATGGAAGAAGAGAGAGAGAGAAATTCTTCGTCAAGAGACCGGCTACAATAGCAATTCGCCTTATGTTTTAATGGCAAAAGTCGTAAAATCCAGACCCTTTGCATTCGCTTTTTATAAATACTGGAAATCAGCTCAATCGAAATATTTAGCACAGACACCGGATCCAACTCGATAATTGGTCGAGGTCAATACCCAATATTTGTATATAACTATGATGCTAATCTGTTATTTATTTATTTTGTCCTACCGGAAGAATCCTGTATGGCACGTGTGCCCAATAAAGGCTTTTGTTGTTGTTGTATATATATAAAAAAAACAATAGAAAAAAATAAAAGATAAGTGAGTCAGGTGTTGATTAAAAAATAAAGAAGGCATTTCCTGACCACGAGCACATGTGCTTTTTCGTGGATGGCTTTTCTTGATTTATCAAGAAATTGGGTTGGCCAAATATCACGGAGAAAGTTAAATAAACGTTTAGTTTATTTTTACTCCACTAGATGGCGCTCTGCCATCTAAAAAGCACATGTGCTCGCGGTCAGGAAATACCTTCTTTATTTTTAATATATATTCTTGCGTTGTTGATTGACAAAGAATAACTTCCGTGGGTACAAATGATCTTTAGGACTTTATTTAAGCCTAATCAATAAAATAATTACAGAAGAGTGCAAAAATAAAACAACAATAAAGAAAACAGTAGTTACAAACTCACCAACTGCAGCACGGTTAGGGAAAGCAGGAGCAGAACAGGAGACAGAAGTTCGTAGAACCTTCTAGAATCTTCCAAGAAGTACACCGGCGTCGGCGGTAAGCAGCAGTCCGACCTCTTGAGACAGCAGCTTGCTTGGAGTCCACCACGTAGCTTCGTTCTTCGACTTCCTTGCATGAGTTCCTCATCCTTATATATACCGGAGTAGATCTTTCCAGAACGGTCATGGTTGGTTAGCCAATCACAAAGCCGCCAGGCTTGAGCATTGCGCAATCGCTACTGATTGGCCAATCCGCTGTTCTCCGATTTTTCTACATTTTTCTAGAACGTTCTAAAACATTCTCTTCTGGAATGCGCCATTTTTCTTTTTACGTAACACTATGTTTGTATGAATTGTTAAGCCATTCTTTGATTGAAACATTAACATAGCTTTAAATCACCTTAAAATATATAAAGAGACAAAAATCAGTAAATATTTCCCATAGCCAACAATCAATAATTGTCTATTAAACTGCAATTTAGGGTAAATCCCTGGAGGTTCTCCCCGTACCGCCAGGTTCTCAGCAGAATCGATATTTCCACCAAGTATCCTCAAATTGATCAATGAACTTAACAAGCTGTCAATTGTTTTGTCATCTTCCCTCCATGTTAGCGACTTTATAAAAACTGCTTTACATGTTCAATATATTCATTATCTTTGTTAAAGTTTTTATATTCATAATATATTGTGTTTAATATTTAATACATCATATTAATAATATGTTAAAAAAAAACTTTTACTTGCAATTTGCGGAAGAGTAATGCTCGAAAAGCCTATTATATATTTATCATTATAATATAATATTTATCATTCACACTGTGTCATGATCACAAGCTTTACAAGCTTGATACCATAATATGATTGAGTGGAGATAAGAAAGAAGAAGAAGATCATTATTTGTATTTCTACTGTACTCAAAGCTTATATCCATAGTTCATTTAAAATACACTTTCCAAGAGTCTAGCATCAGTATTAGTATAAAAGGAAACCCGAAAAATGTAATATTACAGCAGTATGGTGGATTTAAACTAGCGAAACCGCTGGGAGGGTTCACCACTGATGAGCCAGGCCTTCCCTTTATTTTTCCACTACCTGAATGACCCGGGCAACGCCCGGGTTTTACCCGATTAAATGTTTTATTTAAAATACTATTCTTTACAATTATAAATTGGCGTCGTGGATGGCACTCTTTTGAAACGTCCCGCTTCAATCTTTGTATGTTTTTAAAATACAAAAATAAAAATGTGAATTTTTCACAACGTTATTCGAAAATTGTATTATTTAGATTTTTTTGTATATGAATATATTTTAAATCTGATATATACATAAAATGATATGATAATGATAGCAAGTGATTTCTTGTTCCTACCCTGTCATTACGTCACTCAAGGTCACCGTCGCGCCACGTGGTGGCGCAGCAAACAGTGACAGAACGCATGACGCTGATAACTGTATATAGAATTATAGTGAGGGAATGAGAAAATTGTTTTATTTCAAAAAGAATCATATGCATCAAAAATAGTTTCAATTTATTATAACAGATGGCGCGCAAATGCATATCTGATTAAAATTTACTGTGTTATATTTTCTTACCACTCTTTTTTCATTTGTTAAGATAAATCAGAAACGAGTTTATGTTTAAGAAAAATATATCTTCTGATTATGCAACTAAAAGTTGCTGATGGCTTGTGCCATCTGTCGGAATAAATATCAACAAATCGTTGCTTTTTAATTATTCCAGAATTATTTAAATACCATTCTTGATAAAACAAGAAAATTTCATGTTTTTTCACATTAGTTAACTACCCGGATGAAACTCTGATACACCCTATACAGTTGTACCATTTTTGCATATAGTTTGGCGTTCTCACGCCTTTCTGGTCTTAAATATCCATTCCTTGATTTTTCAGGAAGCTTCAAAGAGAGTTTTTTTGGTTGTTGAGGTAAAGCTTGCACCACGCTGAAGAGGGCCAACAGCATGAAACGCATAGGTAGTTAGCTTTTCTTAATTTATTTATTAATCGATAAAGGGTATTTAGGGTCAATTCTGGAATAATTACAAATCAACGATTGGTTGATATTTATTCCGATAGATGGCGTAAGCCATCAGCAAGTTTTAGTTGCACGATCAGGAGATGCCTTTCTATCAAAATATAGGGATTATAAAAGGAATTATAATTTCAATACCAGAATATATAAATCATCTCAATAACGGTTGATTTACATATGTACACGTTTATATTTACATATATATGTACTTTTATTTGCATATATCCACGTTTCTTTTTCAGTTATTTATCAGCTACCACTGTGTGATTTCCCGTGAAAGCTATTTGCGCTAAATAAATTCTGTCAAAATATCATTATTCACACACCAAATATATAAACCAGAACAATAGCCTGTCGCACGTTAAATTCGAGGACACCGTTTACTCTACCCCCCGTAACATCAACATGTCATACTACTATACCTCTGAACCCAAATACAAATATTGTTTGAAAGAGAGTTTATAGCTTTTGGTATAAGAATAAATACTCCTTTTGCCGGACCATCTACGATTGTACATATTACCCCGCGCTAGGCCTATTCATGGTGAATAAAAATAGTTTTTTTAATTATTATTATCCCTAGTACACGTGGTACAGGCCATGATAACATGGTGGGTAGTTAGCGACTGCTTTTACTGTAAGTTCACCACATGTAAAAAGTAGACACAAAAATAGTTACACTTTTAAATCAACCTAACATAAACTAACCAAACCCAACCTAAACTAACCAATCCTAACCTAAAATAACCAAATCTAACCTAAACTAACCAATCCTAACCTAAACTAACCAATCCTAAAATAAGCCAACCAAACCTAACCTAAACTAACCAATCCTAACCTGAAATAACCAAACCTAACCTGAAATAACCAAACCCAACCTAAACTAACCAAACCTAACCTGAAATAACCAAACCTAACATAAACTAACCAATCCTAACCTGAAATAACCAAACCTAACCTAAACTAACCAAATCTAACCTGAAATAACCAAACCTAACCTAAACTAACCAAACCTAACCTAAACAAACCAAACCTACACTAACCAAACCTAACCTAAACTAACCAAACCTAACCTGAAATAACCAAACCTAATCTAAACTAACCGAACCTAACCTGAAATAACCAAACCTAATCTAAACTAACTAAACCTAACCTAAACTAACCAAAATCATAACCTAACCAAACCTAACCTAAACTAACCAAAATCATAACCTAAACTAACCAAACCCAACCTAAACACACCAAACCTAAATAACCAAAATACCAACCTAACCAATCCTAACCTAAACTAACCAAACCCAACCCAAACTAACCAAACCTAACCTAAAGAATAAACTTCAAGAATAAACGTGAAGGAATATATATATTTCTCAAAATCACCTTTTCCTGTTGAAGAGCGAAACCTCGAAAGCCCTCTCGGATAAATTTAATAATTTATTTCGCGAAAAAGGATTTAATATAATTATCGTAATTACTTTATATTAAACTCTAACGTTTGGTTAATGACATATTTACATAGAGTATTCCAGGTATTATACAAGTAGTGTACTTCGAGTATTTTATTTGCATATAACCCCTGTTATAGAGAAAAAAAGTATAATTTAACACAGTTTGAAATTTAACATAGGATTTATTTAATATTTAAATTGTTGATAAATATTTAATTTTCACTTATAAGTAATATATTATGCAGTTTATATTATTAATATTTGATAAACTTCCATATTTACATGATGGCCTTTCATTACTTTGTTTGTTGTCATATATTGAGACAAGGGGACGATCTTATAGGTGAACATATCTGTGTTTGACGTTTCTGATCTTTTTCAAATATTGCTTTAAAACCTTTTTTAACCTTTTATATAAATGAACGTATATTTTTGAATGAATAATTAAAGGGAGAGATGTGTCTCCTCCCCCCCCCCCCCCCTTATCTTTTGGTACATACATATGCATGAAAAAAAAAAAAAGATAAAAAGGTCAGGTGTTGATATTAAAAATAAAAATGGTATATCCTGAACAGGAGCACATGTGATTTACAGAAGGCAGAGCACCATCTGGTGGAACAGAATTCAACTAAACATTGATTTAGCCTGTTCCCTGATATTTGGCCAACCCAATTTCTTGATTTATCAAGAATGTGCTCCTGGTCAAGAGGGTTCACTACTGATGAGCCAAGCCCTCTAATTCAATAACTCAAATCATTGCAGTAAGGTCTGTAGAGATAATATTTGATGATATTTAAAAGAAACGCATTGCCAGTAAATTTATTTGTGTAAAATTTTAATGATAGATGGCAATAAAATTTAATATATGTATATAGTGTAGCGAAGTATCCATTATTTTATATACAGGGTATCATTTTTGATGTTTATATTTTACTACTCTGTAAACTTCCCTCATTGCTTATCTTTTGTTTATCATTCATAGTTTGTTCTTGCCTTAAATAAATTGCTGCACCATACTGAAGTTTGTCTTTCCTAATTTTCTACGTGAAAATACAGGGTGATCCAAAAGTCCCGCACAACTTTAAAAATTAATAACTCCGCGAATATTCGCGCTAGAGCAATGCGGTAAATACCATTGTTTTCAGGATGCAATGGGATTTTTTATGGCAAATAATGTAAAATTCGAAATTGATTTTAGTTACAATTTTATTCGCCAGATGGCGCTCTACCAGAATCAAAGATTCAGCGGCCAAATTGTTTGATAAATTGAAAAATATAACTGATCGACACGTATTTTTCCCTTTTGAATACCAGGAAAGAACGCTAATAATATCAAATAACAAATTAATAAAACACCACTTCGCCAAAAGTATGAAGAATTGGTTAACGATTTTCAAATACAATCAGAGATATGTAAAATAGGTAAATGCAAATTAAAACATGTAGCAAAAAGAAAATTGATATTTTAGATACGGTTTGTTTCCGAAGATAATAAATTTCTAATATTTTTAATTCAACTCTCACTCAGTATCGATTATATTTATTTTAATTCATTTGAAAAATAAATATCTATCTCTGATAATTTATTTTACTCTGGAATGCCGTTGTTGTTGTCGTGTCCAATAAAGAGCCTCAGATGTACCATGCATCTCCATCACATCAGCAGCAATGTCCACTATCTTGGGTGTGTAAAGCTGCTGCTCTGGGTCTATGTCAAATTTATGCAAGGCTGCGGCCATTGCTGGACATGAGAATATGTGGGTAGGTGTAAGTTCCACACCAGGACAATTGTTGCATGCCCTATAGGTTCTTGTGCCATCTGGATGTATTGTCATTCCTTTATAGTGTTTTGTTCTAAGTCTTGTTATAGTTTTTGTCATTTTTCTCTCAGAGTTTATTTCGCATTTTGATCTTTTCTTATTTTTTTGTTTAATTATCTTGTATTCTGACAAAGAATCAGCGTCAAATAATGACATTTGTTCTTTCCTTTGGCTCAACTTTCTGGCTTCCTTTGCCAATTCAAATGCCATTTCATTAGCCCCGATCCCAGCATGGGCATGATGGATCCAATGTAGAATGCAGTTATTCTCCAATGGTTCCAGTTGGGTAAGTAACGAGTGTATTTTCTGTGTGATTTTAGTATTGCCCTTCTGAATTGCTTCTAGAGCGGATATGGAGTCGCTGTATATTAAAATTCCTTCTGATTGATGCAGGGATGGTTGGTTAAGGCATACATCAAGGGCTTTCCAGATAGCTGTCAGTTCACAAGTGAAGTTTGACGAAATCTGTCCTGCTCCTTCTTTGATTTTGATGTTTGTTCCATCTTGCAGTAATATGTTAATTCCGGCCCCTCCATTACTCAGGGTAAGGTCTGAAGATCCATCTGTATATGCTGTTAAAGGGCGTGGCCTAGCATTTTTAATCAATAATTTGTACTATGAGGACATAGCCGTTAATATTCCAAACACATTAGACCTCGAAACCCAAGGTATCAAAGTCTACCTCAATCAAAACAAAGCCATCAACATATACAATATGTATCTCCCTCCAAACAATACATTTATTGACGATGGAACAATGGCTCAATTTCTTACAGACAACACTATTATTTTAGGTGACCTTAATGCCAAACATCAACTATGGGGATGTTCTACGCCAAACCCAAGAGGCAAAATACTATCAAACATATTTGACGACAATGCCTTCATGTGCCTAAATGATGGGAATCCTACCCATCATTCCTACAGCTATAATACTGCACAAGCAATTGATATAAGTTTTTACTATCCTGACATTTTCCACAAATGCAAATAGCAAATATTAAAAGGTTTTGAAAGTGATCATTTGCCTAATTTGATAGAAATTAGCACCAAGACCAAAACTAGCTCAATTAAGAAAAATTATGGAACTTCAAAAAGGCTAATATGATATCTTTCGAAAACACCATTATTAAAGCAGCCAAAGTTTCAATACCAAGAGGTTATATTGAGAAATGGATTCCAAATTATACACACCAGGCAAAAAATATTCAAACACTTATAACTAAAAGAAATGAACTACAAAAAGTGCACCCAAAACCAAACAAATTGTAGAACTGAACTGAACATTGTGATTGCAAAAATAAAAAAATTATACGTAAATGTGAAAAGGGAAAAATGGAAACAAACTTGTGAAAACCTGAACCCAAGAAACCCAAATATAAAACTTTGGAATTTGGCAAAACAAATTGACAGAGTCCAGCCACAAACTGAAAGCACAAATATGATTGAGAATACAGATGGTACACCAGCAACTAATGACAAAATTGCTGCCAATCTTTTAGGTAATTCATATAAAATAAGTAGTAAAATCAAGGTTGAAAAAAGGCCCGAAAAATTATTCATGACTGTAAAAATGTCACCAGCACTCATAATATTTTCCATGAAAAAAATCAATATGAAAGAGCTAGCTTATGCATTAGAAAACACTGACCTAAACAAGACTCCTGGGCTAGATGGAATCCATGGCCGAATGATATCAAACTTGGACAAAATTGGCAAAGAAAGACTTCTTAATATTTTCAATAACTCCTCGAAAACTGGAAAATTGCCTCAAGACTGTAAAAATGCAACAATAATTCCCATTAAAAAACTTGACAAATCTGCTGATGACCCAAAAAACTACCGACCTATCTCCCTCACAAATATTTGCTGCAAATTAATGGAAAAAATTATATTCAGACGACTCACCTACCACCCCGACACAAGAAATCTCTTACCAGAAGAACAATATGGATTTAGGAAAGGACATGGGACAATAGTCCAACTCTTATTTTTCACACAAAAGGTAAAAGATGCACAAAACAAAAAGCCAACTAACCACACCATAGCTGCTTTTTAGACCTTACACAAGCTTTTGATAAGGTATGGAAAAACAAGTTAATTACAAAATTATACAAACATTTCAAAATTGATGGAAAAGCATCACTTGGATAAATGATTCCCTTAAAAATATATACATCAGGGTCAAATATAATGGCACTCTATCTAAAACCTTCAAATTGTACCAAGGATTACCACAAGGATCAGTCCTTAGCCCAACTATCTTCACCCTATTTATTGCAGGCATAGAAGACAAATTTTCACATAAAACCAATATTGGACTTTTCGCTGATGACATTATTCTATGGAGCAGCAACACTAACTTGAAAAAAGCTGAAAGAGATTTGAACAAGACTATTCTCCACCTAGAAAAAATTGCTAATAAACATAAATTAGAATTTAACCCCCAAAAATCTTAAACCTGACTTTTTACTACCGATAAGAAACTATACAAAATAAGACCAAATATTATTCTGAAAGAACAACAATTGCAATATAATAAACATCCTAAATATCTCGGCTACACCCTGGATCCAGAAATTAACTCCAGTAAACATATCGAAGGAGTTGTTAGAAAAGGAAGAGACCGACTAAAAATCTTGAAATATATTTCAGGAAGAGTGGAGAGCTGAAGCAACAACACTAAAATTAACTTACACATCTCTAATGAGACCTATCTTGGAATATGGATATCAAATCTATGGTACAGCATCTGAAACAAATCTAAAAACACTGGAAAGGATACAACTAAATGCACCTAGAATTATTACAGGTCTTCGAAATACCTGCCCTAATAATATTGTACTTTGCGAGGCAGACATTATGCCCTTAAAGGATAGAATAAGCTACAATCTGCCAAAATATACAAACAAAATCAAGAGTTATGAAAATAAACACAGAACTTTCAATTACATACTTATTTGGGAACCCAATATAAGACTCAAAAAAGAAGGCCCTCTCACCTGGCCAAAAGAAATGGATTTTTAAAATATAAAGTGGAAAAATATTATTTAGCTGAAAAAATATCTACATGCGAACCACTAACAAAATGTTATTTTTAATGCCACTTTAAACGAACCCACCAACAAACAATACCAAAATCCAGAATACTTAAAACAATTATCATTAGAAATAATTAATAAAAATCCTAAAAATGCAATAACTATCTATACCGATGGTAGCAGAGACGAGTTGGGACACACTGGCAGTGGCTCTCTCATTAAAACCACAAATGGCAATGAGAAAATGAACAGAAGAAACCCAGATTTTTGCTCAATCTTCAGATCAGAACTTATAGCCATCTATGAAGTCTTAAAATCCATCAGAAATACTAAACATCACGATATATGGATTCTTACTCATAGTAGAAGTGCCATACAACACTTGAGTCACACAGGGGAACTTAGAGACAAATAAGTAGGAACATAATTGGTTATCTCCAAAAACTCTCAATACCTCAAAAATTCACCTTCAATGGATACCCTTACATGTTAGCATTGAAGGCAAAGAAGCTGCTGATGCGCTAGCGAAAAAAGGCACAAAAGAACCCTTGCTACAGAAAAATAAACTTACTTTTAAAGAAATAGAAACAGTAGCCAAAATAAACTAGAACTGGAGGATCCCACCTAAGCACAGTTGGTACACCCTAGAAGCAGATGGCCACCCAGACCTTTCAGTCCATAAGCCGGCATGCGAAGTATGCCCTTCGCTGCTATTCTGTTCAACTCATAAGCCAAGTAACGGTATCCAAGCTAGTGCTTGGACATTGTACCTGGAAACACCACATCCCAGACAACGTGTCTGGAAGGATTTCTATACCGGTGGCCTTTAATCACAGCAAAATAGGAAACTATCTACTGTGTGCAGCAGGGACCGCGGGGAGGCAGCCCCCGGTCGACTCTGTTCACTCACAGCTGAGGAAAAGCTCAGCTGCCACGTCGTTGGCTTTCTCAAGAAGCTTGCTGTGATTTCTCAGCAGCTTACTCTCGATCGCGCCCCTCGCCCTCCTCCTCTCTTCCTGCACACCCACTACCCTTGGACAATCCAAGACGTAGTGGCGTGCATCCACATCCCTTTCTCCACAGACGCAATCAGGGTTTCTCTTAATTTTAAATCTGTGGAGACTTGGGGAAGAGCCCATGTCCCGAACTACCCTAATGAGTTTGTGGGACATTACCTTACAGAGGTACTTGGGTGTTGTTACCCCATTGAATACCTCTCTCCCCTTCACACTGTTCCTCCATCTGTCCAACCATAAGTTCTGGACGTGACCCCTGATCCTCCTATAAACTTCTTTCTTGGTCACTGGGGTCCTCAGTGATCTACCTCTAAAGCATCCTGCCTTAGCGATCCTGTCTGCGAACTCATTACCTTCGATGAGGCTGTGTCTCCTAAACCAAGGGAGCTCCGGAGCCCGCGTCATCATCTCCAGCTCCTGGATTATTTGATGCGCGAGTTGCCCTTTCTCCAGATTGATAACGACGAGGGCCGACATACAATCTGAATAGAGGCGGTCCGGGCTGAAGTTCTTCTCGGCACACACTCTGAGGGCTACCCTGATCGCAACCAGCTCGGCTGAAAAGACCAATTCGTCCACTCTTAGTGCTAAACCTTCTTGGAAGATCAGTCTCCATTAGTGTATATCACTACCCCAGCTCCAGTATTGGTTCCAGACTTACTACCATCAGTGAAAACCTCCGTGCCAATCCCTGTCGGCCCTCTAGGACTCCAATTCCACTTTGGCAACCACTGCGGAGGCTTGCTTGTGTCCCTCTTCGATTCCAGGGCCCCCGCTTAAAGTCCCAGGGCATCTTCCCCTTTCTCCCAGATCTTCTGTCTGATGGTCTACTCCTCTAGTTTCAATCCCAGGGGAATAAGCCCAGCGAGGACCAAAAAGGCCTCACTGCTGGTAGTGCGATATCCCCCTGTGATTCTGAGTGCCGCTGTCCTCTGCACTCTCTCTAGAGTTGTTGCCACCTTCTGATCCCTGTTTCGGCGCTACCAAGACCCGGAAGCATATAGCAAGATTGGCTCGACACAGGAGAGGCAGAGGTTCCTAAAAATAGTACCCTCCTTCTCTCCCCCCCCCCCTGTTGAGGGCCAACCAGGACAGGCCTGCACAACGCCTCCCTGCCTCTCGCCACCATCTCCTCCGCCTGGTATGCCAACCCATCTTGTCATCAATGACCACCCCCAGGATGGTCATCCTATTGACCAACGCTACCCTCCGTCCTTCCATCCGGATAGCCGGCTCGTGTTCCCATTTGATCCCTTTCCTTTTAGTTCTTATGTCCCTAGGCTTAAAGCTGAGGGCTTTAGTTTTGGAGACATTGAACTTAAGGCCAGAGTCATGGGCCCAGATCGAGAAAATTTGGAAAGAAGTTTCAACACACTTCTCAGCCTTCGCTCTCGAAGCAGTCTCAATGATGAGGAACTGGTCGTCAGCATAAAGAACCAGCCTGTCTCCCTCATGGAGCTCCTCCTGTAAAACGGTGTTTACCAGGATATTCCACAGAATAGGTCCGCAGCAAGAGCCCTGGGGGCAACCCCTAGCACAGTTTCTTTCCAACTTCCGCCCACCAAAACTGAGGCTAATCCGTCTATCCCTCAGGAAGTCACGAATCAAGCTGCACAAATTATCAGGACAACCCATGTCCATCAAATTTCTCATCAACTTGTTCCAGCTCATGGAGTTGAACGCGCCATCAATGTCCAGGGCCACGAAAAGAACCCAAGCACCCTTATTTAAGCCCATCTCAACCCCCTCTAACACCTCGTTCAGAGCTGTGGTTGTGGACTTCCCTTCCCTAAAACCATGTTGGAAAGAGGAAAGGAGCTCATTACTCTCTAGCCAGTGCTTCAGTCGCTGAGCTAGTAGGCTATCCAGGACCTTACCTAGACACACTAGTAAAGAAAGCGGACAATAATCATTAGGAGAATTACCCTTTCTACCAGACTTTTCGAGAAGCACTACTCGGGCAACCTTCCATGCCTCAGGAAATGTACCAGTTTCCAGGCACTTATTAAATAACCTGGAAAGAAGCGATGGGTGCATCCTTACCAGGGCTTTCACGACCGTGATATCGATCCCTTAGGGACCAGAAGATTTCCATTTCGCGAACTTGAAAGCCGTCAGTTTCACCTCATTCTCAGAAAAGGGCGGATCCACCAAACCACAAGTGGTCAGAGAGATCTCGTCCTCTGGTTCCTCGTTTCCGAAGTGCCGATCCAAGTTGTTTTTATTTTGTCTTCTGCTTTCGAGCGAGTAGGTCTAGAACACATTCTCTCTGAATTTTCTCATTGTTGGTGGATGAAACAGCACCAGTGATTATTTTGGCCGCTTTGGCTTGACCACTGTCTAGTCTTACTTTTAGTGATGAGCTTGAGGGAGCCCAGACCGGTGTTGCATATTCCATTATCGGTCTTATTAAGGTGGTATATGTTGTTCTGAGAATTCTGGGTTTTGCTCCCCAATTTGTTCCACATAGCCTTCTCAGAATGTTTAGTTTTATGATAGCTCTATTTGAGGTGCTAATTATGTGCTATTAAAATTAAAATTCCTCATAAATAATAATTAAAATAATTTTGTTGACATCTTGTCAATACATACACAGTCTGCACTATTAAAAAAAGATAATATGCATTATATACACTATGTACAATGAATATGGCGCCTCTGCCAGCGCTGCAGAGTTTGGTGGAGAATCGCCAGTGGGTCTCCAGCGACACCACGCATTTTGCGATCTACGATGAATACGTAGATAGCGTACTTCGCCGCTTAGGAGATGGTGATGGCGTGGTCCTCGAGACCAACTGGAAAGATCCAGGACTGCAGTATCACACCTAGGTATTATGGATTTCTAATTTTATCAATTATTTGTTTGTTTATGCTTATTTTGTGGTTATATTTATGCCTTTTTCCCTGGGAGTGGAGAAGAGGCATAGGTTTGGTTTTATTGGGTTTATGGTCATTTGGAGTTCCATTGCCCACTTCTCCAGTCCTCTCATTGATGTCTTCAGTATCTTTTACGATTTTTCTATGCTGCTACTTGTGTGCCATATGGCTTTATCATCTGCATAACAGGCAACCTTTTTGTCGTCAGTGAGGTAAGGATGTATGTCGTTAATATATAGCAGATAGAGTAGAGGACTGAGCACAGATCCCTGAGGTACACCAGCCCATGTTCTTCCTTCCTTGGAAAATTCTCCATTGACCCGAACCTTTAACCTTCTTCCCCTTAAGAAGTCTGCAATCCAGATTAAGGTTTTTCCTCTTACTCCGATGTTGTGCAGCTTTTCACGTAATTTTTCCCTCCACACTCGATCAAAAGCTGAGGTCATATCAAGGAATATAGCCGTGGTCTTCTTTGGCGGTTTTTCCCGGAAAGAATCTATTATTGATTGACAGAAGTAGAACAGTTGATCAGTTGTACAGTGCTGGGATCTATAGGCCGTTTCGTAGAGGTTTATTTTGTTATTTTTTGTGAGCCAGACTATGAGCCTAGAGTGGATAATTCGTTCTGGTATTTTACAAAGTATGCTGGCGAGAGCAATTGGCCGATAGTTCTTGTATTCCTTGGCATCTTTGTTTGGCTTCAGTATTGGCACTATAATTGATATCTTCCAATTCTTTGGTAGTTTACCAGTTTGCCATGAAATGTTCAGTATTCGTAGGAGTTGATTATTAGCTTTGACTTCAAAGTGTTTAATCATTTGACCAAAGATTAGATTATCTCTTGGTGACCTCTTGGATTTTTTTATTGATGAGTTTAGCTCATTCAGTGTGAAGTCTCTCGAGAAAATATCTTGTTGATGGAAGTTTCTTGCTTGTTTAACTAACTGGTTTATATTATTTTTAGAGTCCTGTCTTCATTCGTATAGTTGAGTAGGGAAGTGCTTGAAAGATATTCAGCAATTATGTCAGCCATCTGTTTGTTCTCGTTCTCGCTGTTCTATTCATATCGGTTAGAGTATTGGAGGATTGGTATTGGTTTTGATTGTTCTCTAACACTCTAATTATATTCCAGTGTTGGCTGTCCTTTCTTGGATCCATTTTTTTCTCAGAATTCTGCCATTTTTCTTGTTTGAATATCCAAATTTCTTGTTATATTTTGTGAATAATTTCAATGAGTTCCTTTCTGTTTTATTTGTTTTAAGAAGTCCTTTGATATTGTCTCTCTCTCTGAAATCATTGCCTCGATGTTGTGGTCCTTCCAGTAAGGTATCCACAGGTCTTTACGTCTACCTCTAGTTATCGATGCTCTTATGCAGCTTTTTAAATGTTCGAAGAGAATTTTTCCAAGCTTTTGTCAAGCGTTCTGTAATTCAATTTTTCGTTGCACAGTTCTTCAAGCTTTTCTGTGAATTTTTTTCAAGTCGGCTTTCCTAAAGTTCTTGTTCTTTTATTCTAATGGACATTCTCAATTTTGAAGTTTAGGGTTGTTAAAATTCGTCAGTGGTCACTGATTGCACCTCTCAGGATTTTCCATTGTGTTGTGGGTGCGATGTTGTAATTTATCGCTGTGATGTCTATTGCGGATTCTGTGCCTGTGGACTTAGATAGATAGGTGTTCTCTCTGTTTTTTAACGGTGTAAGGTCGAGGTCGGTTAGCATGTCCTCAACCTACTGACTTTTGTTATCCTGGACAGGTAATCCCCGAATTGAACTTTTGGCGTTAAATTCGCCGAAGTATGATTGTGATATCCGAAGACGCTTCACTTAATGTCTCTATTGTGTGTGCCCATACAAAATGCAAAGATTTCACGAGCTGAAAGTTGGCGATTTTGAGATGCGTCAAGAATTCGCTGCATGGGTTTTCCGGCAAATTGATATTGATGAAAACTGGCTGTCGAATGTTCTGTGGACAGATGATGCTCACTTTTCTCTAAACGGAGAATTTAACATTCAAAACAGCCGCATTTGGGCAACAGAAAACCCTAGGATTTTCACAGAAATGCCACTTTACCAGCCTAGAGTTACAGTTTTGTGTGGGTTCACTTCTTTTATTATTGGGTCATTTTCCTTTGAAAAATCAATGGAAGAACTTTTAAAACCGTTTTTGTAACTGGTGAACGTTATGAGAAAAGGGTATTCCCATATTGCAGGGTAAAAGCACTAAGCGAAATAACATTCATGAAAGATGGAGGACCTCCTCATATCTCCCGAGGTGCCAAACAATTGCTGAAGGATACGTTCGGTGAAAATCGTGTGATAGGTCGCCACTTTATATACCAGTGGCCTCCAAGATCAACAGACTTGACGCCTTGCGATTTTTGTTTAAGGGGATACATTAAATCGTGTGTTTATCGATGCTGGCCTACCACATTGGCCATGTTGAAGGCTTCTATCAGATGGCACGCTTTATCAATTTAACAGATATGTTATTTAATGCTCTCCATTCTGTCATTTATCGTCTGCAGGCGGTGATTGAGAATGAATGGTGCCACATTGAGCAAGGATTGTGACCTAATACAAGAGAGAAGGCAGTTACCTCATGTGTTGTATAAGCCGCCATGTATTATATTATCTACCAATATTTTGCAGCTCTTTGTGTTGGGATATGGGGATAATAAATGCTGTCCTCACATCTTGACTCATTTTTTTTGTGAACAGTGATATTTTGTTTGTCATTTGCTCACATATTATGTCGTGCAAACCAGAGTGTTATAACTTCTCGAATAACACTGGTACACACAATTTTACCCCTTATGTTTAGTTTTTCGCTTTTCGCTCATTAGAAGAAATACATAGATAATAGATAATAGATAACATAGAAATACATACATAAGAAATACATGTAGCATAAGGAATATTTTCTGTACACCAATAACTTTAGAAATTTTGTGAAAAAAATAATACAAAATGATTTTACTACCACGTTTTTCAACGCAAAAGGTCGATTTAAAATTTATTTTTATTTGAGAGGGGACACATTTTTAAAATTGTGTACAGTATAATAAACAATGATAACATTTGACAAGCCCATAGGATATTTGGAATAAAGTACGACAAATATATTTTGTCACTCCCCTTTATATTTCATTTGTTAGATCATGACAAATATCCAGTTAAATAGTCAAGGGTCGCCAATCAGTCAAGAAACCACATTTCTTATAGCAAGAAATCCTATCAAGAAATCCAATCAATCTATTTCACAAAACCTCATATAAAAATAAATATTTTGCTACATGTTTTAATTTGCATTTACCTATTTTACATATCTCTGATTGTATTTAAAATCGTTAAACAATTCTTCATACTTTTGGCGAAGTGGTGTATTATTAATTTGTTATTTGATATTATTAGGGTTCTTTCCTGGTATTCAAAAAGGAAAAATACGTGTCGATCAGTTATATTTTTCAATTTATCAAACAATTTGGCCGCTGAATCTCTGATTCTGGTAGAGCGCCATCTGGCGAATAAAATTGTAACTAAAACCAATTTCGAATTTTTCATTATTTGCCATAAAAAATCCCATTGCATCCTGAATACAATGGTGTTTACCGCATTGCTCTAGCGCAAATATTCGCGGAGTTATTAATTTTTAAAATAGTGCGGGACTTTTGGATCACCCTGTATGTTACCAATGATGATAAAGAATAAGCCACAACACCAGTTTTGGCAAATTCAGACAAAAGGCCAACTTTTTTTTTTTTAATATGATCTTTATTAAAAACAACACTTAAAGTTTCACCGCATAAGTTTCTTTTCTGTGAAAAAAAAATCAATATTTATTTCAAAGAGAAATATTTACTATTTCTAACTTTTTTTTTTTTTGGATGAAGTTCGCCATTACTCTACATATTTTCACCCTTTCATACTTCATCCAAAAAAAAAAAGTTAGAAATAGTAAATATTTCTCTTTGAAATAAATATTGATTCTTTCACAGAAAAGAAACTTATGCGGTGAAACTTTAAGTGTTGTTTATAATCATACGCCGCAGTCCTTTATAATGATCTTTATTATCTGACCTTTTTTTCTATTTTTTAATTATCTTTCAAACACATATATACATATACATGATAAAAGATATAACATCCATAAGTTTTGTCCATTAGTGTATATTGTGAAAATATTATAATCTTATATCTTTGTGTGTCTATAAAATATTTAAAATCCATGAAGTGTGTGTGTCTTATTCCTCCAGTCCTCTGTACACTACAAAAGCTAGACAGTCTCGATTAGAAAATTTCCTGCAAAACATTTCTACAGTAACACCCGGTGTTCTCTACTGTGTGCCGAATTCTCAAAAGAATTTATCTAAAATTTCTATTGTTGGTCGTTTTAATTGATTTTTGTAAAAATTAGGCTTATTATCCCTAGTACACGGGGTATAGGCCATGATAAGCATAGTGGGTAGTTAGCGACTGCTTTTACTGTAAGTGCAACACATGTGAAAATTAGACACAAAAATAGTTAAACTTCTAAATCAATCTAACCAAAACTGACCAAAAATATATATCTAACCTAAACTAACCAAACCTAATCTAAAATAACCAAAAAACCTAACTTAACCAATCCTAACCTAACCTAAACTAACCAAACCAAACTGAAATAATCAAACCTAACCTAAACTAACCAATCCTGACCTGAAATAACATAACCAAAGACATATTCCAAAGTAAGCTAAAAAAAAAAAACAGAAGACACTCTATCGACCAACTAACATATTTGCATATTTCCGACATTAATTACATATTGTCCAGTTCTACAACAACAAAGTAGTGTTTAGAAAGTAATTTAAGGAGAGAAAGAAGAAACAGTGGGACATGTGACATGTTTAATTAAAAAAGGTCAGACAGTGTAGGGACAGAATATATACAAGTATGTACAGGGACAGAAAACCTCCATAGACAAGGCATATTCCAAAGTATGTATAGGACAGAAAAACTCTATAGACAGGACATATTCCAAAGTATGTACAGGAGAGAAAACTTCTATTAACAAGACATATTCCAAAGTAAGCTAAAAAACAACAGAAGACACTATCGACCAACCAACATATTTCCATATTTCCGACATTAATTACATATTGTCCAGTTCAACAACAACGTAGTGTTTAAAAAGTAATTTAAGGAAAGAGAGAGAGAAGGAAGGAACAGTGGGACATGTGACATGTTTAATTAAAAAAGGTCAGACATGTCCACTTTGGGCAAACACGCCAGCAGACGACATATTGGAGGGAAAAGCTATTTCACGCCAACAGACATATTCACTTCTTTCTTTATTTTATTTACACTTTTATTTCTATCTTTATGTGTCATTTCAATATATGCTTATATACAATGGCGTCGGCACTTTTGTTAGTTTGAAGCAAATATTCTTTTGATTTAACTCTTTGTTATAAAATTCCATATACTGTATTTATAAACTAATATATCTTTTCTTGCGCATTATTTTCGTTATTGAATTGTAACGAAAATATTTCAATATAAACCAATACACCACAGTCTATATATAAGAAATGAAAACATAAAAGCACACCAATATAAATAAAACAAACTTCTACTATCCTTACTGCGATGAAAATACATTAGGAGGGCTTGACTCATCAATGTATTTATATATAATTTTACTGTCCTAAAATCTTATAGTTTGCTTAAATACTATTTCTAAGATTCCACCCTTCATTGTAGCATATATAAGCAGAATGATCCAAATTTCACTCGGCCGAAAATCCTGGAAGGAGGCGTTTTAATATAATACGAGACCTATTAATGTAGACCTCAAAAAAAGAATCATTGTTGAAAATGAAACTTTTATTTATTAAAAGAGTCCTTTATTCTTTATACAGTCTGGAAAAATACAAGTATATTCGATAAACACATATACACTGGTGTCCAAAAAAAAAAAAAAAGAAACTTTTGTTTTTTAATGATATAATATATATGTTAAAATATACAACGCTAAATGCTAAAAAGTAATTTAATTAGGTATTTTAAGTCGTAGAATTTATTTATCGAAACCATTCGATTCGGTAAAATTGAAAATATGCAAATTTTTGCTTGTCTTTATAAGTGTGCTATTTGGCGTGTCGTTTACCCCATCTAAGAATTGTCCAATTATAATTTTATTTAATCCTCAGTTAATTATGAGTTTACGAAAAAATTTAACAGATGATTTAAAATGGAGAGCTGTTGGAAGAATGGAAACAGGGCAATCACAAGTTGAAGTAGCAAAATGGCTAAATGTGAATAAATCTGTGGTCAGCAAAATATGGAAACAGTTCATTGAGACAGGAACCATCAAAAGAAAAGAAGGTTCTGGTAGAAAAAGAAAAACAGCTACCTCTGAAGACCGTTATCTGGTCGTAACTGCCAAGCGACATAGGGAGATGACAGCTATTCAACTCTCTAATGAACTCTCAAGTGCTACTGGAACGAGAATTTCAAGACAAACTGTTTACCGAAGGCTTCACGAAGGTGCTCTTTATGCAAGACGACCAATGGTCTGTATCCCTTTAACCTCTGCTCACAGGAGAGCCCGCTTGAATTGGTGCTTGGAACATCACGCCTGGACTCATGATCAGTAGGCCAATGTTCTCTTCAGTGACGAGTCAAGATTTATTTTAAACACAGATTCTCGACGAGTTTTCATCTGGAGGGAGCCTGGAACCCGCTTCATCCCAGTAACATAAGGGAAATAGACAGTTTTAGAGGGGGCAGTCTCTTAGTCTGGGCTGGCATCAGTTCTAGCAGACGCACACCCCTCCACATTTTTTCTGGGGGCACTTTAACTGCCCAAAGGTACAGGGACGAGATCCTTGAGCCCTATCTAAGACCTTATAGAGATCAAATTGGTCACAATTTAATTTTTATGGACGATAATGCTCGTCCGCATAGGGCTAGGCTAGTCAATGAATATCTCCAGAGTGAGAATATTCGAAGGATGGATTGGCCAGCCAGATCTCCGGACCTGAATTGAATAGAGCATGTGTGGCATGCTCTGGGGAGGCGTATTGGAGCTCGTCACCCCTCTCCCAGAACCCTCGTTGAGCTAAGAACTGCTCTATTGGAGGAGTGGGGTTTACTACCCCTGGACCTCCTCCAAAGCCTGGTAAACAGTATGAGGGCTCGCTGTGAGACCTTGATAGCTCTTAGAGGTGATCATACTCCCTATTGATATCTTATTTATTTAAGATCTGGAACCTTAGCTTTGGGTATGTTGGTAATAATTTGCATATTTTATAATTTCAAATATTTTTATTTTATTTTCATATAGCTAGTTAAATTCTCCATAGTTTAAACTATTTGTATACTAAATTCTATATTTGTTAATAAATTAGCTTTTGAGAAATTTCAATATTGGTTAAGTTTCTTATTTTTTGGACACCAGTGTAAATTATGTTTTCTTTTCAAATTGGATTAATATAAGTTGGGGTCTCTCACTTATTTTTGCATAAAAGTTTTGAGATTTTAAAAAAAGCTCTTTATTTTATTAAGAAAAACTCATCTCCTTATTGTGCAAATGAAACTTGATGATGGCTTGCTCCATCTATCAGAATAAATATCAACTAATCGTTTAATTTTGTAAAACTTATTTTCCAGAATATTGTCCAAATATCCTTTCGTTCGATAAATCAACAAAGCCAACTATGTGCGCGTTCCAGGCTGATGGTCCTTGTCAGTGTAGTGCAGGCTGTACCTCATCGACTAAAAAAAGCTGGTTCTTGAGGCTTCCAGAAAAAAAAAAGGAATGTGTTATCCTTATTCTATATATATTCTAGAGTAACGAAAGAGACCTCCTCCGTACCATCAAAACCCAATGCCTGCTGGAATGGAAATCTAATGGCGCACATGACTGGTGCAGAGCAGGAGGAACAAGCACCAGTTCTGTCCTCCCAAGAGAACAACAGTCTTTGATTTCCAGACTTAAGTCTGGTCATCTACAAACAAGAACTTTACAGAATTGATTGCAAGGTTTTCCCACTATGTACTAAGTGCAATTCTCAATCTGCAACCCCAAACTACATACTTAACTCTATTGACTCATCCATTGATGAGCTCTACTCATCCCCACAGACACCATCAACAAGCTCTAAAAGCTTGATACCCTAATATGATTGAGTGAAGATAAAAAAAAGAAGACTAGGGTGAAATGCAATTATGAATAAACAGGGCGTTTTTCAGGGTCATTCATTTAGAATCCTATATGCAACTTAATAATGGTGTTATATGGTCAACATAATTCACGATTCCAGTTAAGTGGTCGGAAGTCAAATATCAATAATACAAATATTACCAATATAGAGATAAGTATTAATTAAACTTCACATTTTGTATTAATTATAAAATAAAAGATTTTATTAATCACAAAAATCCAATATTTCGCTAGGCTGTATTTCGTCTTTCCATATTTTGACACTGTTTTTGATTAACCACGCGATGTTTTCACGCGACGATATCTATATATATATAAATCAATGTTTGTATGTATGTTTGTTTGTATGTCCGGTATACAAATTCGCAGTAGTTCACTAATTCAACCCAAAATTCCCATACATAGTTTCAAAAAATACGGGGAAGACGATAGGCTATTTTAAAAAATATATAAATCAATTATTAAAACTATATATTCAAATTATTCTACTTAGCTTACGAACAGCGCCCTCTATCAAAGATTAGATTAAATTATGGTGATGCAAACAAATATATAATGCTAATAACAAACAATTATTTTTAAAAATCTTATCTAAATATATATCACTCGGGTAGATATGCACACGGGTCAATCCCGGGGCGAAGCCCGGGTCACCCGTCTAGTATAAAATATTTACAAAAAAAACTCTATGGCTAAAATTTCAAATATAGACATATAAATATATAAAAAATACGAAACTAATTTAGACGCGTATGATTCTTTTTAAAATAAAACAATTTCTACTGTCTTTACTGCAATGGAAAGTTTTATGGGAGGGCTTGGCTCATCAGTGGTGAAACCCTCCCAGCGGTCTCGCCAGTTTAATCTACTTTGGTAGAAACCGCTGGGAGGGTTCACCACTGATGAGCCAGGCCCTCCCATTAATTTTTCCATTGCAGTAAGGGCAGTAGAAATTGTTTTATTTTTAAAAAGAATCATACGCGTCTAAAATAGTTTCATATTTTGATAACAGATGGCACGCTAATGCATTATAACAAATATATATAATTTTTCTGTGAATAACAGACACTTCGGCCAGTTATAGAGTTTTTTATTTTCTCAACGTTTCAACAAAACGTCAGGAGTCAGGAGAAAAAATAAAAATAAAGCATATGGCAAGGCGTTAAAATATTTTAACAATTTTTAACGCCTTGCCAAATGTTTCATTTTTATTTATTTCTTCCAACGAAGACAAAATATTTTTGTTGAAACGTTGAGAAAATAAAAAAAAAACTCTAACTGGCCGAAGTGTCTATTTTTCACAAAAATATGAATGCCGGCCAGGCAACCTCTATATTCAGGATTACTTTATATAAGTATTAGCGGATGTGTACCCGGCTTCGCCCGGGGTTTATCCGAGTGAAAGTTTGCCTAACGAATATTATATATTATGAAGTATAATAAACAATGTTAAAGATTAGTTTTAATTATTAATCAAGATTGTGTGTGAATATGTGAGAAAGATGTAATATCGTTGTTGTTCTCTTGGCCGACTGTTTTACATATGGTGTTATCTTAAAATTGCTTGTTTTGAATATTTTTTTAGATTGAGTTGAATGAATTGCTGATTTTTTTTTTGTATTTATATATAAATAAAATTAACTCTGTTGATTTTTTTGTATTTAATCGATAACAGCGAAGTTACGCATGTTAATGTTAGGGAAAAATATTTTGATGTTAAGCAAAACCTGCTCCATCTCGTTTTACATAAATGTTGAAAATTTGGTCGAAATTGATGCATTGTAACGAAAGTTTTTAGTGAACAACACTTATGAAATTTGCATTTTATTAATATAGATAGACCTTATATTTCTAAAATAAAAAATAATAAATAATAGTAAACAAATCATCTAATAAGTATAATAAGAATGTTAATTATATTTGAACTGTATGAGTATATATATGTTATATTAAAATACAGGGTGATCCAAAAGTCCCGCACAATTTTAAAAATTAATAACTCCCCGAATATTTGCGCTAGAGCAATGCGGTAAACACCATTGTGTTCAGGATGCAATGGGATTTTTTATGGCAAATAATGAAAAATTCGAAATTGATTTTAGTTACAATTTTATTCGCCAGATGGCGCTCTACCAGAATCAGAGATTCAGCGGCCAAATTATTTGATAAATTGAAAAATATAACTGATCGACACGTATTTTTCCTTTTTGAATACCAGGAAAGAACCCTAATAATATCAAATAACAAATTAATAAAACACCACTTCGCCAAAAGTATGAAGAATTGGTTAACGATTTTCAAATACAATCAGAGATATGTAAAATAGGTAAATGCAAATTAAAACATGTAGCAAAAAGAAAATTGATATTTTAGATACGGTTTGTTTCAGAAGATCATAAATTTCTAATATTATCAATTCAACTGTCACTCAGTATCGATTATTTTTATTTTTATTCATTTGAAAAATATGTATCTATCTCTGATAATTTATTTTACTCTGGAATGCCGTTGTTGTTTTTGTCGTGTCCAATAAATAGCCTCAGATGTCTCCATGCATTTCTATCACAGCAGCAGCAGCAATGTCCACTATCTTGGATGTATAAAGCTGCTGCTCTGGGTCTATGTCAATTTTCTGCAAGGCTGCGGGAATGAGAATATGTGGGTAGGTGTTAGTTCCACACCAGGACAGTTATTGCATGTTCTATAGGTTTTTGTGCCATCTGGATGTATTTTCATTCCTTTATAATGTTTTGTTCTAAGTCTTGTTATAGTTTTTGTCAGTTTTCTCTCAGAGTTTATTTCACATATTTGATCTTTTCTTATTTTTTGTTTAATTATCTTGTATTTTGCCAAAGCATCAGCGTCAAATACTGACATTTGTTCTTTATTTTGGCTCAGCTTTCTGGCTTCCTTTGCCAATTCAACTGCCATTTCATTACCCCGATCTCAACACGGGCAGGAATCCATTGTAGAATGCAGTTATTCTCCAATGATTCCAGTTGGGTAAGTAACGAGTGTATTTTCTGTGTGATTCTAGTATTGCCCTTCTGAATTGCTTCTAGAGCGGATATGGAGTCGCTGTATATTAAAATTCCTTCTGCTTGATGCAGGGATGGTTGGTTAAGGCATAAATCAAGAGCTTTCCAGATAGCTGTCAGTTCACAAGTGAAGTTTGACGAAATCTGTCCTGCTCCTTCTTTGATTTTGATGCGTGTTCCATCTTGCAGTATTATGTTAATTCCGGCCCCACCATTACTCAGGGTAAGGTCTGAAGATCCATCTGTATATGCTGTTAAAGGGCGTGGCCTAGCATTTTTAATCAAGAATTTGTACTATGAGGACATAGCCGTTAATATTACAAACACATTAGACCTCGAAGCCCAAGGTATCAAAGTCTACCTCAATCAAAACAAAGCCATCAACATATACAATATGTATCACCCTCCAAACAATACATTTATTGACGATGGAAGAATGGCTCAATTTCTTACAGACAACACTATTATTGTAGGTGACCTTAATGCCAAACATCAACTATGGGGATGTCCTACGCCAAACCCAAGAGGCAAAATACTATCAAACATATTTGACGACAATGCCTTAATGTGCTTAAATGATGGGAATTCTACCCATCATTCATACAAGCTATAATACTGCACAAGCCCTTGATATAAGTTTTTACTATCCTGACATTTTCCACAAATGCAAATAGCAAATATTAAAAGGTTTTGGAAGTGATCATTTGCCTAATTTGATAGAAATTATCACCAAGACCAAAACTAGCTCAATTAAGAAAAATTCTGGAACTTCAAAAAGGCTAATATGATATCTTTCGAAAACACCATTATTGAAGCAGCCAAAGTTTCAATACCAAGAGGTAATATTAAGAAATGGATTCCAAAATATACACACCAGGCAAAAAATATTCAAACACTTATAACTAAAAGAAATGAACTACAAAAAAGTGCACCCAAAACCAAACAAATTGTATAACTGAACTGAACATTGTGATTGCAAAAATAAAAAGATTATACGTAAATGTGAAAAAGAAAAAATGGAAACAAACTTGTGAAAACCTGAACCCAAGAAACCCAAATACAAAACTTTGGAATTTGGCAAAACAAATTGACAGAGCTCAGCCAAAAACTGAAAACACAAATATGATTAAGAATACAGATAGTACACCAGCAACTAATGACAAAATTGCTGCCAATCTTTTAGGTAATTCATATCAAATAAGTAGTAAAATCAAGGTTGAAAAAAGGGCCGAAAGATTATTCATAACTGTAAAATGTCACCAGCACTCATAATATTTTCCATGAAAAAAATCAATATGAAAAAGCTAGCTTATGCATTAGAAAACACTGACCTAAACAAGACTCCTGGGCCAGATGGAATCCATGGCCGAATGATATCAAACTTGGGCAAAATTGGCAAAGAAAGACTTCTTAATATTTTCAATAACTCCTGGAAAACTGGAAAATTGCCTCAAGACTGTAAAAAGGCAACAATAATTCCCATTAAAAAACTTGACAAATCTGCTGATGACCCAAAAAACTACCGACCTATCTCCCTAACAAATATTTGCTGCAAATTAATGGAAAAAATTAGACTCAGACGACTCACCTACCACCCCGACACAAGAAATCTCTTACCAGAAGAACAATATGGATTTAGGAAAGGACATGGGACAATAGACCAACTCTTATTTTTCACACAAAAGGTAAAAGATGCACAAAACAAAAAAAAACCAACTAACCACACCATAGCTGCTTTTTAGACCTTACACAAGCTTTTGATAAGGGGGGGGGGGTATGGAAAAACAAATTAATTACAAAATTATACAAACATTTCAAAATTGATGGAAAAGCTATCACTTGGATAAATAATTCCCTTAAAAATATATAAATCAGGGTCAAATATAATGTCACTCTATCTAAAACCTTCAAATTGTACCAAGGATTACCACAAGGATCAATCCTTAGCCCAACTCTCTTCACCCTATTTATTGCAGGCATAGAAGAAAAATTTTCAAATAAAACCAATATTGGACTTTTCGCTGATGACATTATTCTATGGAGCAGTAACACTAACTGGAAAAAAGCTGAAAGAGATTTCAACAAGACTCTTCTCCACCTAGAAAAATTTGCTAATAAAAATAAATTAGAATTTAACCCCCAAAAATCTGAGACCTGTCTTTTTACTACCGATAAGAAGCTATACAAAATAAGACCAAATATTATTCTGAAAGAACAACAATTACAATATAATAAACATCCTAAATATCTCGGCTACACCCTGGATCCAGAAATTAAAACCAGTAAGCATATTGAAGGAGTTGTTAGAAAATGAAGAGACCGACTAAAAATCTTGAAATATATTTCAGGAAGAGTGGGGAGCTGAAGCAACAACACTAAAATTAACTTACACATCTCTAATGAGACCTATCTTGGAATATGGATATCAAATCTATGGTACAGCATCTGAAACAAATCTAAAATCACTGGAAAGGATACAACTAAGTGCAGCCAGAAATATTACAGGTCTTCGAAAAACCTGCCCTAATAATATTGTACTTTACGAGGCAGACATTATGCCCTTGAAGGATAGAATAAGCTACAATCTGCCAAAATATATAAACAAAATCAATAGTTATGAAAACAAACACAGAACTTTCAATTACATACTTAATTGGGAACCCAATATAAGATTAAAAAAAGAAGGCCCTCTCCTCCTGGCCAAAAGAAATGGATTTTTAAAATATAAAGTGGAAAAATATTATTTAGCTGAAAAAATATCTCCATGGGAACCATTAACAAAATGTTATTTTTAATGCCACTTTAAATGAACCCACCAACAGACAATACCAAAATCCAGAATACTTAAAACAATTATCATTAGAAATAATTAATAAAATTCCTAAAAATGCAATAACTATCTATACCGATGGTAGCAGAGACGAGTTGGGACACACTGGCAGTGACTGTCTCATCAAAACCACAAATGGCATTGAGAAAATAAACAGAAGAAACCCAGAATTTTGCTCAGTCTTCAGATCAGAACTTATAGCCATCTATGAAGTCTTAAAATCCATCAGAAACATTAAACATCACGATATATGGATTCTTACTGATAGTAGAAGTGCCATACAGCACTTGAGTCACACAGGGGATCTTTGAGGCAAAGTAAGCAGGAACATAATTGGTTATCTCCAAAAACTCTCAATACCTCAAAAATTCACCTTCAATGGATGCCCTTACATGTTAGCATTGAAGGCAATGAAGCTGCTGATGCGCTAGCGAAAAAAGGCACAAAAGAACCCTTGCTGCAGAAAAATAAACTTACTTTTAAAGAAATAGAATCAATAGTCAAAATAAACAGGAACTGGAAGATCCCACCTAAGCACAGTTGGTATACCCTAGAAGCAGATGGCCACCCAGACCTTTAGGTCCACAATTCAGCATGCGAAGCATGCCCTTCGCTGCTATTCTGTTCAACTCATAAGCCAAGTAACGGTATCCAAGCTAGTGCTTGGACATTGTACCTGGAAACACCACCTCCCAGACAACGTGTCTGGAAGGATTTCTATACCGGTGGCCTTTAATCATAGCAAAATAGGAAACTATCTACTGTGTCCAGCAGGGACCGCGGGGAGGCAGCCCCCGGTCGACTCTGTTCACTCACAGCTGAGGAAAAGCTCAGCTGATACGTCGTGGGCTTTCTCAAGAAGCTTGCTGTGATTTCTCAGCAGCTTACTCTCGATCGCGCCCCTCGCCCTCCTTCTCTCTTCCTGCACACCCACTACCCTTGGACAATCCAAGACGTAGTGGCGTGCATTCACATCCCTTTCTCCATAGACGCAATCAGGGTTTCTCTTAATTTTAAATCTGTGGAGACTTGGGGAAGAGCCCATGTCCCGAACTACCCTAATGAGTTTGTAGGACATTACCTTACAGAGGTACTTGGGTGTTGTTACCCCATTGAATACCTCTCTCCCCTTCACACTGTTCCTCCATCTGTCCAACCATAAGTCCTGGACGTGCCCCCTGATCCTCCTATAACCTTCTTTCTTGGTCACTGGGGTCCTCAGTGATCTACCTCTAAAGCATCCTGCCTTAGCGATCCTGTCTGCGAACTCATTACATTCGATGAGGCTGTGTCTCCTAAACCAAGGGAGCTCCGGAGCCCGCGTCATCATCTCCAGCTCCTGGATTATTTGAGGCGCGAGTTGCCCTTTCTCCAGATTGATGGCGACGAGGGCCGACATACAATCTGAATAGAGGCGGTCCGGGCTGAAGTTCTTCTCGGCACACACTCTGAGGGCTACCCTGATCGCAACCAGCTCGGCTGAAAAGACCAATTCGTCCACTCTGAGTGTTAAACCTTCTTGGAAGATCAGCTCTCCATTAGTGAATATCACTACCCCAGCTCCAGTATTGGTTCCAGACTTACTACAATCAGTGAAAACCTCCGTGTCAATCCCTGTCGGCCCTCCAGGACTCCAATTCCTCTTTGGCAAACACTGCGGAGGCTTCCTTGGATCCCTCTTCGATTCCAGGGCCCCCGCTTCAAGTCCCAGGGCAACTTCCCTGTTCTCCCAGATCTTCTGTCTGATGGTCTCCTCCTCTAGTTTCAATCCGAGGGGAATAAGCCCAGCAAGGACCAAAAAGGCCTCACTGCTGGTAGTGCGATATCCCCCTGTGATTCTGAGTGCCGCTGTCCTCTGCACTCTCTCTAGAGTTGTTGCCACCTTCTGATCCCTGTTTCGGCGCCACCAAGCCCCGGAAGCATATAGCAAGATTGGCTCGACACAGGAGAGGCAGAGGTTCCTAAAAATAGTACCCTCCTCCCCCCCCCCCCCCCCCTGTTGAGAGCCAACCAGGACAGGTCTGCACAACGCCACCCTGCCTCTCGCCACCATCTCCTCCGCCTGGTATTGCCAACCCATCTTGTCATCAATGACCACCCCCAGAATGGTCATCCTATTGACCAACGCTACCCTCCGTCCTTCCATCCGGATAGCCGGCTTGTGTTCCCATTTGATCCCTTTCCTTTTAGTTCTTATGTCCCTAGGCTTAAAGCTGAGGGCTTTAGTTTTGGAGATATTGAACTTAAGGCCAGAGTCATGGGCCCAGATCGAGAGAATTTGGAGAGAAATTCCAACACACTTCTCAGCCTTCGCTCTCGAAGCAGCCTCAATGATGAGGAACTGGTCGTCATCATAGAGAACCAGCCTGGCTCCCTCAGGGAGCTCCTCCTGGAAAACGGTGTTTACCAGGATATTCCACAGAATAGGTCCGCAGCAAGAGCCCTGGGGCAACCCCTAGCACAGTTTCTTTCCAACTTCCGCCCACCAAAACTGAGGCTAATCCGTCTATCCCTCAGGAAGTCACGAACCAAGCTGCACAAATTATCAGGACAACCCATGTCCATCAAATATCTCATCAGCTTGTTCCAGCTCATGGAGTTGAACGCGCCATCCATGTCCAGGGCCACGAAAAGAACCCAAGCACCCTTATTTAAGCCCATCTCAACCCCCTCTAACACCTCGTTCAGAGCTGTGGTTGTGGACTTCCCTTCCCTAAAACCATGTTGGAAAGAGGAAAGGAGTTCATTACTCTCTAGCCAATGCTTCAGTCGCTGAGCTAGTAGGCTATCCAGGACCATACCTAGACACACTAGTAAAGAAAGCGGACGATAATCATTAGGAGAATTACCCTTTCTACCAGACTTTTCGAGAAGCACTACTCGGGCAACCTTCCATGCCTCAGGAAATGCACCAGTGTCCAGGCACCTATTGAATAACCTGGAAAGAAGCGATGGGTGCATCCTTACCAGGGCTTTCACGACCGTGTTATCGATCCCTTCGGGACCAGGAAATTTCCTTTTCCCGAACTTGAAAGCCTTCAGTTTCACCTCATTCTCAGAAAAGGGCGGATCTACCAAACCACAAGTGGTCAGAAAGATCTCGTCCTCTGGTTCCTCGTTTCCGAAGTGCCGATCCAAGTTGTTTTTATTTTGTCTTCTGCTTTCGAGCGAGTAGGTCTAGAACACATTCTCTCTGAATTTTCTAATTGTTGGTGGATGAAACAGCACCAGTGATTATTTTGGCCGCTTTTGCTTGAACACTGTCTAGTCTTACTTTTAGTGATGAGCTTGAGGGAGCCCAGACCGGTGTTGCATATTCCATTATCGGCCTTATTAAGGTGGTATATCTTGTTCTGAGAATTCTGGGTTTTGCTCCCCAATTTGTTCCACATAGCCTTCTCAGAATGTTTAGTTTTCTGATAGCTCTATTTGAGGTGCTAATTATGTGTTCTGAAAATTCCAATTCCTCATCAATAATAATTAAAATAATTTTGTTGACACATCTTGTCAATACATGCACAGTCTGCACTATTAAAAAAAGATAATATGCATTATATACACTATGTACAATGAATATGGCGCCTCTGCCAGCGCTGCAGAATTTGGTGGAGAATCGCCAGTGGGTCCCCAGCGACACCACGCATTTTGCGATCTACGATGAATACGTAGATCGCGTACTTCGCCGCTTAGGAGATGGTGATGGCGTGGTCCTCGAGACCAACTTGAAAGATCCAGGACTGCAGTATCACACCTAGGTATTATGGATTTCTAATTTTATCAAATATTTGTTTGTTTATGCTTATTTTGTGGTTATATTTATGCCTTTTTCCCTGTGAGTGGAGAAGACGCATAGGTTTGGTTTTATTGGGTTTATGTTCATTTAGAGTTCCATTGCCCACTTTTCCAGTCCTCTCATTGATGTGTTCAGTATTTTTTACGATTTTTCTATGCTGCTACTTGTGTGCCATATGGCTATTTCATCTGCATAACAGGCAACCTTTGTGTCTTCAGTGAGGTAAGGATGGATGTCGTTAATATATAGCAGATAGAGTAGAGGACTGAGCACAGATCCCTGAGTTACACCAGCCCATGTTCTTCCTTCCTTGGAAAATTCTCCATTGACCCGAACCTTTAACCTTCTTCCCCTTAAGAAGTCTGCAATCCAGATTAAGGTTTTTCCTCTTACTCCGATGTTGTGCAGCTTTTCACGTAATTTCTCCCTCCACACTCGATCAAAAGCTGAGGTCATATCAAGGAATATAGCCGTGGTCTTCTTTGGCGGTTTTTCTTGGAAAGAATCTATTATTGATTGACAGAAGTAGAACAGTTGATCAGTCGTACAGTGCTGGGATCTATAGGCAGTTTGGTAGAGGTTTATTTTATTATTGTTAGTGAGCTAGACTATGAGCCTAGAGTGGATAATTCATTCTGGTATTTTACAAAGTATGCCGGTGAGAGCAATTGACCGATAGTTCTTGTATTCCTTGGCATCTTTGTTTGGCTTCAGTTTTGACACTATAATTGATAGCTTCCAATTCTTTGGTAGTTTACCAGTTTGCCATGAAATTTTCAGTATTCGTAGGAGTTCAATATTAGCTTTGTCTTCAAAGTGTTTAATCATTTGACCAAAGATTAGATTATCTCTTGGTGACCTCTTGGATTTTTTTATTGATAAGTTTAGCTCATTCAGTGTGAAGTCTCTCGAGAAAATATCTTGTTGATGGAAGTTTCTTGCTTGTTTAACTAACTGTTTTATATTATTTTTAGAGTCCTGTCTTCATTCGTATAGTTGAGTATGGAAGTGCTTGAAAGATATTCAGCAATTATGTCAGCCATCTGTTTGTTCTCGTTCTCGCTGTTCTATTCATATCGGTTAGAGTATTGGAGGATTGGTGTTGGTTTTGATTGTTCTCTAACACTCTAATCAGATTCCAGTGTTGGCTGTCCTTTCTTGGATCCATTATTTCGCAGAATTCTGCCATTTTTCTTGTTTGCATATCCAAATTTCTTGTTCTATTTTGTGACTAATTTCAATGAGTTCCTTTCTGTTTTCTTCTGTTTTATTTTTTAAGAAGTTCATTGATATTGTCTCTCTCTCTCTGAAATCATTGCCTCGATGTTGTGGTCCTTCCAGTAAGGTATCCACAGGTCTTTACGTCTACCTCTAGGTATCGATGCTTTTGCAGCTTTTGAAATGTTCGAAGAGAATTTTTCCAAGTTTTTGTCAAGCGTTCTGTAATTCAATTTTTCGTTGCACAGTTCTTCAAGCTTTTCTGTGAATTTTTTTCAAGTCGGCTTTCCTAAAGTTCCATGTTCTTTTATTCTAATGGACATTCTCAATTTTGAAGTTTAGGGTTGTTAAAATTGGTCTGTGGTCACTGATTGCACCTCTCAGGAGTTTCCATTGTGTTGTGGGTGCGATGTTGTAATTTATCGCTGTGATGTCTATTGCGGATTCTGTGCCTGTGGACTTAGGTAGGTATTCTCTCCGTTATTTAACGGTGTAAGGTCGAGGTCGGTTAGCATGTCCTCAACCTGCTGACTTTTGTTATCCTGGACAGGTGATCCCCAAATTGAACTTTTGGCGTTAAATTCGTCGAGTATGATTGTGATATCCGAAGACGCTTCACTTAATGTCTCTATTGTGTGTACCCATACAAAATTCAAAGATTTCACGAGCTGAAAGTTGGCGATTTTGAGATGCGTCAAGAATTCGCTGTATGGGTTTTACGGCAAATTGATATCGATGAAAACTGGCTGTCGAATGTTCTGTTGTCAGATGATGCTCACTTTTCTCTAAACGGAGAATTTAACATTCAAAACAGCCGCATTTGGGCAACAGAAAACCCTAGGATTTTTACAGAAATGCCACTTTACCAGCCTAGAGTTAGTTTTGTGTGGGTTCACTTCTTTTATTATTGGGCCATTTTTCTTTGAAAAATCAATGGAAGAACTTTTAAAACCGTTTTTGTAACTGGTGAACGTTATGTTCAACTTTTGAGAGAAAAGGGTATTCCCATATTGTGCAGGGCAAAAGCACTAAGCGAAATAACATTCATGAAAGATGGAGGACCTCCTCATATCTCTCGAGGTGCCAAACAATTGCTAAAGGATACGTTCGGTGAAAATCGTATGATAAGTCGCCACTTTATATACCATTGGCCTCCAAGATCACCAGACTTGACGCCTTGCGATTTTTGTCTATGGGGGTACATTAAATCGTGTGTTTATCGATGCTGGCCTACCACATTGGCCATGTTGAAGGCTTCTATCAGATGGCACGTTTTATCAATTTCAACAGATATGTTATTTAATGCTGTCCATTCTGTCATTTATCGTCTCCAGGTGGTGATTGAGAATAAAGGGTGCCACATTGAGCAAGGATTGTGACCTAATACAAGAGAGAAAGCAGTTACCTCATGTGTTAGATAAGCCGCCATGTATTATATTATCTACCAATATTTTGCAGCTCTTTGTGTTGGGATATGGGGATAATAAATTCTGTCCTCATATCTTGACTCTATTTTTTGTGAACAGTAATATTTTGTTTGTCATTTGCTCACATATTATGTCGTGCAAACCAGAGTGTTATAACTTCTCGAATAACACTGGTACACACAATTTTCCCCCTTATGTTTAGTTTTCACTTTTCGCTCATTAAAAGAAATAGCAAAAGGAATATTTTCTGTACACCAATAACTTTAGAAATTTTGTGAAAAAAAAATAATACAAAATGATTTTACTACCACGATTTTCAACGCAAAAGGCGATTAAAAAATTATTTTTATTTGAGGGGATACATTTTTTAAAATTGTGTACAGTATAATAAACAATGATAACATTTGACAAGCCCATAGAATATTTGGAATAAAGTACGACAAATATATTTTGTCACTCCCCTCTATATTTCATTTGTTGGATCATGACAAATATGCAGTTAAATAGTCAAAGGTCGCCAATCAGTCAAGAAACTACACATTTCTTATAGCAAGAAATCCTATTAATAGTGCCATCATAATTTTTGATACTATATTAACATTTCAAAAATTCGTGTATTGCTATCAGCAGTGTTTTTCAAACATTCAATCTATTTCACAAAACCCCATATAAAATATACATATTTTTGCTACATGTTTTAATTTGCATTTACCTATTTTACATATCTCTGATTGTATTTGAAAATCGTTAACCAATTCTTCATACTTTTGGCGAAGTGGTGTTTTATTAATTTGTTATTTGATATTATTAGGGTTCTTTCCTGGTATTCAAAAAGGGAAAATACGTGTCGATCAGTTATATTTTTCAATTTATCAAACAATCTGGCCGCTGAATCTCTGATTCTGGTAGAGCGCCATCTGGCGAATAAAATTGTAACTAAAATCAATTTCGAATTTTTCATTATTTGCCATAAAAAATCCCATTGCATCCTGAATACAACGGTGTTTACCGCATTGCTCTAGCGCAAATATTCGCGGAGTTATTAATTTTTAAAATAGTGCGGGACTTTTGGATCACCCTGTATTATTTCATTTGAGAGAGAGAGAGAAAATATATTTCATAGATTCAAATATTTTGTTTATATCTACCACCAGATGTCTGGACTTTCCATATATAAAACCGATTGTTTTTGTTTTATCCCGAAGGCCGGCTCAAACCTTTTGTAAATTATGTAAATAAGTTTTTTCATTTTGTAGATTCACTCGCCTTAAGCCAGGCAGTACTTTTATCAAATTGTTTTTTATATATTCCTTTATATCAATTAAAGCAATTACTGATCAAAACCATTTTTATTATTATACTTTTAACCACGACTGCATTACCAATATCATTTAGTCCTCAAAAAAGAACCAGCAAATAATTCCATATCTAATCCTCACGATAATCAAAAATCAAGCATAAAATCTCATCATTATTCATAATATATATAACGAATGAGTATATTAAGAAAAAGACATCTCCTGATTGAGAAACTAAAAGTTACTGATGACTTGCGCCATCTATCGGAATAATCATTTTGATTTATCGTTTTATCCACTACTAATTATGGTGATTGATCATTGTGAGGATATCGTTGTAATGAGAGAGGAGAATCTGTATAAGACAGGTGTCTTGATAAAGGCTTTGTGTGTGAAATCTATTCCGACAGATGGCGCAAGCCATCATCAACCTTTAGTTGCACAATCAGGAAATGCAATTTTCATATTTTATTCACCTGATCATAGTACAATTTCACTTTAGTACTATTCCTTTCACGAATAAGCAAATATTTATTGGTAAATAGCGAGACGTATCGACTTAAGTACTATTTAATTAATGATATTTGATCTTTGACCACTTAATCAACTGTTTTATATATTTTTTCAGTTTCTATCAGTATTTCAGTCTCAACTCCAACCCTGTTTCTAACATTACATTATAAATATGATGCACTAGCGCGCCATCTGTTATCAAAATTCGAAATTATTTTAAAGGCGTAAGATTCTTTTTGAAAATAAACAATTTCTACTACCCTTACTTCAATGGAAAAATTAATGGGAGGGCCTGGCTCATCAGTAGTGAACCCTCCCTTAAACTGGAGAAACGGCTGGGAGGGTTCACCACTGATGAGCCAGGCCATCCCATTAATATTTCCATTGCAGTAAATGCAGTAGAAATTGTTTATTTTCAAAAAGAATCTTACGCCTTTAAAATAATTTCGAACATTATAAATAGTGTCAAAATAGCATTCAACCAGTACGTATCATCCACCACGCACGTATATATTTCAAAATTTTGTTTTACAAACAGAAATAACGTAATATATTTTCCCACAATATATAATAAGTATTTAAAATATGTAAATAATAATATGTATATTAAAATATTATTTATTATTAAGTTGTTAACGTGATAATTCTGTTGAAGGACTGACAAGTCCGAAAGCTTAAAAATAAAAATTTGCACAAGAAACTTAACCCTGGAAGCTTCATTTATTTTATAATATAGTGTTATTTTTGTTATGTTTATAGTTGAAAATAGGCATTTTCTTTAAGATTTTGCGGTTTAAAAATATAATATCATCTTCGTATATGTTGAAGGCTAAAGAATAATCTTATATTATTGAATACACGGATGCACTATGCAAATATGCATTGATTTTATTTGCATAAGCCTACTCTTGTCGTATTACCGTTATCCCTAAATCCGAATCATCTTATATATCCTATAAGGTTTTTCTAAAGATTTCCTGGATTCACTAGAAAAGCCGATTTGTTGGTGAAATCGTATTACTAATGGTACAAAATACGTTAATATAACTTTTTACATATCAAATAATTCTCATATTTATATATATAAATATATATGGAAAAATTGCCGGGAGGAAATTGATCCATAGAAGCATAGGGCGCTTCTCCCGTCAAAATAAACGTTAAAAAAACCTCTTTGGTAGATTGTGAAGATTCCATTAGATCCCGTGTGGATCCCATAGAATATAGTCCGCTCTAGACTGACGAGGGCCATTAGCCCGAAACCATGGTCTCTAGGTGGACGCTTCTCAATTTGCCAAAGCTGGTGTTGTGGCTTTGTCACCGACCCGAGGCCTGCTAGTTTGCGGCGACGGTCAATAGATGGCGTCAGTTTTTTATACGTTTATTTTGACGGGAGAGAGGCACCCTATGCTTCTATATATATATATATATATATATTTATCAACATATTATTAATTCAATAAGAGAAATTTGAAGAATAGCTGTGCATGAAAGCTTCTATTGAGAATAATAAAAGATTAAAAGTATTATTTATGTTTAAACTATATGTAAATAGAGAGAGAAATTTTCTGAAAGTTGCATAATGTGACGACGTAAATATACGCATATAATACGTATATATATGTGTGTACCTTGAGAAGTACCTCTCCCTTTAATTATGCATAAGAATGATGCATTATGTTCATAACACTTGTAAAACACTTTACTGGTGATGATAAAGTAAGAGACACAACACCATTTTTGGTAAATTCGGACAAAAATTGTCTGAATTTTCAAATTCTGGTGTTGTGGCTCATTCTTTAATACCACTAGTAAAGTGTTTTACATTAAAATACGAATAAAATCATAAAGGATGAGTTTCTTTATTGGTAAAAATCGTTTCGAGCTTTCGGGCGCAAACAGCCCTTCTACAGGAATAAAAGGAAACTAGTTAATCAGACATGTATATATACACCTATATATAAGTTAAATATTTGCATACCTAGGATTATTTATAAAATTTTTATTAAGTAATGACTATTGCTATGTAAATTAAACTATCTGCTAATATTATTAAATGCAAAATTATGAAATGTTGCAATGAAGAGAAAACAAATAATTCTATTTTAGTTTATGGACCAGCCTATCATATGTCTCTGGGATATCGATGTGTCTGTTTATACTATTATATTTTGATGAAATTAGTGCTTCCAGTAATAATCTTTTGTATTTACTATTTATGTTTGTGTAATGGATATTAGGGTTTGATATATTGAAGTCATGATCTGTATTTTTGATGTGTTGTACTATTAGAGATTTGGGGTCTTTGTTTTTAATATTTCTTCTGTGTTCGTCCATTCTGTCTTTTATATGTCTGCCTGTTTCACCTACATAAACATTATTGCATTGGTTGCATGCTATGGAATATATGGCTTTGCTATTGTATAGTTTCGATATTGGAAAACTATTTCTGGTAATGGGGTTTCTAATTATGGTTGCTATATTAGGGTTGTTTTCATAATATGTTCTTATACCGTGTTTACTTAGGATTCTAGCTATATGGGTACTACTATGGGAATAAGGTATTATGCATATTGATTTATAAACCTGGTTATTTCGTATAAGGGAGGGATTATAGAAATGTCTTAACACGAAGTTCCTGGGATAACCATTAGAAGTGAGTTTATTGATCAAAAGTTGGGTTTCTATAGCTTTTGAGGATTGGGTGGAGCAATGTGTGGATATTCGCCTGGAAAGGGTTTTTACAGTATTGATTTTGTGACTTAGGGGACAATAAGAAGAAAAATGTATATAATTTGGAATGGAGTTTAGTTTGTGATATATTTCTGTTGTGTATTGATTTTGTGTTTTTAATATGAGTACATCTAGGAAGGGAAAGAAATTATTGTTTTCAGTTTCTATAGCGAAATCTATGTCATTATGTATAGATTTTAGTTGGGTAAAGACGGAATCTATTTTGTTAGAATTGGAGATACAAAAGATAGCATCTATGTATCTTTGCCAGATAATAATGTCTGTGGGAAAAAGGTTGGTTATCGTTTTGTCTATTTTTCTCATTACAATTTCTGCTAAAGGTGAAGAGAGGGGGCTTCCCATGGGGGAGCCCTTGGTTTGTTTATAAAAATTGCTATTGAAGGAGAATATATTGTATTGTAAACTAAGCTTAATTAATGAAATAATTTTAGAAGAGATATCTGAAGGAATATTATTTAATGATGAAAATTCTATTGTGTTATCTATTATTAGGTGGTGTGGTAAGCTTGAATACAAGTGTGATGCACAATCATTGTTCTGATGCATAACTAAAAGGTTAGATGCCTCTTTTTGAACATTTATATTTATTTTGTAAATAGAGTCATCCATAAATAAATCTTTAATTAAAAATACATATATTGGATCAAAATATCATGTTGACGTTATGTGGCGCTGAGTTTGTTGTTGACACACATTAAATATGTTATTCATGATAAAATTGTGAAAAAGTATTAAAATTATGAATATATTCTCACAATTTTTATTTAAAAAACGCTAGCTTTCAAGCGTTAATCGCTCTTCAACGGGCTCACTATTCAAAATAATTTCAGTTATAAAAAGATTTCAGTTATAAATATCCACGCTGCGCGCGTTTGTTTTTTGTAAATATTTCTGGTGGGATCAAGTCAATATTATAGTAAGCCCGTTGAAGAGCGATTAACGCTTGAAAGCTAGAGTTTTTTTAAATAAAAAAAAGATGCTCATTGTGAGAATATAATTGTAATATAAATATGTTATAATACCTTGATAAAGGTTGGCGTTCAAGCCAACTGAAATATTGGTAAATAAATGATATTTTGATCCAATATATGGCTTTTTAATTAAAGATTTATATCTATGTAAAAAGAATAAGAAAAATTAGATAAATGTTCAGGTGTTGATGTTAAAAACAAAATTGACATATTCTGACTGCTCACATGCATCTTTTTGATAATTATCAGATTTATTAATAATAATTATATCTATAATTGAAGGGAGAGGTAACTCATTAAGTATATGAATATCTACACACACAAGGTAATAAGACCAAATCCAAATGAATAAATAGTGTGTGACGTTTCAGTAACAGCGTTGTTACCATCTTCATATTCATACATACAAATTCATCTGTTACCGAAACGTCACACACTATTTATTTATTTGGTCTTATTACCTTATGTTTATAATCTACTAGACGGGTGACCCGGGCTTCGCCCCGGGATTGACCCGTGTGTATATCTATCTACCCGAATGATATATATTTAGATAAGATTTTTTAAAATAATTGTTTGTTATTAGCATAATCTATTTGTTTGCATCAGCATAATTTAATCTAATCTTTGATAGAGGGCGCTGTTCGTGAGCTCAGTAGAATAATTTGAATATATAGTTTTAATAATTGATTTATTTATTTTTTAAAATAGCCTATCGTCTTTCCTGTATTTTTTTTACCTAGGTATGTATATTTTGGTTTGAATTAGTGAACTACTGCGAATTTGTATACCGAAAATGCAAACAAACAAACATACAAACAAATAAACATACAAACATTGATTTATATATATATATAGATAGTCCAAATTGTGCCTTATCTATATGAATATCTTTCTCCCGCAGCTTTATGTTGTTTTATTATAGTTGATCACAAACAGTACTGTGTTACTGTGTACTAGAGTGACAAACAAATATTTATAAGTGAAAAACAGTACAGAAGTGAATTTGTACTTGGATCAGGTAGATAAATTACGAAAAAAAGGTATTTCCTGATCGTACAACTTAAAGTTGCTGATGGCTTGCGCCATCTATCGGAATAAATATCAACTAATCGTTGATTTCAATATAATATAATGCGGCTTATGATTGTAAAATGACATTTGAAATACTATCCCGCATGTGTTTCTTTTCAGCGTAAATTCAAAATTTATTTCAAGGAGAAATAACGATTATTTCTAACCTTTTGGATGAGGTATGAAAGAGTGAATTGTGAAGAGTAATGATAAACGGAAAAATAAAAGTGTCCAGGGATGGGAATCGAACACACAATGTTCCGCTTACCGGGCAGATGCCATGTCCACTAGGCTACCCTGGACATATTTTTCCGTTCGTAAATATTATATAAAGTAATTTATAATACAATATAATATAATGCGGCTTGTGATTGTGAAACGACATTTGCGGGATAGTATTTCAAATGTCGTTTTATAATCGTTGATTAGTTGGCGCCAACGAGGGCCAACAGTCCGAAACGCGTACGTAGTTAGCTTTTCTTGATTAATCAAGAATGGGTATTTGGACAATTCTGAAATAATTAAAAATCAACAATTAGTTGATATTTATTCGGATAGATGGCGTAAGCCATCAGCAACTTTCAGTTGCACGATCAGAAAATGCCTTTTTTCTTAAAATATTTATTAGTTGATAATTCTTGAAAAATAAAATTTGGTCATATCTTGCCATCACTATGTAATCACCCACAATTCAACAAGCCATTCAATTTTCCAATATATTGCTTAAAACATTATCCATAAATTTTATTAAAATTTCCTTTCTTCGTCAAAAATAATTCCATAAATTAATCACCCTTTATCCTCTCAAAAAAAAAATTTAAGTTTTTAAATATGTATTGGTATTTTTCAAATTTAACGTTAAAAACGGGTAATTGATGATTAAAACTAAATTAGCATTAAATGTTTATTAATTTCAAGAAAAAAGGTTTTTATTAGATTTTAATTTTTAATTATTCTCTTGAAGTATATTGATTCACTTAATTCCATATAAAATTTTGATATATTTATTCCAAATTCCTCTCTCTACTTGGAAATTTGAAAAAATATATATTACATAACTTAGAGAAGAAGATAATTTTCAATTTAATAAAGTCAAATTAATAAAAATTCACCTTATTGGAAATAAAAATTTTAATTTCAAAAGGATTTAATAACCTAAAATTAAATTTTTCCTAATTTGACGATAAAATTGGTACGTTTAGCTTAACAAATATTATTATTTTCAGAAAATGAATCATATAAAACAATGTTTTACAATAATTTAAAATAGATTATTTTATAAATTATTTTATTGATATTTTAACCTATATATAGAATATATACTTTTAATTTATATCAATTTTAAGAATAGGACGTGTTTCATTTTATCCTATATTTTTATTTGATTCAATTCTATATTTTATTGTTTGAATGCAGAATAAATGTTAATTCTATACATTCATGGACAAAACTTAAGGAAGTTGTACCTTTTAGCATGTATATCGGGATTCAGACAATAACTCTGAAAGATATTACAGTGACCTTTATTGAATACTTACAAACAAAACTTAAGGAAGTTGTACCTTTTAACATGTTTATCGGGATTGAGACAATAACTCTGAAAGATATTACAGTGACCTTTATTGAAGACTTACAAACAAAACTTAAGGAAGTTGTACCTTTTAGCATGTATATCGGGATTCAGACAATAACTCTGAAAGATATTACAGTGACCTTTATTGAAGACACACGAGATAATCAGGCGTGAACAAAATTGCCTTTGACTCTTTCAAAAAAAGACAACTGGCTAAATCAAAGACTTTCGACTTCCTTAAATTTCGTCCATGAGTGTACCTTTATATGTTTTTTTTTTTTTTTTTATATCAATGATATATATATAGGTTCCATACTTTTTCACAAAATTTACACTTCAATAAAATCATTTTAATTTGTTTTATTAATTCATAGGTAAGATTACATCAGGTCATGAAGGTTGAAAGTAATAATTTTTTCTACTATAGTTTTGGAGTTCTTGTATAGGTCTTCCTTCTTAGCTCCAATACAGTCCAGGATATGTGCTGGAGTGGAGTTGGAGCATTTTGAGCAGACAACTTTTTCTCCATCAATGAACATAATGGGTCTAGTATGTCCTGTCTTTAATCTTGCAATTTTTGTGGCTTCGTTTCTAGAAATCTGTGATGATATTGAGTCTCCAGGTGTTGTTCCTTCATACCAGTGGTGGGCCATACTTTTGATCCATTCTTTGGATATATCTCTATTCTGTTTGTATCCATCTATATTATCTATGTTTTCAGGATATCTGCTGACTTTGCCATCGACAATTCCATTCCTCCTAATGCCTATATGCGATGGGATCCACTGAAATCTGCTGTCATAGTGAAGTGAGTTAATATTTTTGGCAATTTATATCAAAATTTGTAAGTTACTTGTTTAGCAGTTTTCTGTGGACTTTAGGGCTGATAGTGAATCTGATAGAAAGTGGTGAGGAGCTGCTTTATCCAAATGTTAAAGAGCAAGGTTGATTGCATGTAACTCAGCAAGCCAAAGAGAACACCAAGGATGATTTGATTTACTGTATTTAGTGGCATTTTCGCCAAGGTCTATGTAGACTCCACTTCCAGATGCACCATTTTCCAGGAGGGATCCATCAGTATACACTTTTATGATATTGGGGTCAAGATCACTTATCAACATCTCCCTAAGGTGTTTTAACAAAGTAGGGCTTTCTTAGTTTTTAGTGTTTCTGTTTCCAAGATTAAGGTTAATTGTTAGATGTTTTCTGTAACTGTTGGGGGGTTTACATTTAAATGATTTGGATTATTTAATGGGATTTCTGTAGATTGAGTGGAGACAAGATCTCCTTTTTATTCTAGATATCATGGTCCAGTTTGTTTATATAAATTTGCTTGTCCGGTGATTTAGGTTCAGGTGTGTACGTTTTTCAACAAATTTTGTTAGGGCCAGATTCCATCTTACAGCAAGTGGTTGTAGGTTGGCTTCAAATTCTGCAATGGATCCAGGTGTTGTATTCCTGAGTCAACAGATTATGCGTGCTGCCGATAATTGAATTTGGTTTAGCTTATTTAAGTTTGATTTTGAAGCCTGCATCCAGATGGGTGATGCATTATCTAGTATGATTTTGAAGCCTGCATCCAGATGGGTGACCCATATTCTAGTATTGGTCTAACTATTGAGCAATAGGTGGTTCTGAGTGTTTGTGCCCCAATCTTTCCCAGAAATGTATTTAAGGATCAACAGGTTTGGCATGTTTGCAGATCGTCTCAATTTGCTTGTTGAAAATGAGGGAGGGATATAGATTAACTCCCAGGTATTTTGGACACTGATATTTTTTTTTAGCTGAAAATTGCATTATTTGAGTTTTAATATTAACTTTCTTATATATCATAAATGGTATATATGTTATATTAAAATATTATTTTATTTGAAGATATATTTCATAGATTCAAATACTCTGTTAAATCGACCGCCAGAGGTCACGCTTACCCTATAAAAACTCGTTGTTGATGTTTCCCGATGGCCGGCTCAAATCTTTTGTACATTATGTAAATAAGTTTTCAATTTTTTAAATTCTTACGCCTTAAGCCAGGCAGTACTTTTTATTAAATTATGTTTTTTTATATATTGCTTAAACTCAATTTAAAAATAATCTCTGACCAAGATTATTATTAATATTGCCACGACTGCAGAACAATATCGTAAAAAATACTCATGGATACCAAAATCAAGCAACACCTAATAATTCTGTATATTTCTAGATAATCAGCATAAAATCTCATTTTATATAACATATATACAGGCTTCAGATTTGTCTATGTGACTTATAGAAAAAACCGCCGACCAACTACTCACACAAGATATTAATGACAATTTTCAAAAATATCCCACGAAATCATCCATCGCAGCTTTCTAGATTTAAGCAATGCATTTGATAAGAGTGGAGGCAGAAATTGTTCATTAAACTGTTCGAGCTGGGAGGTGAAATACTGTGCTGGATTGTTAATTTTCCCAAAGACAGTTACATAAGAGTCAGATAGAATAATACCCGATCCAAACAAGAAATTCTACCAGGGAATCCCTCAGTGATCGATTCTTAGCCCACTTCTCGATATACCTGTCTGGTTTTCAAGAATGAATACATCCCAAAACAAAAATTCCAATATATGCGGACGACATTGTGATTTGGAATTCCAATAACAATATTTTAGTTTTATTATTGATTGAAAAAATATATATATTCAAATTTTAATAATATATTGTAATGTTCCTTCAATTAAATATATAAATATGCTTTACCAAATTAAGAAACAAATTTTAATTATATATCTTTCTAATATTATATATATATTTTTGAATATATTCATAACAACAACAACAATTACAGTGCTGCCAAATCCAAACATTCAAATATAAATTAATTAAACAGAGTATATTATAATATTATTATAAGGTATATTTTCGTTTTAATAAAAATACCTTAATCTCAAATGAAATAAGTCTATATGTTATACCATCTTACCGTTTTAATCAAACATAATATACAAGTAATAGTGAATTTCGTAATTTCTCTTTAAAAAGTTAATCACTGTTTAATATGGCGTTAAAATTATTCTATATTCCAACTACACGATGCATAACTACAATATATTTGCCCATTATCAATTGCGCATTTTCAAATAGATTTTTATCGGTTTATGGTAAGCATAATTTATCACTCCCCTCTTTACCTGCAAGAGTGATAGAGCAGAGGGCGGCAAATACTGGCTCGCGAGACACATGCGGCTCTTTGAATGTGAAGCTCTTTATATAGTTTCATACGTAAATATTATTTATGTGAGTACTATTTATTGGTGGCAAGAAAATTTTTGTAGCCCTTCAAAATCTTTGAAATTTTGTAAATTGTAATTTTTGACTCTTCCGACTTAAAATTTTGCCGACCCCTGTAATAAGACTAAATTATAACTCAGTTCTTTAACTAAGATCACGGGGAACAAAGTCTGACTGTCATGTCCCTCTGGATATCCAAACAGCATCTTTTTACCCATCATGAAGACTTATGAAGGAGAAGCACAAGAACTTCATCCATTGACACCTTCTAAAAAGGAAAATTCACTACAATTCAAGACTAAAGCATTAGTTTGTCACACGTGCAACAGAGAAATTACACATATTATCAAAATACTAAAAAATATTTGACGTTGATGCTTTGGCAAAATACAAGATAATTAAACAAAAAATAAGAAAAGATCAAATATGTTAAATAAACTCTGAGAGAAAACTGACAAAACTATAACAAGACTTAGAACAAAACATTATAAAGGAATGACAATACATCCAGATGGCACAAGACCCTATAGGACATGTAACAACTGTCCTGGTGTGGAACTAACACCTACTCACATATTCTCATGTCCAACAATGGCCCCAGCCTTGCAAAAAATTGACATGGACCCAGAGAAACAGCTTTACACACAAAGATAGTGGACATTGCTGCTGCTGTGATAGAGATGTATGGAGACATCTGAGGCTCTTCATTGGACACGACAACAATAACAACTAATAGATCCACCCTACTAAAACTTATACAAATATATTTCTATGAAAAATAGACACTTCGGCCAGTTAGAGTTTTTTTATTTTCTCAACGTTTCGACAAAAATCTTTTGTCTTCGTCAGGAGAAGTAAATAAAAATAAAACATTTGGCAAGGCGTTAAAAATTGTTCTTGAGGTTGAAAGGGCGTTCTCGCGAGATTTCTTTTACTTCTCCTGACGAAGACAAAATATTTTTGTCGAAACGTTGAGAAAATAAAAAAAACTAACTGGCCGAAGTGTCTATTTTTCACAGCAATATGAATGCCGGCCAGGCAACCTCTATCTTTACAATTATACAAATATACTTAAACACTTTTATTAGAACATTTATATTATATGCATTCGCGCACCATCTGTTTTATAAATTTGAAACTATTATAAGAGACACTATGTTCTTTTGGAAATTAAATAATTTCTACTGTCCTTACTGCAATGGAAAAAATTAATGGGAGGGGTAGTAAAGGACAGTAGAAATTGTTTAATTTTAAAAAGAATCATACGCGTCTATAATAGTTTCGAATTTTCATACTTGTTTATTTATTAATATAAATACAGTAGGAACTCCTCCTTTGTGCCGGTCCCAAGCCCGGATGAAGGAGGGAGAGCAGTAACAAGTTCGCTAAAAAACCTTGGCTCAGCTGGACCGGCTGATAGTACCCTGTAAGGGCTCCAGGGATACAGGATGTCTGTACTCCATGTTAGGAGCGGCTGTACATGGCGTCTGTTCCTCATGTCAGAGGCGGCTATTTCATATTGAAGCTAAGTCAGTGGCCTGAGTAGTGCTCCCAGTCTTAATGACAGACGTATTCTACTTCACCCCGTCATGATGGTTGTCATCTCAAGCTCTACAATCTTGATACCCTATGATAGGAGATAAGAAAAAAAAAAACAAAAAATAATTTATGACAATATCATCATTTTCTGCCTAAAATATATAGGTAAAATGGTCTAATATTTGTTTAATTTGAATTTTACTTGGATGAAAATATGACAAGAACCTATTCCCGACTCGACTCTTTATCCTGCCAAAATTTCAGCCAGATTGGCTTAATATTGAGGAAACGTATAAAGAACAGATAAAAATAAACATACATACGTTGACTTTTATATATATATATATAGAGAGAGAGAGAGAGAGAGAAATATTTCTTTAGAAAAAAAAAATATATAATATTTACACAAAACGTAAACCCTTTACAAATATACAAGAAACTAAATATAACACATTTTGCAGAAATATACCGTTTCTCTCTATCGAAAATATAAATAATACTTAAACGAGAAATACACTTTATATTTTAAATAAAACATTTACGTACATTTTTCTATTTGAAATATTATTAAAATTTATATATTAATATCTTTAAAAGCTTATTATCTGAATATAGATTCGCTTGCATTCGTTATTGAACATTCTTATTGTATTAAAATTACAATTATATAGTCCACATTTTAAATCGAAATATGTTAGTCAAAATATACTAAGAACAACGCATAGCGCGAATATTTAATTTTTGATTCTACTTATAAATACTTTGCAAATTTATATTTTATATAGTTAATAGAGAATTAAATCAAAATCATAGTTTGGTTATATCGGGTAATAATTAAAAACGTCAAATACGATATTTTAAAATTATTTTATCAAACGAAAGTGTTTTAAAAGCGTTAAAAAGTTTATCTTTATATTATATTTTAATATTTATACTATATGTATGTGTTGTTCTATAATCTAAATTATATAAAGAATAATGATATATAGCATAATGTCTCGCTTAATATTCAAAATATGTCATTTTAAAAAAACATGCGGATATATAAATACTTTACATTGTTTCACAAATGCTATTATAAAGACATTTAGTTATATAAATTGGCACTAAATATTATGTCAAAATTGATAATTTTTAAATAGAATTCTATAGCGAAAATCGTATTTATAAAAGTATAAAATCTGTGATGATAAAATATGAATAGACTCTAAATATATAGGTAAATTATTAAAATATAGAAAGAAAGCAGAAAATAAATCCAGATTATTAAAATAAAATTTCAAAAGATGCAAACTTACTTTGCAGACGGTAGGTTTCTTTAGCAAAAGATCGCCTGTTCGTCCAGCGTTGCCAGTCTCACTAAATGATCGTTTGCTAGGACCACGTGACCTTTTCTCTCAACCAATAGGAAGAAAGCTCGCTTTAACAGAATAATAATAAACGCTTTTTGTAAGCGAATTAAACTACCACCAAATTTTTGAAGCATTATTAATAATAATAAATTATCTCTTCAAAGAAAAATGATTTTTCTCAATAAAAAATTATATTGAAAAAATATTACTAAATCGAATTTCTTCTAACTTTTAAGTAGTTGAAGACGTAAAAAATAATTTATGAATAATTATTGTTTTTAGATTTTCATATGAGGATTTTTTAAACAAAATTTTTATTTTCTTGGGTTTGGTTCGAAAAAATCGTTTTAGGAAATTTATATTCTAAAAGATAATTGAATTAAAAAAGAACAAAATTTAGAAATCAAACGTGAACCGTTCTATATAACTTTTAGTTGCATGTAAAGAGATGCCTTTTTCTCAATTTATCTCCCCACCCGATCCCAGTATAATTGAACTTTTTTACTATTTAACCTTAATTGAATATAAGTCAACGATTATTTTATATTTATTCCGATAGATGACGCAAGCAATCAGCAACTTTTAGTTACACAATCAGGAAATGCCCTTTTTCTCAATTTATCCATCTGATCCCAATATAATTTCACTTTTATTTTACTATTTCACATTAATTGAATATGTTTATTAGCATTGAACAAGCCCAGGATATAAACGCACAACGAATCCAAAGTTTTGCGGAGGAGCCTCTTTTATTATACTTTTGCAAGCTTTCGAACCTTTCGGTTCTTCCACAGGCGTGGCTAGTATGACTACACTAACAGGGTATAAGCGCGCTAGAGCCATTATATACAACATATAAATTTACATGCGGAGTGATATTTCAAACGTAATAAAATAGAAATAGGAATTATGACTATAAAAATAAAATAAAAATAAAACTATGTAAATGAACTTATAGATTTTTAAAATTTAGATGAAATTATGGCAAAAACTTTTAAATACGATAAAAGTTAAGTAAAATAATGATATTCACTGTATGTAAGCCGTGTGACACTTTAAAATTTCGTAACATTTAAAACCAGTAAAATTTTTAAAACATCTCAACACAGAAAAACCAAGCTGGGGTCCACTCCACCCGACCACACACCCGAGTATATCACGGTATAACTATTGAGATATTATATGATATATTTCCGGTAGATCTATTTTTCTATTTATGCTGTTTGTTTGTGTTGATATGATGGATTCCAGTACCAATCTGTGCTGCTTATTGTTTATGTGCTGATATAGGATTTTAGGATGATCTAAGTTGAAGTTATGGCCAGTGTTTGAAATATGTTGGTATATAAGTGATTTCGGGTCTCTATTGTTTATATTTCGTTTGTGTTCGGTGATTCTGATATACGCGGTTCTGCCAGTCTCCCCCACATAGGAGGCTGGGCAATCCTGGCAAGAAACCGCGTATACTGCTCCGGTGGAGTGGATGGGATTGTTGGGTGCGTCTGCTTTGGTGATAGGATTCCTGAGGAGGGCAGCAAGATTGGGAGGGCTGTTAAAATAAACTTGGATGCCATATGGGCGAAGGATTCTGGAAATGGCAACAGAGAACGTGGAATATGGAAGATAGCAGACTGCTCTATAAGTCGTGGAGGTCCTCGGAGCAGTGGGATCAAACGTGTGTTTATCTATGAATTTTCTTGGGTATCCTGCAGTGGTTAGAAGGATGGTAATTCTGTTTTTTTCTATGGCTTTGAATATAGGTAATGAGCAATGCGTATGTATTCTTTTGGTTAAAGTCCTGACTGTATTTACTTTATAGGCTATCGGGCTATTGGAGGAGAAATGGGTGTATAGGGGTGGGATATTCTTTTTGTAATAAACTGCTGTGTGCAATCTGTGTGGAGTGCGGATAATGAGGATGTCCAGAAATGGCAATACAAGGTTTGTTTCTGTTTCGTATGTGAATTTGATGTCTGCGTGAAAGGAATGTAGAGTGTTAAGAATAGGTTGGAGCTCATTCGGTTTGATTATGCAGATGTCGTCCGCATAATCAAACCGAATGAGCTCCAACCTATTCTTAAAACTCTACATCTGAATTTACCAAAACTGTTATTGGGGCTTATTCTTTATCATCACTATTTACTATTTACAATATTTACTAGGGTAGTGTACTGTGCCATCGTTCTGATCCACATTTAAAGGGAGAGGTGCCTTTTTTGCTATTAATACATGTATAATATCCTCCCGTAACTTTATGTAGTACACTTCTATATTGTATCAAATTTTGCCCGTTCAATACTACGTAAATGTTATTCAGAATAAAATATATGTATTAGGAACAATTCACTCTGAACTTGACTAATTTGCAAATTACGAAGTTTTGATGGTGTCTCCTTCCAGATCTAAAATTGTAACTTTGTCAATATTTTTTTCCGGATATTAAATGTTATGGAAATAGTGGCGGAGAATGGAATATATGCTAATTTGCCTGGTATCGGAGCAATTTGCATATAACGAAATTTAAACTATTGTAAAATTTGTAACGATTTTTTGGCAATGTGTTTCTTTTCACCCTCTCTCTCACATTTATAATAAAATAATATCGCTCTATTATTGAGTTAGAGGGCTTGGCTCATCAGTAGTGATCCCTCTCAGCGGTTTCGCCAATTAATCTCCAGAACGCTTCACTTTCAGCCTTTCAGAAAATTGACATGGACCCAGAACAGCAGCTTTACACACCCAAGATAGTGGACATTGCTGTGATAGAGATGAAAGGAGACATCTGAGGCTCTTCATTGGACACAACAACAACAGAAAATTGACATAGACCCAGAGCAGCAGCTTTACACACCCAAGATAGAGGACATTGCTGCTGCTGTGATAGAGATGCATGGAGACATCTGAGGCTCTTCATTGGACATGACAACAACAGAAAATTGACATGGACCCAGAGCAGCAGCTTTACACTCCCCAGATAGTGTACATTGCTGTGATAGAGGTGTATGGAGACATCTGAGGCTCTTCATTGGACACGACAACAACAACTTTCAGACCCATAACTCTATATATAGTTCAATCTATCCAATAGATCAAGTATAATGAAAATATATGCTAATTCACCTGGTATCGGAGAAATTTGCATATAACGGGATTAAAAAAAATTATGGTTACTATACTATCACACATATAACTCTAATTTTTCATCGCAGTAAGGGCAGTAGAAGTTTGTATTATGTATAAAAGAAACATTCGTGCTTTTAAATATTTTCATTTTATATGTATAGATGGCGCGTTATTGCTTTGTGTTAACTTTATATATAGTTCTAGCTATCCGGATATAGGTCAGGTATTGTAGAATGGAATGCGGAGAACAATTCACTCTCACACACATAAACATTTCTACTTTCTTTCTAAAGGTTTAAAGGGCGCCATCAAATGGTTTCAGGTAGGGATCATAACTATTTATTAATACAGTTATCAGCGTCATGCGTTCTGTCACCGCTTGCTTTTGGTGGCGTGATCGTAGCGAGCCAATAGGAGAGCGCCATTCAGGTGTCACCGTTTGCTGCGCCACCACGTGGCGCGACGGTGACCTTGAGTGACGTAATGACAGGGTAGGAACAAGAAATCACTTGCTATCATTATCATATCATTTTATGTATATATCAGATTTAAAATATATTCATACAAAAAATCTAAATAATACAATTTTCAAATATCGTCGTGAAAATTTACATTTTTATTTTTGTATTTTTTTAAAACACACAAAGATTGAAGCGGGACGCCAATTTATAATTGTAAAGAATAGTATTTTAATAAAACATTTAATCGGGTAAAACCCGGGCGTTGCCCGGGTCGTTCGGCTAGTTTATTAATAAAAATCACATGAAAATAAATAACATTTTCGTTAGGTTCTTTCTGGTCATCTATACAGCGTTACATTTGATTTTCCCAACTATGTAAGCATTGTGGGAATTCGGTGTGTGTGAAAAATATACTTCTCATGGCACACCGCTTTTCATTATTATTATTATTAAATTGCTTCTACGTTATCAAATATTGATATTTTAAAGATCGATATTATTGTGGGAAATGTAAAATTGTTGTTGGGAGCTAGTTCTGGTGAATAGGGTGGGTAGAAAAAAAGGTGTAACTACTTTTTTTTTGGGCTACAGACAATGCCTTTTGTGGAGGACCATTACGATAATGAACGAAGGATTCAATTCCTAGATGCCAACTTTTCAAGACTTTTCTTGCGTACTTATATCGTATTATTCGTACTGATTTACACGAATGCTTCAAAATGTCAAGATACACGTGGTTTTGATTGTTATGACAATTAGATAGATTCATAATGCATCAATCCCTCATATAAATGTATATAGATGGAAAATTTGCCGGGAGGAAATTGATCCATAGAAGTAAAACCAAGGCGACGGTCAATAGATGGCGTCAGATTTTGACGTTTATTTTGACGGGAGAAGCGCCCTTTGCTTCTATATATGTATATATGTTAAGAAAAAAGGAATCTCCTTTTCGTGCAACTGAAAGTTGCTGATGGCTTACGCCATCTATCGGAATTAATATATCAACTATTCGTTGATTTTTAATTATTCCAGAATTGGACAAATACCCATTCTTGATTAATCAAGAAAAGCTAACTCTGTACGTGTTTCGTGCTGTTGGCCCTCATCACCGTGATGCAAGCTGTACCTCAAAGACCAGAAATTTATCATTCAGGCATCCTGAAAAAATCATGAAACGGGTAGTTAGGGCCAGAAGTGGGTGATTTGTACTTTGTACGTTTACATTTATACAATTTTTTCACGTATATATGTGTGCTCAAAGAAACTCACGAATAAAAACTTCGTTTTCAATTTTGATATTCTTGATTATTTGTTATCTAGGCGTTCAATCTCAAGCCACTGACTCTCACTTAGTTTCTAGCTGATACTGGTAACCCCCTCAAGTTTCGTAGCTTGTTATTATTGCCCTGAAAAGAGCATCTTTTGTATAGAGAGAGTCAGTTTTATTATGATCTCTTTCTCTCTCTTATTTGCATATTAATATTATTTATATATTTTTCAATATATAATCTGATTTTATAGAACAATTATAATATTATGCACATAGTTTCAATTTCCTATATAATTTTATTTATTCATATAATCATTAGATTTTGTATTTTACATTATATAACCTTATATGGACATTGTAATAAAATAGTTTCAATCTCATTCTGCCTCCATCCCGAGGCAATAACAAGTATGACAAAGACTACCATACTAGTCTTGAGTTGTCAGCCATCACATCGACCTGTGGGACTCTGTGGGAAAGAACTCTCGCGGTCTATCGGTGGCGGAGTCTTTCCCGTGGTGGGCGCCACCAATGATGGCATTGTATATTCTATATACAGTTACGAGCGTCATTCCTCATCAGTCGTCTCTGTCACCGTTTGCTTTTTTTTTTTTTTTTTGGAATGGCGCCCTCCTATTGGTTGGCTACGATCACGCCACGATATCCTATAACCAATGTCTTATTGCTTCTACTGTTTCTGGTGATATGATTATAAACTGACGGTTCAAACTGTCTTTCTTCTATCCCTGAAAAGGACAAAACAGCCGAATGCTTCAGATTTGTATAGACAAATATCCATAAAAAAATAATTTCTTATATTATTTTTGTAGGTTTCTGTTACAAATTTGTGCTACGTTGTATGTTTTTTTTTTTTGCTTATCCCTAGTACACGTGGTACAGGCCATGATAATCATGGTGGGTAGTTAGCGACTGCTTTTTACTGTAAGCGCACCACATGTCTACACATGTGAAAGCAGTTCGACTTTGCACTTACAAATGTGCCAGAGCCCCGTTTGGTTACTTGCACTCGCTGGTGGGGTTGGACTTTTGCAATAATCGGGGGGGGGGGGCCATTGAAGCATTTTTTTTTTTAACAGAAAAAAGTGTCCAATGCGGGGATCGAACCCGGGTCGTAGTGGTCGTAAACCAAACGGTTTAACCAGCCTTGATACAAATTCTTTGTGTTCGCGTTTTGAATAAGCAGGACTTGAAATCGCCGCACGCATACTCTATAAATATATATAGTTCATTTTTAAATAATTTGTTTTAAATAAAGAATATAAGAAACTTTTTTATTTGTAAAACGACAATTGAAAATTATCCCGCAATGTGTTTCTTTTTGAACTAAAAATCGAAATTTATTTTAAGGAGAAATAACGAGAATTTCTAACCTTAGGGATGAAGTATGAATTGTGTAGAGTGTTTGTGATATATTAATAGAGGAACTTTAGTAGAATACGAAGAGCCGCATTTTTAAATACTTTTATAAGTTGAACAATCACCTGGAGAACAGTAAAATATCAAAAAGTACAAAATTGTGAGACGAAGAAATTCTTGTAAGGTTTGTTATTCAGCCGAGCTTTTGAGTATTTATGACCTTCCACAGAAGTAAAAATGGAAGTAGTAAAAAAGGTTCTTATTTTAACTCCTGTAGAAAATCAGAAATTCTCGAAGGCTCTTGTTTGAAGTTTATATGTTAATTTTGTAATTATTTTTATTTTTTACTTCATAGAAGCATTTTTCTGGCATTCATATTCAATTTTTTTTATCATCATCAGCTTTATTAATATTGTTTTTTTTTCTTTGTTATAAAATCATTTTGTAATTGTAGTTTCTTTTTTGTTTTGTTGTGTTCCTTTTTAAGCAATAAAATATATAGAACTAAGGTGTAATATTCAATTCAAACATATGGAACCAACATCGATTTATTTTTAAAACAAAGCAAAATCATAAGCTTATACAACTTACACTTTTTCATACAGCTCGTATAAATAAAAACCTTGCAAAGTACTTTTCATCTTACGATTTTGTACTTTTGTAATATACTTTTATATTTTAAATATTCTTGCAAAAGTCCAACCCCACCAGCGAAGGCAAGTAACCAAACGGGGCTCTGACATATTTGTGAGTACAAAAGTCGAGCTGTTTTCACATGTGTAGATATGTGGTGCACTTACAGTGAAAGCGGTCGTCATCTTCTTCCCACCATGATTATCATGGCATGTACGAGTACCACGTGTATATACTAGGGATAAATATAAATAAATATATATATACACTTGGTTATTTTTTTATGCGGTAGATGCGTTCCAGGGGAATCCGCATAAAAAAAATCGCACAAAAAAAGACATACATTTATATGTAAAATGATGGATACGTTCCATTTATTAAAAAAATCGCATAAAACCTAAATAATGTTTCAAAATGCACCAGAAATCGCATAAAAAAAGATTTATAAATAATAAGATTTAATTTTTTTCTCATCATATTTTAATAAATAGCACATATGTGTGTTAATAACAAAAACAAAACTTAATATGTAAAAAAAAAAACATAAACAAAACTTTATTTAAAATCATATTAAGAATGTTTTCATCATTATTCGCTGTCTGATAATGTGCGAACCCGTTTGTGGATTGGTGCAAGATCACTTTCATCACTTGAAGATAAAATTACGTCATCAGATCTACATGGTAATGCTTCTTTAGGAACTTCAGCGATTTTTTTTTCTTTGACAAGGTAGTCAGTAATCAAACGCTGTGATGGCTTGACTAGTTCTTTGTAGAGTTCTCTGTAGCCAGACATACAAAATTTCAGATCACGTTGGAATTTTAAGGCGCGTTCTACATCATTATCATTTTGAATAAAAATAAATTCCAATTTACCGGAAAGTTGAAGGCCTTCCCGAAGTAATTTTTCGTCCAGTGGAGTAACATCTTCCAGTTCGCTATCTACTGTTTCGAAATCTTTAGTAGTATCTACCATACTTTCCAAAATATCATCATCATTTAGGGCTTCGTCCACAAGCAATTCTTCTATATCATGCTCGCCAAAATCATCAAAACCTTCCCCACCTATTTCCTTAGCAATTGAAATAATATCTGATGTTACTATTGTTGTTCTATTTGATTCATTTCTCTTTGATACGCATTCAGGCCAAGCAGCTTTCCAACATGCATTTAAAGTTTGTGATTTTATCTCGGCAATTGCTAACGCAACATTATCTACACAGTTCAAGATATTGAATTGTTTCCAAACTTCAGTAACTGTTATTGTATCGGATTCCAGTTAATCGAAAATGAATTGGAAAGTGAATTTTACATAATATTTTTTAAATGTTGAAATAATTCCCTGATCTAATGGTTGAATTAGGCTCGTTGTGTTTGGAGGGAAAAAAAACTACCTTTATATTTGGATGTTATAAGTTTGGATGACCTGGTGCATTGTCAAGAATTAATAAGATCTTAAATTCGAGACCCATCTCCTTCATATAATTTTCTACTTCGGGTACGAAGCATTTATTGAACCATTCAGTGAAAATAGCCGTTGTTACCCAGGCCTTCTTGTTTGCCATCCAATGTACGGGCAGTGTATTTAAGTCTTTTCCTTTTAATGCACGTGGTTTTAAAGATCGATTTACAAGCAGCGGTTTTAACATTCGATCGCCAGATGCATTGCTGCACAGCAATAAAGTAACTCGATCTTTAGCAGCTTTAAAACCACTGGCATTTTTTTCGGACTTTGCAATGTAAGTACGGGTTGGCATTTTTTCCCAAAACAATCCTGTTTCATCAGCATTGAAGATTTGATGTGGGCACAATATCCTCCATCTTTAATAATTTTAGCCAACTTTTCAGGATATTTTCTAGCAGCTTCTTCATCTGCAGAAGCCACCTCACCTTTTATTTTTAGATTATGAAAAGAATGTCTTTTTATAAAACCAGTTAACCACCCTGTGCTGGCAGAGAATTGTGGATTACTTTCACGTGAAGATGTAGATGGCTCTGATTCTTTTAACTCCTTGTAAAATTTAAGGGCTTTCATCTTGATTAAATGTCCATCTAACGGAATTATTTTTTGAGTTAAATCTTCAATCCAAATTACGAGAGCCTTTTCTGTTTTTTTCTATTAAAGTGCCTCTTGAATATGATGAAATTTTAGAACTCAAATTTGTACCAGATCTGACTGATCTTCTTATTGCCGCTTCATTTTTTTTATTGCTCTTATATTAGATTCGCCTAAATTATAACGTTTACCTATTGCTGTTGATCTTTCTCCTTTCGCCAAGCAATCGAGAATTATAATTTTGGTTTCTAGCGAAATTGCACTTTTTTGTTGTTTTTTATTATTGTCACACATTTTCTTTAAGAGGACTAAAAATTATAGAAAAAACTTAATGTACAATTACGCACTAAAATTATTCAAAAAAACTTACAATTCACTTGAGTAAATTTATCTTCCGGTTTTCGGTAGTAACCTTCTTTCACAAAGTTTTATTTTCTAATGCTTTCCAATATGCAGGCTTTTTTAATTAGTTTCATACAAAAACAAAATGCAGCCTAAAAACACGCAATTTTAACGAGGTATTTTTGTTTTTGTCTCTTTTGTTTTTAAGAACAAATCAAGAGAAAACATGTCAATAAAAGAAAAAAGAAATTTGTAACGGCAGCTGGCACGCCGGCGGGTTTTCAGTTTTGATTTCGGTTTTGCACGAGTTGTGTAAGACACCGGCAGGCGCGGAATAAAAGACATTGGAACTTCCCCTCTACTGTTTGTTGGATAACTTAACATACAACCAGGACGTTACAAAATTCTTTCTTTGTATTGATTGCGTAATAGTAGAGTTGTAGTTGTTATTCTTATTCGTTTTCAGAAAAAGTGAATCACCAAAAAAAAAATTTTCGAAATTCGAATAATTTTTTTTTTCTTGCACCGCATAACTCCAAAACCGCATAAAAAGAGAACGAAGTGTATATATATATTTTTTTAATTCAGACGATTCCATGTCATTACATTTTTTTGTCATCATTTTAAAAGTATTTTCGAAAAATTATATTTCTTATTTATTTTCAAAAATATAAGTTCTCTAACTATTTTTTTATCAAATTAAAAGTAATTATTTCCAACAATTCTAAATCGAATTGATATAAGATAAAACTATATAATCTTATAATCCTAACCAAAACATCAATATCACAATAATTTGGTCATTTATTAAATAACAGACGAACATCTTATTTTGGCCTGCTAGTATCGTTTGGTATAAAATAATGGAGTTGACAGCAGATGTCCCCATTGTTCTTTTGCAGACGCCATTTTTGGAAGTAGGCCAACAAACACTGCGCTGTTATGACTTCTTTCATTGGTGCTTACCACTTCGTCTGCACGTAAATATCTTCTTTTTTATTGGTCGCCAGCTTGAGTGCCCTCTCATATATATATATATATTTTTTTTTTTTTAAATTCCACTTTTATAAGTATTACCTATATATGTAGTGATTTATTTTTCAAATCTAAATAAAGAAATTGTCTATTTTTACAAAACATTTCTGAATTTCAATATGTTTAATTACATATTATTAGATTATGTTAAATTTACATATACTTTCTTTATCTAGAATACACTAATGAACAAAACTTAAGAAAGTTGTACCTTTTAATATGTAAATCGGGATTCAGACAATAACTCTGAAAGATATTACAGTGACCTTTATTGAAGACTTACAAACAAAACTTAAGGAAGTTGCACCTTTTAGCATGTATATCGGGATTCAGACAATAACTCTGAAAGATATTACAGTGACCTTTATTGAAGACTTACAAACAAAACTTAAGGAAGTTGTACCTTTTAGCATGTATATCGGGATTCAGACAATAACTCTGAAAGATATTACAGTGACCTTTATTGAAGACTTACAAACAAAACTTAAGGAAGTTGTACCTTTTAGCATGTATATCGGGATTCAGACAATAACTCTGAAAGATATTACAGTGACCTTTATTGAAGACTTACAGACAAAAATTAAGGAAGTTGTACCTTTTATAATGTATATCGGGATTGAGACAATAACTCTGAAAGATATTACATTGACTTTTGTTGAAGACTTACAGAAAAACCTAAGGAAGTTGTACCTTTTAGCATGTATATCGGGATTCAGACAATAACTCTGAAAGATATTACATTGACTTTTGTTGAAGACTTACAAACATAACTTAAGGAAGTTGTACTTTTAAATATGTAAATCGGGATTAGGACAATAACTCTGAAATATGTTTGATGCTAAAACATTGAACGATTCCGTCATTCGAAATTTCAGGAAATTATATATACATACAACATAAAGTTACGAGAGAATGATATTCATGCATCAAAAGAGGCACCTCTCCCTTTATTTATACATCAGAACGATACACTGTTCATCTCTCTAGTAAATATCTTTACTAGTGATGATAAATAAAATGAGCTATAACACCAGTGTCAGCAAATTCAGACAAAAGCCAACAACCTGTATACCATGGTTTCAGGCTATGGCCCTCATCAGTACAGGGTAGATAGGATTTCATAACATCCTACGAGAAGGATTATGATATCGGTCCAATTTACCAAACAGGTGTTTAAGCTGGTGAAGTATCAAGGGCTGATTTTCAGACAAGAATACAACATAAAGTTGTGGGAGGATTATATACATGTACCAGAAGAAATACATCAAGGGATCATTTCGAAAGTTATCGTACACAACCTTCCAATACCAAAGAATCCTGCCGACCATCCTTTTAAGAATCACAAACCTTAGTTCCTCATCTAAAGAATCTCCAAAGAAATAAGTCTGCTTGGTATCAACTCATGAATTAAACTATTACAGACATTGTGAATAAAACTAATACTTACGTTAAGAAAAAGGCATCTCCTTATCGTGCAACTGAAAGTTGCTGATGGCTTGCGCCATCTATCGGAATAAATATCAACTATTCTCGTTGATTTTTAATTATTCCAGAATTGGCCAAATACCCATTCTTGATTAATCAAGAAAAGCTAACCACGGACGCGTTTCGGGCTGTTGGCCCTCATCAGCATGGTGCAAGCTGTACCTCAACGACCAAAAAATTGGTCATTAAGGCATCCTGAAAAATCATGAAACGGGTAGTTAAGGCCAGAATTGCGTGAGGACGCAACACAATGTGAAAAAATATTACAAATGCAATATTGTACTGGGATAAGATGCATAAATACATACGTGTTATTGAGGAGGGTTAATCTTTCTTCTCAATATAGATGCTGTCTCTCTTTACCTTGAGAGACGACCTAGTCCTGCTACTTTACCAGAATCCAAGGAAGAGGCTCTAAGAACGATTATCAAACGTTCAAAACTTATCCAAAACTCATTTTTATTGAAAAACACGGTCAATTTATACATTCAAAGAAATTTACATACTAAATTACACTGTAGCGGCTCCTAAATATTAACTTTTCATATTTTCATTATAAGTTTTCATTTGTTTAATAACTATTTAATTCAAATATTAAATTATTCATCTTATAAATATATAATGCTCATAAAATATACTTTATTAAAATTATTTCTTGAAAAAAGACACCTCGGCCAGTATAAATCTTTTTAAAATTTAAAATTATATAAATTAACATTAATATCCTATTATTTGTTGTCATATTAATATAATAAAATAATTATATATCATTCTAAATCATAAATCATATAAATGCCGCCCACAATACATTCAAAGAAATTTTCATACCTTTTTTATTTTTTTTATTTTTATATTACAAAAATATTTACATAAATAAAGTTGACTACTCTAGTAGTCGTAACATGTGTTGTGTGTGTGTCAGAAGAACAGACAGGTTCATTGGCGAATTCTATATGCTCCAGTAACCTGGGTTAACCCTATAAATAAAAAGACAATGCCCATACATTATATATTCTTTTGTTAAAACCAAAAAGGATTCCACTATTCTAAATACACGCATATACATACGTCATGTTTGTTCTATCTTTTTTTTTTTTTGACAAGTGTATGACGCCCTTAAAGCCAACACACTTCTATAAACCTATTTACATATTTTCAATAAAAAAAGATTTTAATATGTTTTTTTTTAACGGAATAAATTATTTTCATTATATTTCTATTTACTATTAACGAAAAAAATTGACTAAATCTTATTAGTATTTTCTTATATAAATAATAAAAAATAAATAAATATAAGAAAAATAAGAATGATCCCAATATACATAGCTTATAGAGACTAAAGATCTTAAAAAATAAAAACCTGTAACAGCTTATCAGCTCGTTGATGTTTTTAAACTTGAAAATGGTGGTGGTGAGTAGCTGAAACGTCTACAAATAAAAATAAACGGTTGAGATTTTGTGTGTGTGGTTTATCATTTCCAGTTTATATAATCACCCCAAGCCGACAAAAATGTCATTTTTCTACTAAAAAAATGAAATATTAAGTGGATTTCTAATTTCAAAATTATCTTTTATATTTAAAACATTCATGGCCAATTCTGGAATAATTGAATATCAAAGATTAGTTGATATTTATTCCGATAGATGGCGCAAGACATCAGCAAATTTTCGTTGCACGATTTAAAACATTCATGTGCTAATTAAGATTTGATACTTGCTTTCTTGAAGACATCTATATTTCTGTTCCCAAGAAAGTCGTTTGACTGTAAATTCTTAGAATATTTAAATATATTCAAATTTTATCATGTGAAAAAAAAAAAACATATATTTGGCAATAAATTCGTTCAATAAAATATTATTTTTGAAAAAAATATATATTCTATATTTTTTTTAATATAGAAAGATTAAATTTATTTATATAAATAATAAAAGAAAAAAAATTCTGTAATATATTTAAAATCTCCGTCACAGAGTATGAGAACTCAGGCTTAAAGGAGCTCAACCCAACTGAAGGCTGTCAAGCATGAAGCCAACCTCCACACCACCTATCGGAATTTTTTCAAAGCTTTAAAAATATTGGCAAATGTTTAATTTTTGTGTGTGGAAACTTTTTCGATCTCTTGAAAAATATATTCCACATTTTTGGGGGGGAAATTCCGCCTATATTAAAAATATTTCTAGTCAATATATATATTCGATGGTATATATGTAAAATAGGTATTATATATTTATGTGAAGCTAAAATTTGTATGTGAATTTGTTATATATGCATATTAATTATTGACATCTGAAGCCTTAATATATTCGTAGACTTGTATATTTTCTCTATTCAGAACATATATTAATCAATATATCGTCAAATATTGTGAATTTTGAATTTTTTAAAGGTGAGTACAGAATATTTTAATAATCAAATTTTATGTTTTTCCTGTTGTCACGCACTTTTGTCATTATTGAATTTATAACTATTTTATACCTTGGCTTTTTTTCGTAAATTCATTCGCTCACTATATCAGTACTTATATATTGATTTTATAATTATGTTGACTTTGCTTTAATATTGTGAGTTTTTTACTAATCACAAAGTTAATATATAAAATACCAGGATAAGATAATCATGGTAGATAGAGGGTTGTGGCAGCTTGTACTGTAGGTACACCACATGTCTACATATGTAGTACCAGGCCATGATAACATGGTGGGTAGAGGGTTGTGACAGCTTGTACTGTAAGTACACCACATGTCTACACATGTAGTACCAGGCCATGATAACATGGTGGGTAGAGGGTTGTGACAGCTTGTACTGTAAGTACACCACATGTCTACACATGTAGTACCAGGCCATGATAACATGGTGGGTAAAGGGTTGTGACAGCTTGTACTGTAAGTACACCACATGTCTACACATGTAGTACCAGGCCATGATAACATGGTGGGTAGAGGGTTGTGACAGCTTGTACTGTAAGTACACCACATGTCTACACATGTAGTACCAGGCCATGATAACATGGTGGGTAGATGGTTGTGACAGCTTGTACTGTAAGTACACCACATGTCTACACATGTAGTACCAGGCCATGATAACATGGTGGGTAAAGGGTTGTGACAGCTTGTACTGTAAGTACACCACATGTCTACACATGTAGTACCAGGCCATGATAACATGGTGGGTAGAGGGTTGTGACAGCTTGTACTGTAAGTACACCACATGTCTACACATGTAGTACCAGGCCATGATAACATGGTGGGTAGATGGTTGTGACAGCTTGTACTGTAAGTACACCACATGTCTATACATGTATTACCAGGCCATGATAACATGGTGGGTAGAGGGTTGTGACAGCTTGTACTGTAAGTACACCACATGTCTACACATGTAGTACCAGGCCATGATAACATGGTGGGTAGAGGGTTGTGACAGCTTGTACTGTAAGTACACCACATGTCTACACATGTAGTACCAGGCCATGATAACATGGTGGGTAGTGACAGTTTGTACTGTAAGTACACCACATGTCTATACATGTATTACCAGGCCATGATAACATGGTGGGTAGAGGGTTGTGACAGCTTGTACTGTAAGTACACCACATGTCTACACATGTAGTACCAGGCCATGATAACATGGTGGGTAGAGGGTTGTGACAGCTTGTACTATAAGTACACCACATGTCTACACATGTAGTACCAGGCCATGATAACATGGTGGGTAGAGGGTTGTGACAGCTTGTACTGTAAGTACACCACATGTCTACACATGTAGTACCAGGCCATGATAACATGGTGGGTAGATGGTTGTGACAGCTTGTACTGTAAGTACACCACATGTCTACACATGTAGTACCAGGCCATGATAACATGGTGGGTAGAGGGTTGTGACAGCTTGTACTGTAAGTACACCACATGTCTACACATGTAGTACCAGGCCATGATAACATGGTGGGTAGAGGGTTGTAGCAGCTTGTACTGTAAGTACACCACATGTCTACACATGTAGTACCAGGCCATGATAACATGGTGGGTAGAGGGTTGTGACAGCTTGTACTGTAAGTACACCACATGTCTACACATGTAGTACCAGGCCATGATAACATGGTGGGTAGAGGGTTGTGACAGCTTGTACTGTAAGTACACCACATGTCTACATATGCAGTACCAGGTCATGATAACATGGTGGGTAGAGGGTTGTGACAGCTTGTACTGTAAATACACCACATGTCTACACATGTAGTACCAGGCCATGATAACATGGTGGGTAGAGGGTTGTGACAGCTTGTACTGTAAGTACACCACATGTCTACACATGTAGTACCAGGCCATGATAACATGGTGGGTAGAGGGTTGTAGCAGCTTGTACTGTAAATACACCACATGTCTACACATGTAGTACCAGGCCATGATAACATGGTGGGTAGAGGGTTGTAGCAGCTTGTACTGTAAATACACCACATGTCTACACATGTAGTACCAGGCCATGATAACATGGTGGGTAGAGGGTTGTAGCAGCTTGTACTGTAAGTACACCACATGTCTACACTCGGCCGTGCGGCCACGCGTCGCGCGAGCTCCTGAGTGTTTCGCCTCTGGCGGGCGAAAAGTGTCGCGGATGGCGACAAATTTTATACGGGCTGAAAGCCCGTCAAAAGCCGAGCAAAAGCCTGTAAGGCACGGCTCACTAGCAAAACCATGTGCAGAATTATCCGCAAATCAAGATTTGCAGAACGAAATTCCAATAGTTTTGAGAAAAAATCAAAACTATGTAAATCCGCCCGCCGGCGGCCAGGATGCAAATTCTGCCGCGCCGGTCGACCTCTCTCTCTCTTGCGGCTATTCCAACTTCTAACGCCGCTGCTCAAGTCCGGAGAAACTGGGCTGACATCACAGAAGAGGTGAATCCTGGAGCTGAGGAAGGATTTACCCTCGTCCAGGGTAGGAAGAGGCGCCGTGGCTCGGGGAATTCACCTACGACGGCTGCACCCTCCTCCAATGCCGGAGCTTCCAGGACCATTCGCCGACCTCAATCATCGGCGGGATCAGTGCCCCGAGCCCAAGAAATCAGGGCCACCAGGGCTCACATCGCGGATGCCAGGGCGCGGCAGGCGTCCTCTTCCGAGGAACACTGTGTGTACATCGAACACAGCCCCGAACTTGAGCCCTTCCACTACCTTAGGGCTTTGGATAGGAAACTCGGAGGAACCGCCGGAGTCATCCAGATCACCAAGGTGAACGGCCACCAGCTACTGGGACTAACCAACAGAGGCCTGGCCGAGCGCCTCATAAGTGAGGGCCTCGAGGTTGAGGGAACACTCCTCAGGGCATTCCCTTTCCGCAAAAGAGCGGAAAGGATTACAGTAGGTAACCTCCCCTTCTTTGTAGCGGACTCTGCTGTCATCACCGCCCTCTCTCCATTTGGGCGGGTTACGTCCATCGCCCCTAAGCAGATGAAGGCGGGCCCCTACGTCTACGTCGATGGCCGGCGTGACGTCTTCATCACCCTACATGAGGGGATCACCATAGAGAGGCTTCCAACCCGCCTCGACATCAACATCAAAGGCCAAGCCTGGCCTGCATACCTATCCTCGGGCATCAGATGTTCCAGGTGCCACGGACAAGGGCATCGGAGGGCCATCTGCCCCCTGCTTGCAGGGCTGGCCAACAACACCAGAATGGCCCCACCAACCACTCCTGCTGGCGTCCCACCACCGACCACCTCTGCACCGCCTCAGCGGTCAGCAGACCAGCCTCCTGCGCCAGCTCCCTCCAATCTAGCCATGGAGGTTTGCAGCGCTCCTCCCATGGCCCGAGCTGTGCTCCATCCATCCGCACCTCGGCCATCTCCACCAGCGGCCCCAGCCTTACCTATGGAGGAGACGCCTTCTGCCCCTCCACCTGTGATCCCTGCTCCGTCCCTGCAGGTACCCAAGAATCCCGTGGACCCTCGCTCGGCGACGCCGCGTCATCCAGAGCCGACGCCTCCCGCTCGACCTGACTTCGCTGCCCCGCGTGGCCCTCCGCCCATCCAGGAGACCCTCGGGCCTGCAGCCCCAACACAGGACGTGGAGATGTCCATCGTGGAGGAGACCACTGCGTCCTCCGCGTCATCAACAAGAAACGCAACGGGGGATGACCTCGTGGCGTTCATAGAAGGAAACCCCAGCGTGTCCTTTGCTAGGACGGACGCCCTTGGTCTTGGGCGGGAGGAGGTCCTGGACCTCCTCTCCTCGAGGACCAAGGCCCAGAGGAATGGACCCCTCCTGTCGCCTCCGCAGTGCGACGCCCTCGTCGGCCTGATCGGTCAAATTCTGGACCTGAAGCCCGGACACACCTCTAATTTATATAAGGTCCTTGGTCAAGTTAGAGCTGAGCTAACGAAAACACCAGCCGCAGCACCTACACCCCCACTGCCTGCGCCTCGGCCTACTGGGCCGACACCGCCCGTTCCCCACGAGGAGCAGATGACAGAAGAGCAAGAGGATGTCATGATTTTTAAAATCTTCAGCAAACTGAAGCACATGACCTGCCTAAGGCCCTTATATGATACAGGGATCGATGTTATTGACCTTAAGGACGCCATTTTATTCACCGAAGACAGAGCGTCCCTCATGGCGAAACTTTCACCTGCGCTGAAGGGGGTCCTCGCTGAATTCCTCGGCGCGGCCATAGAACTGGCTCGGAGCTACCATCACGATGTTGGCGCCGATATGGCCAGACTTAGGCGGCGATGCCTTGATTCCTGACAACTTATAAATGTAAATATTTCTTTTCACCCTCCTGGTTGAGTTGTAACATTGACTAACAGTCAATAAAAAATTTTTAATAAAAAAAAAAAAAAATACACATGTAGTACCAGGCCATGATAACATGGTGGGTAGAGGGTTGTAGCAGCTTGTACTGTAAATACACCACATGTCTACACATGTAGTACCAGGCCATGATAACATGGTGGGTAGAGGGTTGTAGCAGCTTGTACTGTAAGTACACCACATGTCTACACATGTAGTACCAGGCCATGATAACATGGTGGGTAGAGGGTTGTGACAGCTTGTACTGTAAGTACACCACATGTCTACATATGTAGTACAAGGCCATGATAACATGGTGGGTAGAGGGTTGTGACAGCTTGTACTGTAAGTACACCACATGTCTACACATGTAGTGCCAGGCCATGATAACATGGTAGGTAGAGGGTTGTGACAGCTTGTACTGTAAGTACACCACATGTCTACATATGTAGTACAAGGCCATGATAACATGGTGGGTAGAGGGTTGTGACAGCTTGTACTGTAAGTACACCACATGTCTACACATGTAGTACCAGGCCATGATAACATGGTGGGTAGAGGGTTGTGACAGCTTGTACTGTAAGTACACCACATGTCTACACATGTAGTACCAGGCCATGATAACATGGTGGGTAGAGAGTTGTGACAGCTTGTACTGTAAGTACACCACATGTCTACACATGTAGTACCAGGCCATGATAACATGGTGGGTAGAGGGTTGTGACAGCTTGTAATGTAAGTACACACATGTCTGCACATGACTTCATATACTCGGCTGAATTGTTCTGAGTAGAGATCGGCATTAACTCCACGACCATACAGACATCACTCCATGGCCAAAGCGATTCTGTTTAAATACTGATTTAGTCTCTTGTCACAAAGTACCTATTGTCTTTTTGTTTTGGGGTTACGAAGATAGATTCACTTTTCATCCCCAGTTACAATCCGCTTCCAAACCCGAATATCTTGCGGATTTCTAAAAATCGTTTACAGATATCGTCTCGCCTCTGGGACTGGGCTATAGTCAGGTCGTGGGGATCATGTCTTGGGCTTTTTCTAACAAAGTGCAGCTTGTGCAGAGTTCGGTTGATCATATCTTTGGATGGTCCAGGTCTGGCTGTTGTTGTAGATTGTTGTGGGTTGTCCATCATCAGAAATCGTAGGGTCTCAATATCCGTCACACGTGGTCGTCCCATTCAAGGTTTGTCCTCAAGGCTGATGTCTCCTTCGCTAAATATCTTGAACCATATAAAGCTATTCTATTGATTATTCCTTTCCCTTTCACTTCGCATATTTCTCTCGCCGCCTTATTTGAATTTACAACTATTTTCCAAAAGAAGCGCAATAGTACTCGTATTTATAAAATAAAAGGATTTAAAAGCGCGAATGTTTATTTTATACATAAAACGAACTTCTACTGTCCTTACTGCGATGAAAAAATATATTGGGAGGGCTTGGCTCATCAGTGGTGAACCCTCCCAGCGGTTTCGCCAACTTAATCCACCAGACCGCCCCTCAGAGCTCCAACACTGCATTGGACCACTCTGCCTCCATATGCCACACTGAAGGATGGAATCCCAGAAATGGCCTTCAAGTAAACTATGGACATAAGCTTATAGGACAGTAGAATTATATTCAAATATTTGCTTCGAGCAATGCTCTTCAGCAAACTATAAAGACAAGGTCATTAGGAATAAATTAACACAAAGCAATAACGCGCCATCTATACATATAAAATAAAAGGATTTAAAAGCTTATAAGCTTATAGGCTGTCCTATAAGCTTATGTCCATAGTTTGCTTGAAGGCCATTTCTGGGATTCCATCCTTCAGTGTGGCATATGGAGGCAGAGTGGTCCAATGCAGTGTTGGAGCTCTGAGGGGCGGTCTGGTGAATTAAGTTGGCGAAACCGCTGGGAGGGTTCACCACTGATGAGCCAAGCCCTCCCAATATATTTTTTCATCGCAGTAAGGACAGTAGAAGTTCGTTTTATGTATAAAAGAAACATTCGCGCTTTTAAATCCTTTTATTTTATATGTATAGATGGCGCGTTATTGCTTTGTGTTAAAGTACTCGTATTGTTATTTTTCGAGCTATTTCTTATAGCTATTTACTAGAATACAGAAAAGTTATTCTAAACCCTATTACGTTATTTCAATCAAGTGGACACGCTCATCGAACGGGGAACCGAACCTTTATTTAGATTGTTATATATTTAAATAATTTGATTTTATATTGGGCTTCCGCTTTGGAAACGAACTTTTGATAGAGTCTGGTTAAACGGAGGAATGTCGATTTTCAAATCGATATTGATATATATAATATTACAAATATAGTGCCACGTGGAAAATTAGGAAAGACAAACTTCGGGATGACACAGCAATTTATTTAAGGACGGAACAAACTATGAATGATAAACAAAAGATAAGCAATAAGGAAAGCTTACAGAGTAGCAAAATATAAACATAAAAAAATGATACTATGTATATAAAATAATATAAATACTTTGCTACAATATTTACATTTATGCCAAAATCTTTTAAATATAACATCTGGTATCTTGTCCAAAATTTATAGTATCACAAAAATATCGTATCTTTGAATTGTTTCTTAAAAACGTTTGGCAAAAATTGTTTATATAATGAAAAAAAAAAGAATCTCTCTGTTTCATTTTTATCTGGTGTTCTGATAAATGAAAATTCCATTGTACTTTGATAAACATTGTCACATGTAAAAATAGGTAAGAGAATCTCCAGGATGACACAGCAATTTATTTAAGGTAAGAACAAACTATGAATATTAAATATAATTGCCATCTATCGTTAATATTTTACACATATAAATTTACTGACAATACGTTTATTTTAAATATCATCAAATATTATCTCTACAGACCTTACTGCAATGATATGAGTTATTGAATGAGAGGGCTTGGCTCATCAGTAGTGAACCCTCTAAGCCTATAAGCTTATATCCATAGTTCACTAAACACCCCTAAGCTGCCTTCCATAGAAAATACAGGGTATATTCCAAACCAATCCAATACAATAGTCGAGCGGTCTAGAGATTAATTTGGCGAAACCGCTGAGAGGGTTCATTACTGATGAGCCAAGCCCTCTCAATCAATAACTCATATCATTGCAGTAAGGTCTGTAGAGATAATATTTGATGATATTTAAAAGAAACGCTTTGCCAGTTAATTTATATGTGTTAAAAAACTATGAATAATAAAACAAAAATAAGCAATGAGGGGAGTATACAGAGTAAACTACAATATAAACATCAAAAATAATACTCTGTTAATAAAATAATAAATACTTTAATACAAAGCAATAAAACGCTATCTATATATACCGAATAAAGACACAATAAGACCGAATGTTTATTTTCACAAATAAATCAAACTTCTACTGTGCTATACCTTGCTACAATATTACCTTCATTTACTTGGTTTTTAATTTGTTTTATTTGCAATGTTGGCCGGACATTCTATTCACTAATTGTTTAGTCATTTACTTCATAAAACTTTCTCTACTGCCTCCTGTCGGAATAATCTTAAACTAAAATTCTATTTAAAAATTATTCTTTGAATTCAATATTTAATAATTTAAATCATATAGACGAAAAAATGACATTTTAAAATAGTTTAAACGTATGTAGGAGTTTTATCAATATATCTTACAAATTTTCTTCAAAAGAAAAAAAAATCTGTGAATATTATAAAAATAATCAATGATACATTAAAAAAAACTTTATTTAATATTAAAGAGAACCTAATATTTCAGAGGATATATTAAGAAAACGATAAATTTGAGAGAGAATTAGAAAAAAAAAATTCACACCAAACGATAAGTTGCAAATGGCGCGAAAGAGAAAAATTAAGTAAATATTTAGCAACACTGATCGCGTCGATATACTTAGCAGACGAAAATTTCACCCCAAAAATTGGCGCTTGGAATTTTCGATTTCCAATAAAGTTTCCTTCCTCCCTCTTTGAATGACATGTATAGGGGGAGATTATCGGCCTTAGATGGTGGGCTGTATATACGATAACGTATAGTATAAACTCTTTAACGAATTATTTAACTATATACTCGTATATAGGAAAAATAAAACGGAGATTGAAAAGGAGTATCTTGTGCGAATTTTATTAGCAAGCTTTCGGACGTCCTTCTACATGCTTTTTCAATAACAAAACAAAAGACGAGATGAGTTTTAATAAGATATTTTTACATACGAGAGAATATAGCAAATAACGCCCTCTATTCCAGCCAGAACCCTATCCATCACAGATTGGAAATAACTAGGGGCATTAACCAGCCCAAAAGGCATTCTCCTGAACCTGAAAAGTCCCTTATGTGTGTTGATAGTTAAAAATGGCTTGGTGCTCGTTGCCACCTCTAGTTGCAGGTAATATCATTTATAAAAAATAAAGAAAGAGAAAGGTGAAAACGTAAATTTCATATGTACAGAATTGATATGCAAAATTTATGCTAAAAACATAAAATTTATTATATTAAATTTTTTTTACTTGTATATAGTCTAGTATGAAAATTCTAAACTATTTTAGACGCGTAAGATTCTTTTTGAAATTAAACAATTTCAACTGCCCTTACTGCAATATGGAAAAAAAAGAATTTTACGCGTCTAAAATAGTTTCGAATTTTCATAACAGATGGCGCGCTAATGCATCATAATATATTCTCGTATATACATATAGAGATTAATAAAGAATTGTTTATAACAAACAAAACACGGAAATTTCTAAAGTTTTTTTTCAATAGAATAAAGGCAGTGGAGGATTCAAGTTGCTTTTGTGGTATTGAGGAACCAACCTCAAGACATCTATTGATCGATTGCCCAGAATTTCAAGATTATCGAATGAAGAATGAAATAGTTGTTTGTGAACTTAACGATTTGATTTCCGAAAAAAAATTATATTTAAAGTTCAATTGATTTTGTAAATACATTCTAAACTTTCTACAAAATCTGGATCTCTAATGTTTTCATGCGTTGATTAATGTAAATAAATTATGTAAATAAACTTTTCTCCTTGTTTGGCGCAAGTATCCCTTGCGGGATATAGCGCTTTGAAAATAAAATAATTGTAATTATAACAAACAAACATCATTATTTATGCAATTAAGTTATGAAAGTAACGTTAAAATTCCTTTTATTTATTTTTGATGAAACACTCTCTTTTTTCTATACTAGCCCGATTAAATGCTTTTATTCAAATACTATTCGTGGATGTCATTCTTGTCTCTATCTCTATCTCTATATATATATAAAAGTCATTTTCTGTCTGTCTGTCTGTTTCGCGATAAACTCAAAAACTACTGAACCAATTGGCACCAAATTTTGCATGTCGCTTTTTATAAACCTGAGGAAAATTTTCGGCTGCATTTTGATTAGTATTTTTGGCTATTTCTTTTTTTCATTTGAAGAACTTTTTTTACGCGGACTAATCCGGAATGGAATGAATACCTAAATATGGCCATTTTTTTAAAGCATCGGTGGTTCAGTGGTAGAATGCTCGCCTGCCACGCAGGCGGCCAGGGTTCGATTCCCGGCCGATGCAATTTTTTTTTAACAATTTTAAAAACTCATTTATATTATATCTTCTATATATATAAAAATGAATGTTTGTATGTTTGTTTGTTTGTTTGTTGGTTTGTATGTCCGGTATACAAATTCGCAGGAGTTCACTAATTCAAACCAAAATTTCCATACATAGGTAAAAAAAATACGGGGAAGACGATAGGGTATTTTAAAAAATATATAAATCAATTATTAAAACTATATATTATTAGTCAGAAAATGATGATGACGATATTGCTGTATAATGTAAGATTATCAGATGCAAAATTATATCGGAAAAAAATCCAAAAAGCAGAGACCACGGGTGAAACCAGCTCATTATTTTGTACGCAGGAACAAAATTCTAACAGAAAAACATTCATTCGAGCAGAAAACAAAAGCCAGATCATCTTTCTATAAAAATATCGCTTCTCAGACACAAAGTTTGGAGCGGGACGTTTCACAAGAGTGACATCCACGCCGCCAATTTATAATTGTAACGAATAGTATTTAAATAAAAACATTTAATCGGGTAAAACCCGGGCGTTGCCCGGGTCATTCGGCTAGTATAATATATAAATGAGTTTTAAATATTGTAAAAAAAAAATGCATCGGCCGGGAATCGAACCCGGGCCGCCCGCGTGGCAGGCGAGCATTCTACCACTGAACCACCGATGATTATCAGAAATGGTCATATTTGGGTATTTATTCCATTCAAAAAGCAAGCGGTGACAGAATTGATTATTAAGAATTGTTGCTTGATCACTCTGATAACTGTATATATTAATGCTCCCCCTTATTGCAATGAAAGAAACAATGGTTAAGGAAGAGGACTTAGCTCATGAGTTATTTATTTTTAAAAAGAAACTCATTGTGAGAAAAATATTTTGCATTTTAAACGTTTTTCATAATTTTATCATGAATAGAGATTAACTCATGAGTAATTTACAGTCTCAGAGATACAATCACAAATTTCTCATACATTTTCTGACTACTTATTAAGAAAAAGGTATTTCCTGATCGCGTGTAACTAAAGGTTTTTGATGGCTTACGCAATTTATCGTAATATATATCAAATAATCGTTGAATTTTAAAATTATTCCAGACTTATCCAAATACCATTTCTTGATTAAATCAAGATAAGCTAACCACGTACGCGTTTCGGGCTTTTAGCCCTCATCAGTGTGATGCAGACTGTACCTCAACGACCAAAAAAAAACTTATTTTTGAGGCTTCCTGAAGAAAATCATGAAACGGGTATTTAAAGCCGGAATTTGAAACCTAAAAGTCAGAAGTTTCAAGTATTTTATGTACTTTATTATTAATATATAGTGTTTATATGAATTACAACTTTTCTATATATTCTATTATATGATGGGTGCGCAAAATAAGCACTTCTGATTAAAAATATATGCTAATAGTGCAGGGAGATAGAGAAGATCTTTAAATAGACATTGTTTTGATGAAATATTTTAAAGGGAGACGTACTCCTTTCGCACAAGAATATGTTATGTATAAAATGGGTATTTTCATAGCATCCATATCATTGCTTCTTTGAAATTTCAGTCAATGTTTGCCCTTAAAATTCTGGTTGCACACTTCACCATTGAGTAGTGGGCTACCTAGACCGAAGTCTGTACGTCCGGTTGCACACTACACCATTGAGTAGTGGGCTACCTAGACCGAAGTCTGTACGCCTGGTTGCACACTACATCATTGAGTAGTGGGCTACCTAGACCGAAGTCTGTACGCCCGGTTGCACACTACGCCATTGAGTAGTGGGCTACCTAGACCGAAGTCTGTACGCCCGGTTGCACACTACGCCATTGAGTAGTGGGCTACCTAGACCGAAGTCTGTACGCCCGGTTGCACACTACGCCATTGAGTAGTGGGCTACCTAGACCGAAGTCTGTACGCCCGGTTGCACACTACATCATTGAGTAGTGGGCTACCTAGACCGAAGTCTGTACGCCCGGTTGCACACTACATCATTGAGTAGTGGGCTACCTAGACCGAAGTCTGTACGCCCGGTTGCACACTACACCATTGAGTAGTGGGCTACCTAGACCGAAGTCTGTACGCCCGGTTGCACACTACACCATTGAGTAGTGGGCTACCTAGACCGAAGTCTGTACGCCTGGTTGCACACTACACCATTGAGTAGTGGGCTACCTAGACCGAAGTCTGTACGCCCGGTTGCACACTACATCATTGAGTAGTGGGCTACCTAGACCGAAGTCTGTACGCCCGGTTGCACACTACACCATTGAGTAGTGGGCTACCTAGACCGAAGTCTGTACGCCCGGTTGCACACTACATCATTGAGTAGTGGGCTACCTAGACCGAAGTCTGTACGCCCGGTTGCACACTACATCATTGAGTAGTGGGCTACCTAGACCGAAGTCTGTACGCCCGGTTGCACACTACACCATTGAGTAGTGGGCTACCTAGACCGAAGTCTGTACGCCTGGTTGCACACTACACCATTGAGTAGTGGGCTACCTAGACCGAAGTCTGTACGCCTTGTGTGTGTGTTGTGTGTTGTGTTGTGTGTGGTTGCACACTACACATTGAGTAGTGGGTTACCTAGACCGAATTCTATACGCCCGGTTTTATTAATAGAGATTTTGCCGGAAAGATATATTAATCGATCTATTTTTTCAAAATAAAGTTTACCTCTCCCTTCAAAACTAGACCCTATCCATTGAACGTCGCCTCAAATTAGCTGCCTCGGGTCGGTGACAAAGCCACAACATCAGCCTTAGCAAACTGAGAAGCGCCCACTTGAAGACCATGGTTTCGGGCTAATAACCCTCTTCAGTCCTGAGGGTACTTTATTCCATGAGATTTACAATAGATCAAATGAAATATTCACATTCTAACATAGAAATTAATACAAAGCAATAACGCGTCATCTATATATAATACATGAAAACATTAAGACGTGAATGTTTGTTTTTACAAATCAAACTTCTACTGTACTTAGTGCGACGATAAAAGTGGCCAGGTTAAAACTTTTAGAGTTCCAAAACTGTATTAGGCGATTCTGCTTATATATGCAACACTGAAGGATGGACTCCTGATTATGGTAACAAAGTACAATATGGGAATAGGTTTTTATACACACTCATGGACAAAACTTAAGGAAATTGTACCTTTCATCATGTAAATCGGGATTCAGACAATAATTCTGAAAGACACACGAGATAACCAAATGTGAACAAAATTCCTTCTGTATTCAAAAAAAAAAAAAAAAACAGGACCGACGACATCAAAGACTTTCCATTTCCTTAAGTTTTGTTTATTAGTGTAAATTTACTTTGCGTAAACAAAATTTGATAATTTTTATCATGATGCATTAATACTATTTGGTATCGTCTTATACGGATGTCAACTGTAGTTTAAAATGGGTGTCAACCGAGTAATATGTTTGACATCTGTGAAGTTAAATGCATATCCGCATATAATCGAGCCAATTCTGCCAAACGCCTACTGACGCTGGGTGTGTGACGTCACAGGACAATTTCCCCCCAAAAGATCGATGGTCCTCCAAGATCTTCTGCATCCTCAGCTCTGCACCAATTAGCTGTAATTAGGGATCGCTCCGGAGGACATTCTATTCAATTTGCATGGCCATTCTCACTTCTACTCCTCTCTCTCTCTCTTTGCATATAGCTACTTTCCCATATGCAAAGTTGTTTCATTTGGATACATTTTATCATCTTCAACGTATTTCAGCTTATTGATGAACACACGATGGCTATTTCTACTCTTTTTTTCTTTTCTTTGCACTCAATTCTATTCAATTTGTGCATAGGCCCTTTCTCACTTCTACTCTCCCTTTTTCATATAGCTACTTTCCTATATGCAAAATTATTTGGATTCATTTTATCATTTACAGCTAATTACTGAAGACAGATGATTGTCATTAATTTTTTGATTCTTTTCTTTTTCTCTCTTTTTTTTTTGTACTGAATTCTATTCAATTTGTTCATGGGGCCTTTCTCTCGTCTAACCTTCTATTTGAATATATTACTTTCCCATATGCAAAATAGTTCCATTTGGATTCATTTTATTATCCTCAACGTATGTAAGCTTTTTGCTGAACACACACGATGGCTATTTATTTTCTATTCCTCTATTTTTTTTCTTTGTACCCAATTCTACACAATTCGTACATGGGGCCTTTCTCACTTTTATTTCCCTATTTGCATATGACCATTCGGAAATATGCAAAATAATTACACTTTATTATCATTATATTTAGAGTATTTCGACCTAAGGCTGAATATACGATGTTTTCACCATTTCTTTTTGACTATTTTAATAGTTTCTTCTTTTCCTATATTTTTTTCTTTTTTAAATAGAAAAGTACATATTTACTTATACAGCATCCTTTTCATACATCCATTCTAAATACAACAAAAAGCCTTTATTAAGGGTCACTGACCCTATACAGGATTCACCAGAGGTATGCATAAGGACAAAGCAGTGAGACAAAGGAAATAACAATATAGACAGAAGAAAAATAAAAAAATAGAAGAAAATAAACAAGAAAGAGAAAGAGGGAAGCAAGAAAAACAACACAAAAAGAGTAGCAGTAAGAAAGTGAGGAGTGAGATCCATTCTAAATAATCTGTAATGATATTCTTCTGGTATATCTATATTTCTAGCAAGATTCTCATTGCGAGTCGACTCAATTGCTTTAAAAAGAAAAGAGGAAATTTACTAAATCTTCTATTTTTGAAATAAATAACGAAATGTGTCTCTCGAATATATATATAGTTCTCGGTAGTATTTTACTATTTTTTAGAATATCAATGGAAGCTTTATTCTACGTTTCAACTTTTTGAGTGAAAAATGATTTACTTCAAATTTAGTACGAAATCTAATTTTTAAAATAAAAATAAATAGCATTAATGTTCTTCCATTTTTATGTGAAAAGTTTTCCCTAAAAAATGGCGATAGCGGGTCGCTGAAATGTCAGAGAAAGTTTTAAAAGGCTGAAGAGAGTACACTCATGGACAAAATTTAAGGAAGGTTTACCTTTCAGCATGTACACAATAACTCTGAATTTGGATTGCGGTTTTATTCTTTGAAACAAATAATCATTGGATATTATTTTGTTTTATATACACACACTTGCCTATTAAACATTATTACACATAACAAATATATTAAAAACTAATAAAATATTCTGATAATAAACTCTTTTATTTTCTCCTATGCTGTGTAATTTTCTAATCTTATCTTTTCTATTATTGAAACGGAAAAAAAAAAAATTTTTCATGTGTTTTCAAATTTTAAATTTTCTGTGCAAAAGAATAACTTAATCTATATCTATTCACACGAGAGAAATAATAATAATAAAATAAACAATGTATATATTACATAAATATACGACATATATATGTAATATTGTTCCAATGTGCTTACGTATGGATGGACTGGCAGTCGTGTACGTGAGGCGAGTGTTGATGATCTTCCCACACGCGGACAACAAGAAGCAGAGGCAGGGCTAGATGTTAGCACAAAGAGGGATCGGGGACAGCCCACGGGACAGAGGTAGAGGCCATGACACAAACTTGGATGTGTATCACCGAGACATGGAGGGAGAGTGTGTGAGACAGACAGGCTGAAGCGAACTGCTGAGAAACACCCCCTAGAACATCTGCCGACCCCCTGCAAAAACTTGTCCTGTTTTGTGGGGTCTCTATAAGAATGTCCCTCGGGACCCCACATGGGCTGGGCGTTGCCTTTTTCCACCCCTCTGTCCCTGCTGCCACCAGCTGACCGCTCTCTCTTTGGATCTTTATTTTGACGTCACCAATTTTAGTTTATATACAAAAAGGGTGTACAGGTTATATTAATAAAGATATATACAAATATATTTTATACATATAGCATATATACAAAATATGGGGTGGTAGCAAATAGAAAGTGTCATTATTATACAGTATAAAATATACGATATATATATAAAGAAAAATTGTAATAATTTGTTAATAAGGGTAATTTAAAAAAAGTGGTTGAGATAATTTGAAAAAAAAAGAAAAATATATGCAAATACAATATATTTAACAGAGAAACATACTTACTCTGATTTAATATAACTAAAAATATGAACAGTAAAAGATAAATATATTCATATTATTTGACATATACAAGTATATATTATATAATCTAAAATGCAAATATTTTATTTTTTTAAAACATATATTTTATTTTCATTCATTGACTGTTCTACATTTTTGACCATAGTTTCAGAACATACCACTTTAATGTTGTTGTTGTTGTTGTCGTGTCCAAAGAAGAGTCTCAGATGTCTCCATGCATCTCCTAATAATAATTTAATAATTGTTGTAAATATGTATAGTTGAACCTACCTATTATTTTTAATTCACGATTATAGAGAATTCTTTTAATAAAATCTATATTACTGTGAAAAATAATTTTATGTGTAATTTACTTTAAGTAATTCAAAATAAAAAACTACTTGAAAGGTAAAAAACAATCTTTCCTTTTCACGACTGCACCTCCAATTCTATCTTTTCAACAACAAAACAAAATATATTCATAACATATATATGCCATCTAAAAACCAATGTGCTCGTGGTCAGGAGATGCCTTCTTTATTTTTAATATTATATAATATAAAATGCAAATATTTTATTATTTTAAAACATATATTATATTTTCATTAATTGACTATTCTTTTACTTTTGACCATAGATTTAGAACATAACACTTTGAATATTGTTGTAAATATGTATAGTTAACCTGCCTATTTTTTTTTAATTCACGAATATAGGATTCAATTTATAAATTCTATATTACTGTGAAAATATTTAATATGTATAATTTTCTTCAAGTAATTGAAAGAAAAACTACTTGATTAAGTAAATAATTATTTTTATGCTTTCCTAATTTCACGAATGCACCTCCAATTCTTTATCATTTCAACAACAAAACATGTCAAATAATATAAATTTCAACATATTAATTTTGAAATATATTTGTTCAACTAAAAGTGTCTACGATAATTTATAAACTTAGAAATATATAGAAGTGTGTTGTTTCCATTACAATAAATATGAATAAAGAATAAAAACGTCTGGAAATACACATCTCCAATTATTGTTATTAACTAGAATATATTAATAATAATAAATCAGGGAGGTTTTTTCCCCTAATAAGACAAAACTATATATCTTTTGTTCCAGCTTCAATTAATTATTGTTTACAATGATCAGAAGGGCTTTTGATTAATCTTCGTCTGCAGCTTTTGTGGAAATCGCCATTTTGTTGTGTGCAACCAGATGGAAAATTACATCAATTTATTTTTCCTTCCTATTTCTGTTTGGTTTTCTAATGAGGTTTTAGAGAAGAAGAGTAAATATATAAATATATAATTGTGAGCAAATAGAATATTATAAATTAAATATATAAATTAAATGTGGAATAAATTTTTTAAAATTATTTTTAAACGATCTATATAGAGAGAGAGAATTTGTTTTTGATTATATTATTAAATGTGGAAGAGAAAACCGTGAAATTAGTATATTAGCATTTATATTTATGGAAATTAGAAATATATTTTAAGGGTATATTTTTATAAGAATATATATATTTAAAATAAATTTCTATAGCGCCCTTATATACTGAAATGATGATTAAAAATTGAAAAAGAGGGAAGGCGAAAATGATTAAACTGCTGGGAGGGTTCTCCACTGATGAGCCAAGCATTTCCTCTTTCAATTTTTAATTATTACAGTATAAGGGCTGTAGAAATAGATTTTAAATATTTATTTGTAAAAAAGAAAAATAGACCTTGAAATATAGTTCTAATTTTCACCGATAGAGGTCCCTAGGTTTATGATGATATATAGATGCATGTATATCTATATATATATATAAATGAATGTTTGTATGTTTGTTTGTTTGTATGTCCGGTATACAAATTCGCAGTAGCTCACTAATTCAAACCAAAATTTCCATACCTAGGTAAAATAATACGGGGAAGACGATAGGCTATTTTAAAAAATATATAAATCAATTATTAAAACTATATATTCAAATTATTCTACTTAGCTCACGAACAGCGCCCTCTATCAAAGATTAGATTAAATTATGCTGATGCAAACAAATAGATAATGCTAATAACAAACATTTATTTAAAAAAATCTTATCTAAATATATATCACTCGGGTAGATATGCACACGGATCAATCCCGGGGCGAAGCCACCCGTCTAGTTACATATATTTTAGAGTTTTTATATTTAATATTAGTATTTTATTATACGAACTATAGTAATCTAACCTTTATATAATTGATATTAAGAAAAGGCATCTCCTGATGGTGCAAGTAAAAGTTGCTGATGGCCTGCGCCATCTGTCGGAATAAATATCAACTAATGGCGAAACTAATAATAGATATCGCAAGCCATCAGAAACCTTTTGTTGCACAATCAGGAGATGCCTTTTTCTAAATTAATCTACCTTATCCCAGTATAATATCACTTTTTTCTGTTTTTTTTTTTACATTATACAATAGCTAGAGAAAACGCTTTGGGGGAATTAATTGGTCGAATTTATAATTAATTCATCACTGATGAGCTGGCACCATCCGAAAATATGTAAATATGATGGTTAGTAGATAACCAAAACTGATTTGATTTTGAAATTAGCACTTGCCTAAATATATACACTCATGGACAAAACCTAAGTAAGTTGTACCTTTTAGCATGTATATCGGGATTGAGACAATAACTCTGAAAGATATTACAGTGACCTTTATTGAAGACTTACAAACAAAACTTAAGGAAGTTGTACCTTTTAACATGTATATCGGGATTCAGACAATAACTCTGAAAGATATTAGAGCGACTTTTATTGAAGACTTACAAACAAAACTTAAGGAAGTTGTACCTTTTAGCATATATATCGGGATTCAAAAAATAACTCTGAAAGATATTACAGTGATCTTTATTGAAGACTTACAAACAAAACTTGAGGAAGTTGTACCTTTTAGCATATATATCGGGATTGAGACAATAACTCTGAAATATATTACAGTGACCTTTATTGAAGACTTACAAACAAAACTTGAGGAAGTTGTACCTTTTAGCATGTATATCGGGATTCAGACAATAACTCTGAAATATATTACAGTGACCTTTATTGAAGACTTACAAACAAAACTTGAGGAAGTTGTACCTTTTAGCATGTATATCGGGATTCAGACAATAACTCTGATATATATTACAGTGACCTTTATTGAAGACTTACAAACAAAACTTGAGGAAGTTGTACCTTTTAGCATGTATATCGGGATTCAGACAATAACTCTGAAATATATTACAGTGACCTTTATTGAAGACTTACAAAAACAAAAATTGAGGAAGTTGTACCTTTTAGCAGGTATATCGGGATTCAGACAATAACTCTGAAATATATTACAGTGACCTTTATTGAAGACTTACAAACAAAACTTGAGGAAGTTGTACCTTTTAGCATGTATATCGGGATTCAGACAATAACTCTGAAATATATTACAGTGACCTTTATTGAAGAATTACAAACAAAACTTAAGGAAGTTATACCTTTTAGCATGTATATCGGGATTCAGACAATATCTCTGAAATATATTACAGTGACCTTTATTGAAGACTTACAAACTAAACTTAAGGAAGTTGTACCTTTTACCATGTATATCGGGATTCAGACAATAACTCTGAAATATATTACAGTGACCTTTATTGAAGACTTACAAACAAAACTTGAGGAAGTTGTACCTTTTAGAATGTATATCGGGATTCAGACAATAACTCTGAAATATATTGTAGTTTGTTTGCAAATAAAATATGCAATTATGAAATTATAATAAAAGTTTATATAAGAAGTATATGTGAAAAATGGATATGAAGCAAAATGTATTTAAAATTTGAATAATTATGACATTATGCTAGTTACACTTCAAAGTATCAAAAGCAGTAGAAAATGTTATTTTTACATGGTTGAATAATGAAACGCTAATAGACGTATGGAGTGACATTAAGTTATTTGTGAAGGCTTAAGAATTTGTGCTGATATTTGTTCTTCATTGTCCATGTCCAAAATATGGTCTTCCTGTAAAAAACATGGTTTATCATCAATATCTATTAACTTTGTGTTAGAATTTTGATTTGCTATTGAGTCATTTTCTATGTTAGTGCTATAGTGAAGTAGAAAATCTGCTCCTGGGTAAAATAATTTAAGCTTGGTAGAGTGTATAATTTCTGTTTGGTTTCTTTGGGGTAAATTGGGTTTATTAATTTCATATGTGACTGGAGAAAGTTGTTTTAAAATAGTAAATGGGCCTATATATCTTTGTGTTAATTAACCAGTGTTTGGATAAATAAAGGTTTTTACCAATACATGATCTTCTTCTTAAAAAATGGGTTCTGGGTGTTTAATATCATAAAGTTGTTTGCTGTGTTCATGGGATTTTATGGTTCTTTCAATGGCTAATTTTCTTGCTTTTTCAATTGGTGTATGTGTTACTGTGTCATGTTCTATATACTGTGGTTGTATTCCATAATATAAGAATTTAGGAGTAAAACCTGTTGTGGTATGTACTGTTTCATTATAGCTTTCAGTAATTTTAGGAATATATTTTGTCCAAGGAATCTTTAAATTAGCATTATATTCACATCTTAACCTATTAATGATAGTGGAATTTAGTCTTTCTACTTTTGCATTTGTTTCTGGGTGATGAGCACTGGTGAGTAGATGCTTAACATTATTTCTCTCCAAAAAGTGTTTAAATTTATTGCTAAGAAAAGCTGCATTTCTGTCAGTTATTAATATTTCAGGTTTATTAATTTGGAATAAATTTCTCAAACAAGTTATATAAGAATCAGTTGATACAGATTTTGTTGGAAAAGTCCAAAGGAATCTACTATGGTGATCTACTATCATATGGATACTGTGTCTTGTTGTCCCATAATTATGTAACCCGCCCAATGTATCTAGAGAAAAAAATGTGATTTGGGTGTGTGGCTATTGGCATCTGTTGTAGTGGTCCATAAACAATTCTGTTATCCCTAGACTTGTTAAGCTGGCAAGTTTCACAATGTTTGGTGTAATTAGCAATATCCCTAGTCATATGTGGCCAATAATAGTGTGGAGAAATTATTTTAGTCATTTGAGTTGTTCCAATATGTCCATGCTTTATATGTACTTTGCTCAATAATTTGTGTCTTAGTGTTTGTGGTACATAAGCTCTTTTAAAACCTCTTCTATTAATAATGTAGAGGCCATTTTGAATTTTAATTTTAGCACTACTAATTTGTTCTGTGGATTGGTGTTCTTTTAACTCATTATATGTTAGGTAAAATGAGACAGGTGCTCTTGATAGCATGTCTGCTTCTATATTATTTAATTATTTAATATGTTTTATGTTAAAGCTATATTGAGATAGGATTAAGGACCATATAAATAACCTACCTTGTGGGTTTTTTACATTTTTGATCCATTTTAAAGGTAAGTGATCTGTGTGCAAGGTAAAATGTATGTTGTGTAGGTATGTGTGAAATCTTTGTACTGAATTAATGACAGCTAATGTTTCAATTTCTGAGGCAGTATAATTCTGTTCATATGGATGAAGTTTTCTTGAAAAATAACCTATGGGGTGTAAAATGCCTTGTTCATCTGGTTGTTTAAGAACTCCTGCTACTCCTAGACTTGACGCGTCTGTGAATAAATGACATGGTTTTGATGGGTCATAAATATATAGTACAGGCTGTGATATGAGTGAATTTTTAAGTGTTTGGAAGGCTTGTTCATGTTTCGCACTCCATAACCAAGGAGCATTTTTTAACAAAAGTTCATTCAAAGGTGCCCTAATTTGCGCATAATGGGGAATAAATTTATTATAAATATTTATGGTGCCTAAAAATCTCTGTAAGGTTTTAATATTATATGGTCTATTTAATTTTAAAATTGCTTCAATATTTGTGTTATTCGGTGTATATTTTCCCGAGTTAAAAGTGAATCCTAAGAATTGTATTTCTTTTTGTAAAAATTTGCATTTATTAAGATTAAGCTTTATATCCTCTTGTTCGAATATACCTAATATGTCTTCTAAATGTTTAATGTGTTCTTCATAAGTTTTGGAGTGTATAATAATATCATCAAAATAATTTAAGGCATAGTGTATGTTATGTTTAGTGAAAACTGATTTCATAATCCTTTCAAATTGTGAAGGTGCATTTTTTAGACCATATGGAAGTCTGTTCCATTCATAACATCCTAATTGTGTTACAAAGGAAGTTTTATGTCTATCTTTTTCATCTATGGGTATATGCCAGTATGCATTTTTAACATCTAGAATAGTGTATATTTTTGACTGTGATAACCTATCTATAATTTGTTCTATAAGTGGAATTGGGGTATGTTCTGGAACTGTTTTTTGATTAAGTTTCCTATAATCTATACAGAGTCTTGTGGGGTGATTTGGGGCATCAGATTTTTTATTCACTAATAATGCAGGAGAACTATAGGGGCTAGATGAGGGTCTAATAATATCATATCTTAATAATTCGTTTATTTGTTTTTGTATTTCAGCATTATTGTAAAAAGATGTCCTATATGGCTTTTGTGCTATGGGAATATTATCTAAAAGAGATATGCAAATTGGGTTAGTTCTTATGTGTCCTATATCAAAATTGTGTTTAGAGAAAACATTCCTAAATTTATGCAAAATATCTGAAATTGTTTGATTAGAGAAATTTGGATGAATATCTACTTTACTAAAGTCTAAATATGAATTATAATTTGTTATAGTGTACGGTTGTCGCATACTGTGAAATGAGTTAGAATCAGTAATGTGATTTGAAGTAGGATCTATAAGTTTAACATTTATAGTTGGTATATCAAAAGAATTGGAATTACACAATGGGTTAATATTTAAAAGAGATGAACCTTTAACATAGTATGGGTCTGGAATACATAGGGTAGTGGCATATGACTTCTGATTATCAGTTTTTGGATTAAAAGAATACAAGAATTTATAATTTTAGAAAAAAAGGTTTTTTGAGAAAATAGATATGGATGATGCAGTGTCAAGTACACAGGGTAAAGATATTTGATTAATATATACAGAGAAAAGTAATAATGTTCTACCTGGATTGATGCGCTTCGGATGAGTATTATTCTTTAGTGGGCAGTCTCTATGGAAATGGATCTGGTTGGGTAGCTGGTGAGAAGCACATATTTTGCAGGGGTATGGAGGCTGGTTTATGGATTTGTAGGGTTCTTGCTGGTGGTGAGCTGCTGCTGCTGTCCTGGGAAAAGGCTGGTATTGATGAGCTAGGGAGGAGTTGGAGTTAATTTTTTTTACTGGAGTGCTTGTACTGGTAGAGGGTTGTTGGGGTTCTTCTTTATTTGTTGATAATTTTAATTGGGTTGTGATTTTATACCATTCTGAAGGTTCTTGTACTCTTGCAGCTATTAGATTTTTTTAGGTGATCTGGCATTCCATCTGTAAATGCCTCTAGTAAAAGTGTTTTTTCAAGATTAAGTTTATTGGCTAAGGCAGATTTTTCTTTAAAATATTGTTCAAGATCATTATTATCATTATATTTTAAATTTAGAAACCTACTAAATAAATTTGAATCATTTATTGTGAAGTATGATGTTAATTTTTGTTCAATTTCCCCCCAATTATTTATATCTTGTAACTCTTCTATATAATAACTGAAAGCTTCACCCTCGAGATAATTTGATATATTATTTTGTTTAAAATACTAATCAAGATGCTTCTGTAAACATTTTTTGTTAAAGAATTTGAGCCAAAATATTATGTCTAAATTTTGACCATTAAATTTCGGTATTTCTATAGTATTTGGATTTGGCGTCATGGCGTGTTCTACATTCCTTTGTTTGCGAGACATTTTGTAAAAATAGTTTTATGAAATTTGAATAATTTATAGAGCAATTAGGTTGAGAATTCAGGTAATCCTGTCGACTTATTGTTATGAATATTTTGTGTTGTTGTTAGATAAGGCTTGATAAGACAAAGGATCGATAAGATAAAGGGTTGAGGTGCAGTCGTGATAAAAAAAAGATAATTATTTACCGTCAAGTAGCTTTTATTATCAATTACTTGAGGAAGTATTACACATTAGTTAGTTTCACATTATATAGAATTTATAAGTTAATCCTATATTAGTGATTTAAAAGGATTGATTGGTTAACTACGCATATTTACAACAAAACTATACAACAAAACTGAAAGTCTTTCTAAAAACGATGATAACAAAAATAAAAATTATCAATGAATAAAATAAAATATATATTTTTTAAAATATAGAAATTTTTAAGGTTTTAGATTATATAATATTTTTAGATTATATAATATATATATATATATATATGTCACAAATTCGTTGCGGAATTTCTTGTTGTTGGATGAGAATGGTGAAGATTGTTGGAAACGCAGTCGTTTGAGTGGAAAGTTGAGCATACAGTGGGGAATAACCAGGACACGTGATGGGGTTTTGAAAATAAAAAGCAACGGGTTTGGAGGAAAGAAAGGCTTAGAGAAGATGGAGCGGATTTTTACTATTAACTATCCAATCACATGGCGGTGATTGACTTAGGTACTAACTCGGTGGGAGCGAAAGAGCAACTGTTCTAGATGCTGTCTCGGTGGGAGCGAAAGCACTACTCTTCTAGGTGTTGTCTCGGTGGGAGCGAGTCGAGGACTGACAATCCTTGCTTCTCGATTTAACACGAAGACCTTTCTTCTTTCCCATTGGTGGGAAGATGTAACGTGACGGTTTTCTATTGGCTGACCTTCTGAGGTACTACTTCCTAATTGGTCCTTGCTAATTTCTTTGTCTTGGACTTGTCCTGACACGACCAGGAAATACTGTGTCGTTGAACTCTAGTTTTATTAGTTTCTCGATAATAAAATTGGCTGTAATTTTGCTAATGATTCTGCTCCTTCTAAGCCTTGTTTCTAGGCCTTTCTCTACGGCGTTCTATCCTCCAGTTACCTTTGTTCTTTTATTAAATCCTTTAAACATACATTGCACATACATATTGGGTCGGGGTTGCATACAGTTATATACAAATTATGACATATATATATAATATTTGGAAAACCTTTTGGGTGATGGTTGTTGGATTGGTTTGGTTGTTGTAATAGTAAGACCCTGTTGACTTACTTGGTGGTCGATGTGGGCGCAGTCGTTTTGGCTGAAATGGTAAAGTTTTCTCACAGGGGAAAATAACGAGAAAGGACACAGGATTAGATTGAGAAATAGGCCAGCGATCAAGGGAGAGAAGGGCTTTAGACTATTGGCGTATTTGACTAATGTCTAGATTGTTCACATATTGAAGATTGGACTTATCTGGATGATGAGAAGGGGTTAAGCGTACTGCTTGCTGTGCTGTCGAGCTCCTAACTGATTAACTTGAGTCCGAGATTTAACTCGTTAACTCTCCAGTGCTCTCATTGGTGGATTATCGTCTCGTGGCGACTTCTCATTGGATCTTAGCTAGTACTGCTGGACTCTGATTGGAGGTAGCTAACCTCATTGTCTTTGTCATGTTTTAACATGCTCCCGGAAGAAAAAGGTTTTTGAACTCAGTTTTATTAGTTCCTTGGTAATAACTTTTGCTTCCTGGATAATGAAAACCTGTTAATGATCGTTTCTTCTCTGATGGCTTTTCTCCCAGGTTCGCTAGGCCTAACCTTTATTAAAATCTTTAGATCATACATTGCATATATATTGTGGTGGGGTTACATCTAGTTATATACATATTATGACATATATAATATATTTAATAAAATAAGAGAATATAATTATATATAATATAAAAGGAAGAGTAAATATATAATTATATATAAAAAGGGAACTAAATTTATTAAGAGGTTAATAAATAAAAACTACGCATATTTACAACAAAACTGAAAGTCATTCTAAAAATGATGATAACCAAAAGTAAAATTATCAATATCAAAAATAAAATATATATTTTTTGAAATAGAAATATTTGAGTTTTTAGATTATATAATATATATATATAATATATTTAATAAAAGAAGAGAATATAATTATATATAATATAAAAGGAAGAGTAAATATATAATTTTATAAAAAAGGGAACTAAATTAATAAAAGGTTAATAAATAAAAATATATATCTCAACAATATATAATTATTTATAATTCACAACATTATTTATAATTAATCGCAGACGATAAATAAAAATTAATCGTTTGGAATTTTATTAAATCGTCTGGTTAAAATGTATTTTCTCCACAGCAAATCCTAAATAGATCTGTTAAGGATTAAAAAAAAGTCTTTTAATGTTCACAGAAACTTGGGGGAACAGACATTTCCCTATATTTTCTTTGAGGACATTACACAATAATTGTCAGGCGATGTCGTAAATTTTCTTGAACGGCCTATCACCGTTTGCCAATTTATTCGTGCCACGAGTATCGTTTGGTGTTAAATTAATGATGTTACGTTATATAAATTTACAAGGTTATAAAATAGAGACTTCAAAAAATATTGCAAATACTTTTTGTATACATAGATTTTTATATATAGGTGTTAAATTTGAATGTTACCATTTATCTAAATATTTTTTTTTTATATAGATAGGCATTATTTTTTATATATATTAGGATATTTTCAATTCTAATTTAGATACGCATAGACTTTTAAAAAAGTAATATATGAATATTTAAGAAAACCTTTTTAAGTATCTGAAGACAATAAATATGTATTTGAAATATGATGTTATGATTTCTGAAAATTTTAATATAAAAAGTATATCGTAAAAACCATTTTAAAAGAAAACAAGAATCTCAAATTGGTATTCTTGAAAGATAAGAATTAATTCAGATATACAGCGATCTGAAAGTACGCGTTTTTCAAATAGAAAAGGTTTCGAAAGAAGTACATCGTAATCCTATTTTTATAAGACGTCCCATACGCTTTACAGCAGTATAGAAAAATAAATAAATAAAAAGGTCAGGTGTTGATATTAAAAATGAAAAAGGCATATCCTGACCAGGAGAACATCTGCTTTTCAGAAGGCAAAGCGCCATCTGGTAGAACAGAAATCAACTAAACATGCTAAATCAATGTTTAGTTGATTTCTGTTCCACCAGATGGCGCTCTGCCTTCTGAAAAGCACATGTGCTCCTGGTCAGGATATCCTTTTTTATTTTTAATATATGTGATATCTTGGGACCTCTGGGACCAGTGTTACCTGATGCTAGACGAATCTCGATGTCACCTCTACCGTGCAGTCGTGGTGGAAGGCGACACAGCTGGGCCAAAGGTGAAATAAACAAACAGAGATTCCACTAAGAAGCGTCTGAACGTCAAGAAGGAATGGGACGAGGAGGTTTCTGGTAGGAAAGGGTTTACCTCTATCGGAGCGACCTGCGCGGACTGGGACTGAAACGAAGACGGACTGATGACTAACTAACTGAGGCTTGGGGCCTCCTTTTATAGCTGCGCTGGGTCCATACAGGTCACTGCCCTTTTCTGGCGTAAACAGGGGGGGGGGGGGGGGGAAAGTGACATCATCCAGAAGGGCCACGACCTCGTAAAACTTGGACTGGGCTTGATAGGCCTACCGTCTTATTCTCACCTAGGCCTGATTAGTTTTAACCTTAATTTTCTCCTGTTATTCTCCATTCCTTCTATCTGTACAGTTGCTATACTTTATTAGATTCTTACGCGGTACAGATTGATGTTAGTTGAGGCTTTCTATTTGCAGTAAATAATAAGTTATATACAGTCACGTGGTGGAACATGTGGTAGTAGATATCTGGATTATTTACAACAATTCCATGGTCTTAAATCATCACATATATATCCTTATATCTATAAAAATGAAATTCAAAATCGATGTTTGTTATCGCATAGCGCAAAATCTACTGAATCAATTATTATGAAATTTCGCCTGTAGGTAGCTGAAGATTTCGTTTAACATATAAGCTATTCAAAAAACTAAAAAAGGTGATGTGCTTTTTTTTAAATAAAAAAACAACTAGCGATAGTTCCAGCCTTTTACCGCTTGAGCGCAGCACTGGTCGCGACGATAAATGAATTTGATTGGTTAATAATTAACACGTGGTTTGTTTACACGTTGAATGTTAGTTTGTTCACACGATGAATGTTTTTAAAAGGTAAGATTATCCAATCGCCGTGAAACTTTAGGAAGCTATTTACTATAGTACTGAGAAGATTTCTGGTTTGATTTCGATTTGAAATAAATATTCTTTGCAATTTTATTTGCAAATTATTTACTTTCACTCGCAAGCAGCGCCTCTCGCGGCTTAAGGTGAAATTACATTTATAAATTGTAAAAATGCTAAAATGTGTTCCAAGTATAATAAATTTAATTAGAAATATGGCAATATAACATTCCAAAGGGGCGTTGTAAAAAAACTTGGCATTTCAATATTAATATATATTTAAAGAAAATATTGTAACGTTTTTGTGTTAAATGTTAAAATGTTGTAATGTTAAAATATATTTTTACATTGTTAATTTAATTTGCTGTTGTTTTATAATAACGAAGATGCAAATTTAATTGTTGTTGTTTTATCGTTTGTTTATATATAAAATTACATTGTATGTGATGAAGATAACAAAAATGAATTTTTAAATTAATTAACATAATTCATTGAGAAAAAAAAATAATTAATTATAAAATCCACAAACGCGTGACAATATCTTATTTAAAAATTAATAAATGTTTTAAAAAAATATGTTTCAAAAATATTGCAACATGGTATTTATTAATTTTATTTATGTAACATAGTATTTCTTAATTTTATTATTTTTTATTAACAGAGTGGTCATTTTTATTTTTATATCTTGCGACTCTGTAAATTTCCCTCGTGGCTTATCTTTTGTTTACCTTTCATAGTTTGTCCTTCCCTGAAATAAATTTTGTTTCCTCCTGAAGTTTTTGTCTTCCCTAATTTTCCACGTGGCAATATATTCAAACGCATATAACAATATTTATATACGTTTAAAATTTTACACAAATAAATTTACTGGCAATGCGTTTCTTTTAAATTTATTTCGCCAAATAATTTGGCGAAACCGCTGAGAGGGTTCACTACTGATGAGCCAAGCCCTCTCATTCAATAACTCATATCATTGCAGTAAGGTCTGTAGAGATAATATTTGATGATATTTAAAAGAAACGCATTGCCAGTAAATTTATTTGTGTAAAATTTTAACGATAGATGGCAATAAAATTTAATTATATACGTTTATAAATCTATATATAGGTAGATTGGATGTTTTCTAGAATCGTTTTAGCAAATGTTCGTTAGGCAAACTTTTACTCGGGTAAAAACCGGGCGAAGCCGGGTACATTCGCTGAATACAGTTATTTACAAATGTTCGTTTGTGGCAAGATACTATTCCTTCAGCTTCAAATTACTGAGTGGACCAATTAATATTGATTTTATTCAACTTATCGAGTATTTTTAAAGGGACCTGGAAAAAATTTAAAATTATCGAAAGTATAGACAAGTGTAGATTCAATATAGGGATTGGATGCTTGCTAGAATCGTTTTAACAAATGTTCGTTAGGCAAACCTTTACTAGGATAAAACCGGCGAAGCCGGGAACATATATATATATATATATATATATATGTTTGTCGGCTATGCACGCCCTCAATATGTAACTAAACTCGCTGAAATTTGTACAGGACAGAGAGTTAAATCTGGAAGAGTTTTTTGTCGCGCTTTAACCAAGAAAAATTATAAATAACCAGGTACTGAGCAACAATATATTTTTAGTCAGAAATGATTATGACAATATTGCTGTATCATGCTTGATTAACATAAACGAAATTCTTTAGGGGAATATTCACTAAAACAGACAAGGGGCGAAGCCTGATAATAATTTTCAAAAGGCAGGAACAAAATTCTACCTGAGAAACATTCACTCGAGCAGAAGACACACACGAAGCCAGGTCATCTCAATATATAAAATATCGTTTCTCGGCCTCGGATCGTGTAGTTCATCTCTAGATATTTTTTATTTATATTTATCTTTTTTAAAATATATTCAGTAGAGAGAGTGGATATGTTTGCTCGAAAAATATATTTTATATATTATATAATGCAACGAATATTATTATCATTATTATCATAATATTCTGTGTTCCGGAATATTATTATCAATAATAATATTATCAGTGATATTCGTTAGGCAAACTTTCACTCGGATAAAACCCGGGCGAAGCCGGGTACACATCCGTATATATATATATCTCGTATATTTTAAAACTGTATAATAATGACACTTTTAGTACACATATCTTCCAATTAGTTAGAGCCGATTACTTACCCTTCTATTAAAATGTACACTGTTTCTATTTGCTACCACCCCCATAATTTGTATACATGCTATAGCTTTATTAATAATACCTGTAAACCCCTATTTGTATTTAAACTAAAAATGTTGATGCCAAAATAAAGATCCAAAGAGTGTTCTGTCAGCTGGTGGCAGGGACAGAGGGGAGGAAAAGCCAACGCCCAGCCCATGTGGGGCCCCCAGGGACTCTTTATAGACGACCCCTGAAAACAAGAGAGGTTTTGGCAGGGGGTCAGCAGATGTTCTAGAGGGTGGCCATCAATATACGGCTTCGGGCTAACACACAATCTCTCCCTCCATGTCTCGGGGATAAGCATCCAAGTTTGTGTCATGGCCTCACCTCTGTCCTGTGGGCTGTTCCCGATCACTCTCGGTGTTAACATCTAGCCTTGTCTCTGCTTCTTGTTGTCCGCGTGTGGGAAGAACATCAACATTCGCCTCACGTACACGACTACCAGCTCATCCATACGTCGACATTTGCAACAATATTACATATATATTATATAATCTAAAAATTCAAATATTTCTATATTTTAAAATATATATATTTTATTTTATTCATTGATAATTGTACTTTTGTTATAATCGTTTTTAGAATGACTTTCAGTTTTGTTGTAAATATGCGTAGTTAACATATCTATATTTTTAAATCACTAATATAGGATTAACTTTATAAATTCTATATAATGTGAAAATAACTAATGTGTAATATATTTTCTCAAGTAATTGAAATAAAAGCTACTTGACGGTAAATAATTATCTTTTTTTTTTTATCACGACTGCACCTTCAACCCTTTATCTTATTGATCCTTTGTCTTATCAACCCTTTATCTAACAACAACAAAACAAATTATTCATAACATATATATATATTAGCTTCTACTTGCTTACTCATTATGGCAATGTTTTATTTCAACAGAAATTGACCAGATTCCTGCAAATATTTTTTTCTACTTTCTATACTTCCTAATCACCTTGAAGATTGAAAAATTTAACACTTGCATTCCCATCGGGATTAAGCAAGTGTGCAAATTTGTATACGTCGAAGTGACGACCATGAAGTACATTAAATGTAAATAAAGTTAAACAAATCTCTCTAATTGAATTTTCTAAATATTTATATTAGATCTTGACACTCTCTAATTTATTATTTTTGATTTTATTCTTGGAAACGCGACCATTATTTTAAACAATTCAATACCTTAAATCCATATAACTACTTAATCATTTAAGGATTTGATGAAAATATATTTGTTTTGATAAATATTGTTTAAAATATAAATACCATTCTCTTGTTTAGTTAGGACTATACATTCAAACCACAAGACCTAATTAAATAGCAGAATTAGAAACTATTTACAATATTTGAAGTAAATTATTATGAATATATATATCTATAATTAAAAAGGAATATATTGAATCAAAATATAATTTATTTATCAATATTTCAGTTGGCTGAACGACATCCATTTTCAAGGTATTATAACATTTGTCAACAACATGTTGTTTACATAAATACGTTGTAATAACTTGAAAAAGGTTGGCGTTCAGCCAAATGAAATATTGATAAGTAAATTATATTTTGATCCAATATATGCCTTTTTATTTAAAGATTACGATGCACTTGCGCGCCATCTGTTATCAATATTCGAAACTATTTTAAACGCGTAAGATTCTTTTTGAAATTAAACAATTTCTACTGCCCTTACTGCTATGGAAAAATTAAATATTTCCATTGCAGTAAGGGCAGTAGAAATTGTTTAATTTCAAAAAGAATCTTACGCGTTTGAAATAGTTTCGAATTTTAATTAAAGGTATATTTATGGATTGCTTAAATATATATATATATATGTTATGATTATAATGTTTTGATGTTGGAATGATAAAGAATTGGAGGTTGCAGTCGTGAAAAAGGAAAGATAGTTATTTACTTAAAAAGTAGTTTTTATTTTCAATTACTTGAAAAGAATAACACACACACATTAAATATTTTTCACAGTAAGATAGAATTCATAAAATGAATCCTATATTCGTGAATTAAAAAATAGGTAGGTCAACTATACATATTTACAACAATACTTAAAGTGCAATATTATAAATCTATGGTCAAAAATGTAGAACAGTCAATGAATGGAAATAAAATACAGTGGTACCTCGACATACGAGTTTAATTCGTTCCGTAACCTTGCTCGTATCTTGAATTACTCGTATCTCGAAGCAAATTTCCCCATACAAAACAATTGAACTACCATTAATCCGTTCCAACCTCCAAAATGTCACCCCAGTTATTTTTGTTACGTGGTTTTAAATAATAAAAACGTATTTATAAATGTCAAATATTTATTGCACAAAAACAAAAAAAGAGAATGTAAAGAAATAAATTAGATATCCTCACTGGTCTTTGCCTTTTTCGCTACATTTTTCTCGCTTTCACCTGTAGGCCGTTTAGAAAAAAACATGTCCAAGGAGGTTTGTTTCTTCCTCCCTCTCAGAATGTTCCGGAAAAGAGTTAGGCAAGTGTCATTAAAAAGGTCAGATGCACGACCTGTTGCAACTTTTTCTGGGTGTTTTTTTCCCACGAACTGTGAAACTCTCTCCCACATTCCTATGATATCCTTTATCTCACTTGTAGAAATAACCTCCTCCACTGATCGTGATGGCGCGACTGCGTGTTACTACCGAACCGAACTCGTATCTCGAATTTCGCTCGTAACTAAAAGCAAAAAAATCACTTGCTCGTCGGCTCGTATCTCGAAAAACTCGTATGTTGGGGCGCTCGTATGTCGAGGTACCACTGTATATGTTTTTAAAAAATAAATTAATTTGCATTTTAGATTATAATGTATATATTCGCTTTTCAAAATAAAATATTCAATGAATAATCATTCTCACATATTATAAGTATTTAATTTTTTAAAGCAATATATTTTAGTATACGCTTTTTTTTTTAAGAATATGTACATCACAAATATTTAGAAATATATTTAGCGCTTTCAACGAAAATATATTTTTTGCGTTTTGTAATTAATAATTAGTATATATATCTTATATAAAGAAAGAAAAGAAATTTGATTTTCTGCTTGATTTTTGATCATGTTGAGGATTATGGTAATGGAAATGCAGTCGTGGTTGAAATAATAATCTTGAAAATATAAAGTCTTGATCAGAGATTTCTTTATTTGAGCTGAGGAATATATATAAAGAACATAATTTGGTAAAAGTTCTGCCTGGCTTAAGGCGAGTAGAACAAAGAAAACAAAATATTATTTACATAATGTACAAAGATTTGAGCCAGCCAACGGGGAAACAACAAAAATGAGTATTTATAGGGAAAGCGTGACCTATGGCAGTCGATTTAGCAGAGTATTATATCTATGAAATATATTTGAAAAACATATTTTTATATAACATTTCCCCCCTGTGAAGAATATGATATGGGTTCAGAGAAAAGTGATAAAAATATAGTTTAAAAAAAAGATAAAATGATGATAGAAAGAAAATAACGTGAGGAAAGTGATATTCACTTATCATATTAGTTTTAAATATGGTAACCAATAGATAGGAAAGTACAATATGGTATAAATGTAAATGATAAAAAAATTGGTAGGGAGTGAAAAATGAAAGTTTGATATCCATAATCGTATTGGCTTGTTGTGAACCAATAGACTGGAAAATGAGAAAATGACACATTATAATTAAAATGAAGAAGGAAAATAAAATGCATGATTATTGAAAGTTAGAAATAAAAGGATGATATTCCTTGTCATATTGGCTTGTTGTGAGCCAATAGATTGGAAATACATAAGGAGATGATACACATATATAATATTAAATATGTGGAAGAAAAATAAAATGAATGAAAATTACAAAAGTGAAATTAAAAGGTGGTTTTCCTTAATCGTTGAGACAAAGTTTATGTACAAAATGAAAAATGTGAAAACAAGGAATAAAGATGTAAAGATAAATGAATTAATGGTAAGAATAGAAAATGGTCATCTGAAGAAAAAATAATCAAGGTGGATAAAAACAAGAGCTAAAATTTACATATGTTGGTAGCGCTAAATTTACATATTTGCAGAAACGCTTTTAGATATAATTACATATGAAATAAGTAATGGGGTAATAATGCAAAATTTCAAAATAAAAACATATTGTGATATGAGATTAAATGAGAAAATAAAATATTAAAAGCTAGGAAATTTTAAATATATGGAAATTTGAAGCTATAAGGTATTGTGGTTATTAACGAAAAATATAGTGGCAATATGATTTTAAAACATGTTAAAGATAGCTTAATAAAATATTGAAGATGTGGGAAATAGGTAATGTTATTTTGTTGTTGTCCTCTTGGCCGACTGCTAGGCATATGGCGTATTAAAACTGATATGGTGTAAATGGTTTAAATTATTTGAAATGTTTTAAAAGTAAATATGCAATGGAAGATATATTAGCGGATTTACATATATTTAAGTTTGCAATGTAAAATTATGACATGATATAAAAGTAATTTTTGGTGAAAATGGGCTAAATTATTTCCACAAGTTTAAATTTAAAGATAAAAAATGGCATGAGGTATATTATGACATTTAGGAGCTTAACTATACAAAGGAAAATAAGGATTAAAAGGATTAAAGGGTGTGATGTAATTAAAATGGCAAAAAGAGCTATGGAAAATTTGATATTTAAAAATGATTTGACAAAAGGAATATATCTCTAAATATGCGAATGAAAACTATTGAGAAGCATGGGTGAGAATTAGAAAAGTGGGCATTAGGTAAATTATGTAAAAGGTAGTTACAAAGTACCTTGGATGATGGGCTGGATTTGATCTCGGGAGATGGCTGGTGTTCAGTGTTGGGCATTAAAAAATTATTTTTCAATTAAATTGTTAATTGACTAAGAAATTAATTGCTAATAAATTAATTGCAATTAAATCAATTGCAATTAATCTTTAAATTGCAATTTGCAATTAAATTAATTGAAATTAAATTAATTGCAGTTAAATCAATTGCAATTAAATTAATTGCAATTATTTTTTAAAATTGTTTTATGAAACAATTAAAACTAACAATTAAATATGTATTAATACAGAATAAATAAAAATAACAGATTCAATGAAAGGTTTAAAAAATTACACTGCATAAAAAAAATCAATCCTTCTCATTGATGAACTATTCTTGTCACGTTAAGCCTTTTACATACGTGAATGCTTGTTTTGGTTAAGAATACATTGTTCTAGACTAGTGAAATAAAATGGCGTCGATAAACGAAATGGACGAAGACAGTAACATTCCAGTGACTTTTTCGGTTTCGGACATTAATGAGTCATTAGAAACATCTTCGCCTGTGCCACCAACTGACACCGCCGAGTGTTCGTCTTCGCAAGCGCGGCTTTACTTGCTAGATGGAACATATTTCAAATCCTTGCTTGAAGAGTCCACTGGTAATAAAATCACAACGCTTTGTATGAAATGTCCAAGAGATGTATTAACTAAAATTAAAGGATATCATAATTGTACGTCAAACTTTTTGAGTCACCTGAAGCGAAAACACGGGAAAGAATGCATTGAAGAGTACAAAACATATGTAAAAAAAAAGAAATCCGAGGTAAAAACTGAGAGGTCAAATGAGAATAAAATTACACAAGAACAAATCGATGAAAATATTCTGAAATAGTTTATACATTCCATGATCCCATTACGTGCAGTGGAAGATCCATATTTTTCAAAAATATTCACGGACTTGGAAATATCTGAAATGGGGCTAAAACTCTAATGAGTCAACGTTCACTAGGACGTCGTATAGAAAACCACTATGAAACGCAAGTAGCTAAGATAAAGTCGAAACTAAAAGAAGCTTCCTATGTGTGCACAGAAATAGATATTTGGTCCAGTAAAAAGAGAAGTTTTATAGGAGTTACAGCGCACTGGATCACAAATGATCTACGCAGAGTTTCAGTGGCGTTAGCTTGTCAACGATTCAAAGGCGTCCACAGCTACAATCGACTATCCGATATAATTCAAGAAATTAACGATCATTTCGACCTTAATACGAATAAAATTGTTGCATCGGTGACGGATAATGGCAGCAATTTCGTAAAAGCTTTCAAAATGTTCGGTGTCAAATTGACCAATATAAATATTGTTGATGAAGTTATGCCAGACTCTCAGCCAACAGAAGCCTTTTCTGAATCAGATGTTGAAGACGACGAATCATCAAATTTAGAAGATCCTGAGCATTTACTTCCTGCCCATTTACGATGCTGTGCGCATACGTTAAGCCTTTGCGCAACTACGGACGCGAACAAACTTTTAAGCGAGCAAGAAACCCCTCTGTCGCAAATGCATGCTGCAATCATGAAGAAATGTAATGCTTTGTGGAAGGCTGCAGGACGACCAAAGAGTGCTGAAATAATGCAGAATGTGTTAGGACACACGTTAAGTCGACCTGGTGAGACCAGATGGAATAGCTTGTTTGATGCCCTCCAGCAAATTTTCGATATTAAAGAAAAAAGCTTACTCTTATATAGATTATTAAACATAAAAAATGCTATCAAAGACAACGAATTCGAATACATACAAGAGTATTTGACGTGCACTTCGCCAGTGGCAGAAGCCCTCGACATAATGCAGAGTGAGACTAACGCATATTATGGGATAGTTCTGCCGTGCCTTCTTGCGCTGAGAAAAAAATTGCTAAAAATTGAAAAGAAAAACAACTTTTCCTTTTGCAATCCGTTGGTCAAGGCATACAGAGAAAGTGTAGAGAAGAGAATTGAAAAAATGCTTGACGTCACCACTCCTGAAGCTGAAATAGCGGCTATTGCGGCATTATCCTACCCAAGATTCAAAAATAAATGGTTGACTTGTTTTGAGCCCGCGAATCGTACCAAGATTCTAAAAGTTTTCAAGACCTGCATTTCCGAAAAAATTAGTGGAAATATAGTAGCAACAGTGGCAACAACAAAAGGTACCAAAGAAAACCTTTTTTTCAATTTTGACTCTGACTCCGATAGTTCAATCTCAGAAAAAAACGGATGCTCCTCCGATGCACCAATGAATAAAGCAGAACTTTTGATGCTGCATTTTTTTGCAGAGGAAAGCCAAGATTTGCAACTACTCAATAGATATCCTGAATAAAAAGTGTTTTTATTAAATACAACACACCTTTACCATCGTCAGCTGCAGTTGAACGTCTTTTTTCTTTTGCGACAATGACAAATCTGCCAAAGAGTCACAAATTGTCGGACAGCATGTTCGAGAAGAGAGTGGTACTGAAATGTAATTTAAATTATTACAAGAAATTATAAATTATCATTGTCTATCTAATCATGCTTAATTAAAGTTATTGATGATCATTTGCATCAGTCTTTTATTTGTTGCTAACATGTGTATTTAAATAGTTCAATAGTTATATTGTACCTGCGTCCACGTCCCACGCAGGCCTGTACAGTATATTATATACCAGTTTATTATGCACCAGTAATTTTTTTATTTGTTAGATTAATTAAATTTCTCTAAACAATTAATTAATTGTTAATTTGAAAGGTGCAATTAACAATTAATTAATTGTTAATTAGAAAAGTGCAATTAACAATTAATTAATTGTTAATTGTATGAATACAATTAACAATTAATCAATTGTTAATCTTTAATAAATCATTTTAATTAATATTTGCCCAACACTGCTGGTGTTGGGCGGAAGGTGTGATGGCTGGAGTTGGCTGTAGATGGAGTTGACTTGTTGAAGCTATGGTTGTTTGTGGAGAATGCTATGTTTTCTTGTGGAGATGATTATGTTTACTTGTGAAGAAGGCTATGTTTGATTGTGGAGATGACTATATTTACTTGTGGAGATGGCTATGTTTGATTGTGGAGATGGCTATGTTTACTTGTGAAGAAGGCTATGTTTGATTGTGGAGATGACTATATTTACTTGTGGAGATGGCTATGTTTGATTGTGGAGATGGCTATGTTTACTTGTGAAGAAGGCTATGTTTGATTGTGGAGATGACTATGTTTACTTGTGAAGAAGGCTATGTTTGATTGTGGAGATGACTATGTTTACTTGTGGAGATGGCTATATTTACTTGTGAGATGGCTATGTTTGATTGTGGAGATGGCTATGTTTACTTGTGAAGAAGGCTATGTTTGATTGTGGAGATGACTATATTTACTTGTGGAGATGGCTATGTTTGATTGTGGAGATGGCTATGTTTACTTGTGAAGAAGGCTATGTTTGATTGTGGAGATGACTATATTTACTTGTGGAGATGGCTATGTTTGATTGTGGAGATGACTATGTTTACTTGTGAAGAAGGCTATGTTTGATTGTGGAGATGACTATGTTTACTCGTGAAGAAGGCTATGTTTGATTGTGGAGATGACTATGTTTACTTGTGGAGATGGCTATGTTTGATTGTGGAGATGACAATGTTTACTTTTGAAGAAGGCTATGTTTGATTGTGGAGATGACTATGTTTACTTGTGAAGAAGGCTATGTTTGATTGTGGAGATGACTATGTTTACTTGTGGAGATGGCTATGTTTGATTGTGGAGATGACTATGTTTACTTGTGAAGAAGGCTATGTTTGATTGTGGAGATGACTATGTTTACTTGTGGAGATGGCTATGTTTGATTGTGGAGATGACTATGTTTACTTGTGGAGATGACTATGTTTGCTTGTGAAGAAGGCTATGTTTGATTGTGGAGATGACTATGTTTACTTGTGGAGATGGCTATGTTTGATTGTGGAGATGACTATGTTTACTTGTGGAGATGGCTATGTTTGATTGTGGAGATGACTATGTTTACTTGTGAAGAAGGCTATGTTTGATTGTGGAGATGACTATGTTTACTTGTGGAGATGGCTATGTTTGATTGTGGAGATGACTATGTTTACTTGTGAAGAAGGCTATGTTTGATTGTGGAGATGACTATGTTTGCTTGTGAAGAAGGCTATGTTTGATTGTGGAGATGACTATATATTGCTTGGAGATGGCTATGCTTGTTTGGAGATGGCTATGTTTGCTTGGAGATGGCTATGTTTGCTTGGAGAAGGCTATGTTTGTTTGGAGATAGGTATTTTTGATTGTAGAAGGCTATTTTTGATTGTAGTTTGTCTATGGCTTGATGATGACTATGGTTGCTTTTTTTTTTTCGATGCTATGGTTGTTTGTAAGTGACTATTTTTCGTTGGAGAAGGCTATTTTTGATTGGAGTAGGTTATGTTTGATTTGCATAATTAAAAATGAGCTATGTTTGGTTGTGGAGAGCTATGTTTGTTTGAATTGGGCTATGCCTTTTTAAAGTAGGTTATTTCTGGTTGAAATGAGCTATTTTTGATTAAAATGAACTATTTTTGATTGGGAAAGCTATTTTTGATTGGAAGATTTGCATATTTGAATTCGAAATATTTTGCTTTTGGCATATTGAACAAACAGGTAAATATCTTGTCGACTATTCTTATATATAAAGAAAGAAAAGAGATTTGATTTTCTGCTTGATTTTTGATCATGTTGAGGATTATGGTAATGGAAATGCAGTCGTGGTTGAAATAATAATCTTGAAAATATAAAGTCTTGATCAGAGATTTCTTTATTTGAGCTGAGGAATATATATAAAGAACATAATTTGGTAAAAGTTCTGCCTGTCTTAAGGCGAGTAGAACAAAGAAAACAAAATATTATTTACATAATGTACAAAGTTTTGAGCCGGCCAACGGGGAAACAACAACAATGAGTATTTATAGGGAAAGCGTGACCTCTGGCGGTCGATTTAGCAGAGTATTTTATCTATGAAATATATTTGAAAAACATATTTTTATATAACATATATGTAGTATATTTTAAGGTAGATAGAGCACAATCTTCTTCTAATGTTTATTATAACCCCATATCTGTATATAAAAATATGTATCGACCTTGTATAATAATAGAAATGACAAATAAAACAAAAGGAGTAGAGGTAGTCCAGAGGACAAAGGCCAGACGTGATAAACAACCCAGACTAACAGGTGTTTATGCTAATGAGTTCATTCCCCCGTCAGCAGGTGGCCGACACGTGGCCAGACATCATTAATAACCAGCGCTTGACAGGTGGCGTGATTAGGACAGCCAATCAGAACTCGTCAACAAGTGCCAGAGTCGAGTATATAAGCCCCCCAAGATTGGGACAAAGGAGAGTTGTGTTGTAGTTGTTTTCAGAGCGACGCCGTCATACGGTCGGGTCTCTCCCCCTTCTATCCGCGATGTAGGCATCCGTGACGTCCGTGGTCTTCCTCTACTTCTTGGAGTTACCCTCTAGACCTGCCTCTGTCTCTTGCTGTCCCAGTGCGGGAATCCCATCACGCACCCACTACCACGACTGCCCAGCACATTCCACCTCGGGATTACTACAGAACCCGTTAAAGTCGACAGGATAACTGAGGACAGCGGCATTCAGAGGATGACGGAGGTCGAAGTCGACTACGTCGCGGATGCCCTCACCAACATGCAGCCCCACTACGAAGACCGAGTAAGCCGCCTAAAGGACGCCATTCGGGGACAAGCCGTGCCTCGTGCGGAGGAAGCCCTCATCCCCCTTTTCGACGGATCCCACGCGACAATCAGCCTTCTTCCAAACAGCCATCTCCAGAGATCAACTCCAGCCAGCATCAGCCATTTCAAGGTACTTTAAACTTTGTTTCTACCATTTTCCCCATAAATTTTATACTTATATTTTCACTTTAAGCATTTTAAAATCAATTATAACCTTTTTTATAGCATTTTTATTCAATTTTTAAAACTTTCACACTCTTATCATTTTTACTTTATTTTAATCAAATTATAAACTTTAATTAATCATTTTCAATTTTATTATTAAAAATATTCAATCACGCATTTTTGCCAATTTACTAATCTTACATGCCTTTCTTAAAGTCACCTAAAATGGCATTATCCCAATATGCAACTTTCAATTTTACGTAAAAAATCATATTATATTTTAATTACTCGAATCATATTTCTAAACTTATTTGTGTTTTTTTTTAATACCTTATTTATGGCCATAGTATTAATAATTAAATTTATTACGCTCATTATTTTACTTGACCTATTACTATTTCAATTGATATTTTCTCAATATTTAAAAGTTTTAAAATTAGTCCTAGATTTGTATTTTTATAAATATCAATTTTAAATCATCTCATCTCAAAATGTGCCTCCCATTTTCCCCACAATTACAAATACAACTATAAATGTAATATGCGAAAACTAAATATCTTTCCATAAAATTTACATACCCCATTGCATTTCATTCTTACCTGCGTTAAACTGTTATTTACGTATTAAATACATTTTTATTTCGCACTTTCTACATTGTTCACATCAATTTTAATTCCTCTCGCATATCCCATATCCCATTAACACATTTCGCATAATCATAGCACATTTATTTATACACTAGTTAATTAAATAATTCTTTTATAGCCTACCTTTTCCCAATTATTCACACCCACGATTTCAATATTACAGATTAAAGTTTATATCCTTCTAACACAGAGGAACCTGCCAGATTAAAACGGATAGGAAAATTATATTAAATCCCCAAAACGGCGTCCATCGCCACGACAATATTCCAATCTTCATCCCAACGACAAACAAATCAAGGACGCACTGATCTCCCCCTAATTGTTTTTTTTTTCTTCTACTTCGTCTTCCCTTACCTACATCTAAAGGGTTGGAATGACCTTGTACTCACCATTAGCAGAGATAGCCCTACTACAACACTCTTGCCTGACAATCAATCAATTATAGAGCCACATTGCCTCCCCGTAGGCTAAATTAGAAGGACATCATTAATCTTGCATCTACACTGTCTCATTCTTGTCTTCCTCCCCATGTTAACTCCACACGGAGAGCTTGGGTAACCAGCGAGATTTTTTTTTCTCTAATGCTCGACCCAGGCCATCACAGCACGATGCGCCCACTCATTTTTCGCTTAATTTTATTTTTCATCTGGTCGAGCTCAATCACCGACAGCAGTGCAGCTCTTGAGCCACCATCTCTTTTTAACCTCTCTCAGAAAAATTTCTTTCCCATATTCTTCCATTACCTACCTCTCCTTCGATCTTCACACCTTTTGCCCATCTGATCTAATGCTACTTACAGAGCATCTTGAGATTGCTGAACCCTGAAAACAATACTTCGCTTCTAAGCTCGTATTGCAGGGCAGGACTCCTGAGATGTCCTTTGCAGAAACCAATTCAGACCTTCTTCCTTTATTCCTCACTGCGTCACTACCTATCGCAAACCTTTTGTTTAAGTCAATTTTCTTTTATATTTTATTTTAATTTTATTTTCTCTACTTCTCCCCCTTCCTGTATTACATCCCTGAAACTATGTTGTAAATATTCAAGGCACTTTAAGTAACAAAAAACTGTAACTAGTATACCAACTTTCCCAAATATTTACTTTCGCTATTGTGTGTGTTTACTTTAAATTTATCCTTCCTATGCACTCCTCTTATATAATTTTTGTAGTTTTATAATATTATATCAATGTGTCACCACTACTCCCCTTTATCTTTATTTTTATTCTAGTAACTAATTTGTGCCCCAAATTATTTCCCATTTAATAGGTTTGCTAGCTTTTCTCTCATTTATTTGTAAATAGACTTACACTTTTACTAGTTTTGTGGTGTTGGACTTTGTTTTTTAACTTACAGATGTAGATAAAACATTTCAATATTAATCGATAATATCATTTTGTTTATTAACCATCAAAATTAATGCCATCAAATACCAATCAACCCTTTATATATTATTACCTTTAATATTTTTATCTTCTCTTTTTCTCATCATGTTCAGACTTAGCATTTTACAACTTCAACTATCTTAGGCACCATTTAAAAAACCCTACACCTAACAATATTTATAATATTTCTTTAACAGATTTTTATCAATTTATTTTTCATTTATCATTTTATTTTTCTTAATAGATTTTCAATATGTTATTTTTGACGCTTCCCTTACAACCTCTTAACTCTATCCCATGAACCTTTCCTCTCAACTTTTTACATCCATCAAGAGATTATTGTTCGTCAGCCATTTTCTTTTTTTTTTATTGATTAACCTAACTAGAAGACCCTTCCTCGCTGTACATTTCCCAACAGTGAGCTCAGGAGACCCAGTTAGTTTTTTATTTTTTTTCTCTCATCGTCCGGCTCATCATTTTTTCATTTTTCAACTTTTTCTTTTCACCACACAAGCCGGACACAATCAAAATTGACAGCAATAATTCTCTTACACCCACCTCTCCTTTTCCGCATCCTTCAAACCTCCAACCTTCCAAGGGATTCCAGTTCGCCGAACATTTTTGTTTTTTTTTCATTGATTAATCCGACTGGAACAATCCTTCCTCACTATACCATTCCCAATAATGAGTTCAGGATATCCAGCGCGATATTTTTTTTTTTTCTCATCGCCCGACTCATCATATCAATTCATCATATTTTCAACTTTTCACTTTTTTTTTCTCTCATCATTCAACCGGGCATAATCATTATGGGCAACAGGGATCCCTCTTACCTCTACCTTCCCCTTTTACCTCCATCTATCTTCCCAACTCTTTCCGCTGTCTGAGCTAATGATGCAGACGGAATATCTTGGGCCTTCTGTTAATGAAAACAATGCCTCACTTAAACAAGTTCGCATTGCATTGCAGAATGTTTGGGATACTACTTTTGCAGAAACATGCTCAGATACCCCCTTTCCCTTTTTCAACCTTAGCGTCACATTATAAGTTCAGTCAATAAACTAACTTCATTTTTTTTTCTCTCATCTTTAATACAATAAGATATAATTTTCCTTGTACGATTCATTTTATCATAGTTACCATTTTGTATTATATACCTTCTCTTAATCTTTTATCATTCATTTTGTACGTTTTTATTGATACACCACCCTTACAACATCTTTCTCTTTTTAACTTGTAACTTCATAATAATTTTAACTAATTTGTATACAAATTATTTCTTTTATTTTTTATAATAGGTTTGTTAGGTTATCACTCATTACATGTCATTCCCCCAACCAAACCTTCATCACCGGGGACACATTCTGTAGTATATTTTAAGGTAGATAGAGCACAATCTTCTTCTAATGTTTATTATAACCCCATATCTGTATATAAAAATATGTATCGACCTTGTATAATAATAGAAATGACAAATAAAACAAAAGGAGTAGAGGTAGTCCAGAGGACAAAGGCCAGACGTGATAAACAACCCAGACTAACAGGTGTTTATGCTAATGAGTTCATTCCCCCGTCAGCAGGTGGCCGACACGTGGCCAGACATCATTAATAACCAGCGCTTGACAGGTGGCGTGATTAGGACAGCCAATCAGAACTCGTCAACAAGTGCCAGAGTCGAGTATATAAGCCCCCCAAGATTGGGACAAAGGAGAGTTGTGTTGTAGTTGTTTTCAGAGCGACGCCGTCATACGGTCGGGTCTCTCCCCCTTCTATCCGCGATGTAGGCATCCGTGACGTCCGTGGTCTTCCTCTACTTCTTGGAGTTACCCTCTAGACCTGCCTCTGTCTCTTGCTGTCCCAGTGCGGGAATCCCATCACGCACCCACTACCACGACTGCCCAGCACATTCCACCTCGGGATTACTACATATATATATTGAGAAAGATATACATCAATTGATACATATGATTTAAATTTATTTCAAATGATATATTTAATTTTAAATGATTAAAAAATAATAATTTATCTCTAAAATTACCTAAATAATTTTAAACAAATTTGAGAAGAAATATTTTCATTTCAAATAAAAGATAAAAGAAGAAAAAATGTTGTTCTTTTGTAACTAATTACAAATAGAGAATGGCTTTATATAGAGAGCGCTGAGTAAACAGATTGTGTACATATGTTCTGTGCAAATTTACTTCCAGACGAACATCCCCAAATTACACATCTCTCTTCGTCTGCTAACACTTTATATTTCTATCTTTTGATATACATTTATTAACCTTTTATATATCATTTTAAAAGTAAATTTTAATTTATTTATATTTGACATCTATTTTATATATGCTCTATATACTATTTTATCTTCCAATTATTTCTATATGCATTCAATATAAATTCTTAAAGGTGCTTCACAAATATAGATACACACAGTTGACGGAAATATAATGTTTACAGCATATAAATACTCTCTTTGCGAAAATATAAACCTTAAATTATCATTCAGTTTTATTTATAATTTAATTAATAAACGTTTAAAATAATTTATTTGAACCTATTTACATTATGATTGATAATTTTTATGCTTTATATTCTAGTTTTTTTCAATTTGAAAATCTAAATAATATTGTAACAGTGTATTTATTAATTTTATTATTTTTATTAACAGCGTGGTCATTTTCATGTTTATATTTTGCTACTCTGTAAATTTGCCTTGTGGCTTATCTTTTGTTAACCATTCATAGTTTGTTCTTGCCTGAAATAAATTGCTGTCTCATCCCGAAGTTGGTCTTCCCTAATTTTCCACGTGGCAATATTATTTGACATTAATGTTTGTGTTTAAATAAAAAGGTATATATTGGATCAAAATATCATTTATTTCACCAATATTTCAGTTGGCTGAACGCCAACCTCTTTCATGGTATTATAAGAATATTAATGTTTGTTTCGAAAGTTTAAAACGTCGGTTTGTAGTCAATAAACCTTCAAATTTCGTAATTGTAACTCAATACATTAGCTATTAATTTTTAATAATGCTGATATATTATGCAATAAAATATCGAAATTGTCTTAAATTTGCGAAACCTTTACGTAAGCAAAGATCACAAAAAAGTATTTACTGATATGAGAAATGTCATTCAATATAATTAAAAAGATTTATGAAAATTCGAAACTCTAATAGACGCGTATGATTCTTTTTAACATATTAAACAATATCTACTGCCCTTAATTTTTCCATTGCATTAAGGACAGTAGAAATTGTTTAATTTTTAAAAAGAATCATACGCGTTTATAATAGTTTCGAATTTTGATAACAGATGGTCAGACTATCTTATTTTGTAAAATTATTATTTTAGGAGAATATTATAAAATAATATATATATAGAAATCACTTTGCGAAAGGTTTCTTGTTTATTATGCAAAAACATCTATTTTTCACAGTTTTAAAATAGTATTTAATATATATGTGATATCTTGGGACCTCTGGGACCAGTGTTACCTGATGCTAGACGAACCTCGATGTCAACTCTACCGTGCAGTCGTGGTGGAAGGCGACACAGCTGGGCCAAAGGTGAAATAAACAAACAGAGATTCCACTGAGAAGCGTCTGAACGTCAAGAAGGAATGGGACGAAGAGATTTCTGGCAGGAAAGGGTTTACCTTCTATCGGAGCGTCCGGCGGACTGGTGCTGAAACAAAGACTAACTAAGGACTGACTAACTAAGGATCGGGACCTCCTTTTATAGCTGAGCTGGGTCCGAACAGATCGCTGCCCTTTTCTGACGTAAACAGGGGGGGAAAGTTGATTATCCAGAAGGGCCACGACCTCGTAAAAGTTGGACTGGGTTTGCTAGGCCTTCTCTCCTATTTTCACCTAAGCCTGATTAGTTTTAACCTTAATTTTCTCCTGTTAGTCTCCATTCCTTCTATCTGTACAGTTGCTATACTTTATTAGATTCTTACGCGGTACAGATTGATGTTACTTGAGGCTTTCTAATTGAAGTAAATAATAAGTTATATACAGTCACGTGGTGGAACATGTGGTAGTAGATATCTGGACTATTTACAACAATTCCATGTTCTAAATCATCACATATATATATATATATATTTAATAATTATTATTTTTTAAAATGCAAAATATAATTTTAATAGCAGGTTAAATTTTTTTTTTTATAAAACGATATCCGTATTTTTAAATTTCAATTTAAAGCGCTATGTCCCCCAAGGGACACTTGCGCTGTCATACATTTATGCCTTTACATTTCATTCAGACATTAACCCCATGGTTCCATTGCCTGATATTACTAGTAAAGACATTTGGTGTACCTAAATTATGAGTAGTCACAAACCTCTTACCACCGTGAATTTCATGGCCAGTACTGTATATACAAGAAGTAAAAACAAAATATACCTTTTACACATACATAATCACTTTGTTCTTCAAATAAAAGACACTTCGAGCAGACAATAAAAATATTTACTGGTCGAAGTGTCTTATATTTGAAGAACAATGAATGCCGGCCAGGCAGCCTCTATCTTTACGACAATCACTTTGAATGTGTTATTGATATTACACTCATATTATCAAGAAGATGTCGCCGTATAGAAAATAATTTTAAGAAACAGAGTCCAATTGCTAGATGCTATCCAGCTACCAGAATTTCAAGAACTACATGTAGCACCACACAGTCATCAAATACAATCAATCTTATAATCTTAATAATTTTCCTTGATAATCTTGTCAGATATCATCTCTATCATAGATGAACAATTAAATTAACTTTGTTAAAAAATGTTTCATTTTCTGGAATTATGAATCAATCATATCCCAACATCATATGAAATTGTGAACATGATTTTCCTATTTTCATAGCTTATAACAACAACAACAACAACAACAAAAAGCCTTTATTGGGGCCACTCGCCCCATACAGGATTCGCCAGTTCACAAGGGATAGGGAGAACACTGTGAGGCCTTTTTCCGGGATATAGTCTTGTGAAATTCAAATATCGCCAACGCTATATACCTATTCTTTGATATTTCATCAATCAGTGCCGGAAATGAAGGACAAAGTTGCCCCGTTTTATCATTTAATTTTCGTCTTTCCTCAGACAGAGCAGCACAGTCAAATAAGTAATGCAACATCTCCGTTGTTATTCCTGATCCACAGAAAGTGCATTTCAGGTCTTCACGCCTCAATAAAATCAAATGGTGTTCTCTGAAAAAAATTGAAAGGGTTCTGAATTGTGCAATTAATCTGATGATAGGAAAAGGGAGTTCAGTTAAGAAGTATTCTTCGGTGGTAAAGGTTGTATATATGTCTCTATAGTGGGAATATAACTTTGATTGGGTTATTCTTGTTAGGTCGTTTTGTATTGTTTGCTCTATCGCAGTTCTTAATATTCCAGGGATAGCATTCCTTAGTGAGTCAGGATCATTACAATAAGTAAGCCACGAGGATCCGTTATTATTAAGTAAATTGCTTAATTGTTTTATAAAACCGATGGGCGCACCTGTAGCACAGGATAATTGCCTCATTCTAGTTAAACAAATTCGAGGCAGTCTATTTGTATCCATACTCAGCACCCTCAGCCAATATTTCAAGGTCAATTTCAGAGCTATTATTATTAATGAGACGCGGCCTTCATAGCTTATAACATATTTAAAATATATATCAAATTTATCTTGGTTTGTAAAATAATTCAGTTTCCTGGGACACGAGTCTTCAACAATTGGTCAGTTCTAGGGCCCTAGCTTTGCTGGCGCCATCAGGTCAGATCCGATGGTGGGGTTAGTAAAAGCTAGAAGTGGAATAGGACTTCTCAGGACCATTTAGGGCTCCTGGGAGGTGAACCGCCAAAAAGGGTAACGCGCCGAGGCAGGTACTTCCAGAGTGGTGAGGAAACTCTGCCGGATAAAAGTTTATTTTTTCAGGAGATACCTTTTATCCAAAATAATATATATATATTAATAATGCATTGATATATATATAATAGAAATAGGATTCGCCGCCAGGAGGCCAAGGCAAGCGGCCGCATTGAGAAACGCTCCCGAATAATCTGTAAGTAATTTGTATTTTTTTCTTAGTTAAAGCGGATAATTACTGAAAAAAAAGGAAAAAGCTAAGTTTTAACTTATTTATAAGATAAAAATAATAAAACTGTTGTAAGGACGAGATGAAAGTTACGAGATTTGCATGCTTGTTGCTAGTTCTCTATAGCATAATGTGTTTCAAACGGCCAGAATGCCTATTACAAGAGCTGGTTAAACGCAAACTGAGATTGTATCGGAAATCAAACGCTGGATTTAGATATGATGGTACTCCTATACTACTACTGAACATATCCAGCGGCTATTGTATCCAGGTCATATGTATACTTCTACTGATCAGTGGTATTGAGCCTAATCCTGGCCCCAAAAAGCAGACAACTCTGTTTACAGAGCCAACTCCCACAGTGAAGGAATCGCCTGATACTGAGTTGAAGACAATGATCGTCCAAATGTCATCAGAAATAAGAAATCTTGTTGAGAGATTAGATACGAGATTGTCAAACATCGAGAAAAGAATAATAGAGTGGGACCAGAGACTTCTTGGAGTTGAAATGAAGCTAACGACTTGCGTGGAAACCATGGCTGCTACGAACGAGATAGTCTCTGAGAATGTTATTAAGTTAAGGGAAATTGAAGCCAGGACCGACTTTCTGGAGATGAAGCTGCGAGAGCCAAATCTCGTTTTTTACGGAGTTGAGGGAGAAGCGAATGAAGCACCAGCTGAAAGTCTTCAAAAAGTTAAATCTATTATAAAAGAAAAAATGCAAATTTTAGAAAATATAAATATAACTAAATGCTATAGACTTGGGAAGGCTAATAAATCGCCTATTTTGATTTCAATACCTGAATACGAGGAAAGAATTAAATTATTCAAAAATACGATTAAACTTAGAGATAGTAAAATCTACATAAATAAAGATTATAGTAAAAAGATTAGAGATCAACGGCTTATTCTTATAGCGAAAAGGAAAGAACTTTTTTAAAAAGGCACTCGATCAAAGCTGAGAGATAATAAACTAATAGTAAACGGTGTAGTTTACGAAGCTGTAAATGGCCAAGTTGTCAATAATAATGGAAATAAGATATAGCAAAAACAGAACATAATACCTAATGTAAATAAGACTTTCCAGATTGATAAACAGATCTCTAATATAGTGTCCATTCAGCCACCTTCTGATAAAACACTCACGGCTAAAATTTATGTTGACAACTCAGAAACTTTACAGATACTACAAAATAAAATACATATAAATAAAGATTCACAAAAAAGTTTTAAGACTATAAGCATTAAAAATCCAAAATTTACGGTAGACACAATAATATGCTGGAATATAAATGGACTTTTTAGGTTGCTCTCTGTTTTTCCACTTCTCGAGTACATTAAAAATTACGAGATTTTCGCTATACTTGAAACATGGTGTTCAAACCTCACAAATATAACATTAAAGGATTTCCAAATTTTTGAACAGCCGGCAACTAAGACCACAGGAAGGGGAAGGGGATCAGGAGGAATAATTGTGGGCGTCAAAAAAGGATAACATCTGGATATCGATTTTCTTATCACAAAACATAGGAACCGACAAACCCACCACCTGCTTGATATTTGTATATCTCCCTCCAAACGAACTGTACCAGAACAACTTAGTTAGATTAACTAAATATATGGAAAAACAGATAACTGACGGGAAAGAACTAATTCTGATTGGGGATTTAAATATTAGAACTGGAGGGCTCGGGGGACTGTATAATCCAACAAATCTTCGGCTCTCTTTAGTTTCCGAAAGAAAAGCAAGAGATCTAATGATTTCACCACTGGCTGAAGGACTTCTCGAGTTCCTCGAGGACAATTCGCTGACAATAATCAACGGACGATCAACAGGAGACAGAGAGGGAGACTTTACATATGTTTCGGAGAGAGGCTCATCAACTATTGATTACTGCATAGTTTCCCAAGGATTACTGGAAAAAATATCAGACTTCAGGATAGAAACCCAGATGTACTCAGATCACCTTCCTCTTATCCTGAAGTTAACAGTCCAAAACACCTATGAAAACAAATCTAAGGGAGAAGAATATGGTGTTACGAGATACAGATGGACAGCTGGGGGAATTAAGACATTTAAACAGGAATTAAAGGAATGGCAAGTAGTAAAAATATCAAATCTCGATAGCTCCGTAAATACTTTCACTCAAAGAATTACCGAGGCAATGTCAACATCAGGAATAATGTACTCAACTAAGAGTGCCACCGGAAAATATAAGCCATGGTTTGACAAAAACTGTTACGATATGAAAAAGCTAACAAAAGAAAGTCTGAAGGAATTCCGCAGAACCAACAGGAAGGAAGACCTTGAAAGCTATGCTCTCCATAGAAAGAAATATCTCGGTTTATTAGATGATAAAAGAAGGAAATATTTGCAGGAAAAACAAGAAATATTGAGAAATATTAAAGATTCAAAGTCCTTTTGGAAGATTATTGCGCTATTTAAAGGAGCAACAAAAATTCAAGGAGAAATTACTGTACAGGAATGGCACGAATTTTATTGCGAATTAATGAGTATTGAGGAAAAAGAGAAGATCTGTAATATAGAAGTGAGGATCTCGCCGAGCGACCCAATACTTGATCCAGAGATAACTTCTGAAGAGATAGGCAGGGCAATCAGAGATTTGAAAAATAACAAGGCAAGTGGACCTGATGACATCCCCAATGAAATAATAAAATTACTCCCAGACTCATACATGGGTTTATTAGAACAATTTTACAATAGAGCTCTGATAATGGGACACTATCCTACAATATGGACTAAATCGATCATACATACAATCTTTAAAAGCGGTGACAAAGACAACCCTTCAAATTACCGTGGTATAGCACTGATAAGTAATTTTCGAAACTTTTTACAACAATTATAAGATCAAGACTGAATGAATGGGTAGAAAGAAGAAACGTCATTCCAGAAAATCAGGCGGGTTTCCGAAGGGGCCGATCGTGTGTGGACCTGATATTCACATTGACCTCTCTAATACAACTTTCACTGAGGAAAAAGAGAGGAAAATTATATGTATTTTTTGTTGATTTGAGAAAAGCATTTGACACAGTTCCTCACTCATTACTCTGGAAGAAATTAACCAATCTGGGCGTAAGCTATCAATTTATACATGCAATTAGAAATTACTACGAACAGGCGACTGTGGCAGTCAGATGGAGGGGTTCAATTACAGAAAACATTAAGATACATTCGGGCGTTTTACAAGGAGAGCCACTATCGCCATTACTTTTTATATTATTCATGACGGACCTGATTAAAATGTATGACAACTCAGCTCTGACGAGTGTATACCTTCCGGAATTTGGTGATGTTCACCTGCTGATGTATGCAGATGATATTGCTATTATAGGGGAGTCGAGGGTAAACCTCCAAAAAAAGATTAATTTATTGAAGGAATATCTTGGTGTGAACGAAATGACACTGAACGAGTCCAAATCGAAGGTTATGGTATTTCGCAATGGTGGTAAACCCTCAAGAGAAGATAGATGGTACTGGAATGGTAAACCTCTGATGGTAACAAGAAGATATATCTACTTGGGATACCCTCTGGTCAGTACAACTAAAACCACTCAAGCCGCTAACTTTTTCAAAGGAAAAGCACTTGCGGCAATAAATGCTACAACCCCAATATTGGCGAAATCAAAAATTAATTCACTAAACTCTGCAATGAAACTGTTTGACTCAATTGTGATGGCTGTTTTGATGTATGCTGCTCCAATTTGGGCAACAGAGTATAAAGATTTATTAGACCATATACAAGATACATTTATTCGTAGGTTTTTGAATTTGCCTAGATATACACCAGGATACATAATAAGACCAGAAACAGGCCGCGTCTCATTAATAATAACAGCTCTGAAATTGACCTTGAAATATTGGCTGAGGGTGCTGAGTATGGATACAAATAGACTGCCTCGAATTTGTTTAACTAGAATGAGGCAATTATCCTGTGCTACAGGTGCGCCCATCGGTTTTATAAAACAATTAAGCAATTTACTTAATAATAACGGATCCTCGTGGCTTACTTATTGTAATGATCCTGACTCACTAAGGAATGCTATCCCTGGAATATTAAGAACTGCGATAGAGCAAACAATACAAAACGACCTAACAAGAATAACCCAATCAAAGTTATATTCCCACTATAGAGACATATATACAACCTTTACCACCGAAGAATACTTCTTAACTGAACTCCCTTTTCCTATCATCAGATTAATTGCACAATTTAGAACCCTTTCAATTTTTTTCAGAGAACACCATTTGATTTTATTGAGGCGTGAAGACCTGAAATGCACTTTCTGTGGATCAGGATTAACAACGGAGATGTTGCATTACTTATTTGACTGTGCTGCTCTGTCTGAGGAAAGACGAAAATTAAATGATAAAACGGGGCAAATTTGTCCTTCATTCCCGGCACTGATTAATGAAATATCAAGGAATAGGTATATAGCGATGGCGATATTTGGATTCCACAAGACTATATCCCGGAAAAAGGCCTCACAGTGTTCTCCCTATCCCTTGTGAACTGGCGAATCCTGTATAGGGCGAGTGGCCCCAATAAAGGCTTTTTGTTGTTGTTGTTGTTGTTGTTATATAATAGAAAATAATTTAAAGTTATAAAATGCACACACCTTGAGAAAAAAATGTCAAACCTTTATCCAAGGTAGAATCGAAACATTCCCGAACTTTTTAAAAATTAATTATTTATTCATAGTATAGTAATTTAAACATGAATTTTTTAAAAATAGGAGCCTTGTTTATCTACACATTCTTTCTAGCGTGAAAAAAGCTGTTGAAATGCTAGTTCAAAGTCAATTTTTCTAAGCTTGTTTAGCTCCACCGTCGCATTTTCAATTACTTTTGATGACAATGAAAAGCGCCTCCCTTTTAACGTCATTTTAAGTTTTGGAAAGGAGAAGAAATCGCATGGGGAGATATCAGAAGAGTAAGGAGGATGCGGCAAGACAGATACAGAGTGTTTGGCTAAATAGTCTTGAACAATAATGGCTCTATGAGCAGGGGCATTATCTTGTAGCAATTTCCACTGTTTTGATAAAAAGAAAGTTTGTTTCTTTTTCTTCTTATCGCATCACGAAGGCGCACAAGTATTTCTTTGTATACCTGTTTATTAATAGTATTCCCCTCTTTAATAAATTCATAATAGACAAGTCCTTGATAATCGAAAAACAATACAAGCATTACTTTTCCTTTGGACTTGTCAAGACAAACTTTCTTCCTCCTTGGAGAACTTGGTGTGCGCCATTCGAGTAATTGTTTTTTGGTTTGTGGAACAAAAAGAAAGCACCATTTTTCATCACCAGTTATTATTGCTTTTTGAAAAATCAGAATCATTATTTGAAGTTTGATTAAATCTTTTAAAATTGATAATCTGGTTTCTCTTTGTTGATCTATTAAATTCCGTGAGAAACTAACCACAAAGTTTTATCATGTTTAAATTATCACCAATAATTTTTGACAACTACCACACGAAATTCCAAGTATTTCTGATATATTATCAATAGTAATTTTTCTATCAGCAACAATTAAATCACGTACCTGTCCAATATTGCGATCCGTTGTTGATGTCAATGGCCGACCTGACCTTGAATCATCTGTGATGCTCTTGCGGCCATCTTTAAAACGTGTATACCAGAAATAAACCTGCGTTCGTGGCAAATTTTCGACTTCATAAGCCTCATTCATTAATGCTAATGTCTCTGTGAAAGAATTTTTTTAATTTACACAAAATTTAATATTTGCACTTTGCTCAAATGATAAAATTGCTAAATACTTACAACAAAAATATGCCTAAAATGTAAACTACGCATGAGAATTTACTGTCGTTGCTAAATTAAATTATAGTTTAGACATTATGATTTACAGTAAAATTGATTTTACATTTTTAAAAAGTTGTTTATATTTTATTTTTTAAAGATTTGGGAACTTTTTGATTCTACCGTGTATTTCGCTATACAATCATCTTCCTTGTTACTGTAATAATAAAATCTCATCCTTTTAATGTGAACTCGTTCTGGATTCTTTTACGGCATCACTAGTGAACAATCTACATCCCAACATATAACAATATGATAATCGAGAAGGCGCCATAATCGTTTCTCGGCGTGCCGAGAGGAGACTAAAAGAGACATTGGATTTTCTTAATCTACCAGAACACACTGTTTAACATGTGCACAGAAGCAGTCTGATGAGGTCGACAGTGACGAAGAAGGAACGTCTGCAAGAAAAAGCACTCGCGTCGATCGGAAAGGGTAAATGACGAAGAATTTGTCAAATGTCAAGATTGATAGAGACCCTAGAAAAAAGATCATGAGAGCCATAGACAAGAAGTTGGGTATTGTCCTATTACAATTAGAACTTTCCATTAGAGCAACTATGGTCTCAAGCCTATGCCCTTCAGAAAAACCAATTGATGACTGAGACTATGAAGGAACAGAAAAGGAAAGGCTACTGCTTTCCTCAGAAACCTGACACATGACTCTTGTGGCGTTCTGAGGTTCTTCTCTGATGAAAAGAACGTTGAATAGGACCAAATTTAAAATGCCAGGAAATATCGTTGGATTTGTAAAGACCTCTCAAAGGCACCTTTCGTGATTTTCACGAGATTCCCTGCTCCCGTGATCTTCTTTGGCGTCATCAGCACTGAAGGGGATGTCATGTCTCCCCACTTCTTTGAACAGGGCTTCAGGGTGAACGCTGACACCTACATCAATGTCCTGGAGGCCGTTTTAAAGCCTTGAATGCACATGTGGCCCCAGAAAGGAAGTTTTTCTTTTAACACAACTCAGTTCTAGTCTATAAGGCAAATAAGACGTACTTGGCTGACATTTAACATCCCCAGGCACTGGAGATCCGAGTTTTACTCTATTCAACAGCATAGACTAGAAAATAAATCTTCTCTAATATTTCATCCATTATCTGCTAGAGCTTTTCAGGCCGAGTTAATACAAAATTAAACACCGAAGTGTGAGAGACCCTCGTAGACTTATTCCCAGGAAAACCCGATGTCATCTACGCAAAGTTTGTCGCAACTAAAATACTTTTAAAATTACTCCAAGACCAAACAACCCTTGTACCTCAACTACATATACGTTAAGAGGTAATTATTATGAACACCGAGACTGAAGGATTGTACACACAAGACCAACTTTTAGTCAGAATAGTGCACCCGACAAAGCTCTCCGAGTAGAAGAACTCGACCCCTAATTTCGAGGCACCTATTCTCCATCACTACGTGGTACGCATTACAAGAATTCCAAATTTTTGAACTTCTACCTCAGCACTCTAAGACCACCTCCAGTGCTCCAGTGACGCACAGCTACCCTCGATGCTCCTACCAGCCTTCAAGTACTGCAAAGGCATCACAGGTACACCTGATGGGATGGTGGCGAAAGGTAGGGAGGCGCTATGCAGGCTGTCTAGATTGTCTCTGAACAGAAGGGGAAAGAAGGGTACCATTTTAAAAACTTCTACCTTTCCTGCGTCGAGCCAATACTACTATACCATGCTTCCAGGGCCTGTTGGCAGCGAAATAGGGACCACAAGGTGGCATCGGAAAGGGTGCAAAAGACGTCGGCCGTTGGGATCACAGGGAGATACCATACTACCAGCACAGAGGCACCTTTGGTCTTCGCTGGGTTAGTCTCCCTGGAGTTGAACCTAGAGGAGGAAGCCATCAGGAAAAACATTTAGATAGATAGGAAAGACGCCTTGTCGTGATAGAAGTGCTATGGAATGAAAGAGGGCCCCGAATAAACTAGCATCATTGAAGGAAATTAGTTGGCAGATAGGCTCGCGAAGGATGGATGCCAGAAAGGAGTATCAGTGGATTTCCCAATAACCAAGAAAGAGGTGTATAGGAGAGTCAGGGGGCACGTCCAGGACCTGTGGTTAGACAGATTTAGAAACAGCGGAAAAAGAGGGAGGTATACAATTGTTTGAACACGCCCAAGTACTATGTAAAGGCTATGTCCCTCAAACTTGTTGGTATCGGGACATGTATTCTTCCCCAGGAGTCTCCGCAGATTTAAAAATTAAAAGCAATCCTGATTGCATCTGTGAAGAAAGGAACTGGGAGCACGCCATTGTCCAAGCACACCTTGGATTGTCCAAGAGTGGTGGGTGTGAAAGAGGAGAGAAGAAGAGCGGGGAACGCTATCGAAACTGAGCTGCTGAGATTTCACAGCAAGCTTCTTGAGAAAGCCCACGACGTGGCAGCTGAACTTTATCTCAGCTGTAGGTGAACAGGGTCGACCGGTGGCCGCGGTCCCTGCTGGACACAGTAGAGAGTTTCTCTATTGTGCTGTGACTGAAGGCCACCGGTATATAAATCCTTCTAGGTGCTTTAGTCTGGGAGTTGGTTTTTCCAGTACCAAATCCGAACTCCAGTTTGGATCCCGTTGCTTGGCTATTGAGCAGGATAGCAGCTAAGGGAATGCTTAGCATGCCAGCTTATGGACTTAAAGATTTGGGAGGCCATCTGCTTCTAGAATGTATTGTTCAATTCTGCCCATATATGAGACAGTAAGACGGAATCTTAGGTATGTTATTTTAGCACACTATGGACATAGGTTTTTAGGGCAGTAGAATATTACATATATATTTGCATCGAGCACTGCTCTTCAGAAAACAATTCACCACTGATGAACCAAGCCCTCTCATTATTTTTATCGCAGTAAGGACAGTAGAGATGTTTGAATTATTTGTGAGAGAAATGCTTAATGGTTTTATATCTCATGTATAGATGCCCCTTTTATGTCTTTTAACTAAATATGTATCTAAGAAATAAAAGTCTTCAAAAGCACTAATGTTTCTTTTTCGCATAAATCAAACCTCTCTACTGTCCTTACTGCGATGAAAAATATTGAGAGGGCTTGGCTCCTCAATGGTGAAACCCTACCAGATCACTTCTTAGAGCTTTAATACTGTATTGGACTATTCTGCTTATATATTCTACACTGAATGGTGATATCTCAGAAATGGTATTCGGGTAAACTATGGACATACTAGTAAGCTTTTAGGACAGTAGGTTTTAAACGGCCGTTGTTTGCGTACAAGGTTTAATGTAGGTTCATTGTGGATACAGATTAGTTCGATATAATTTATTGCCAGGAGCTGTTAATGGGATCGAGAACTAGGTACATTTATATGGACTTGTCTCAAATGTCCGCTATCAGAAGGATCTTCCTTGTCAACGTTCCGCTCCATGCTGTCCACGTCCAGCCTGTGATACACCACCTTGTAGGCCGCTCCGATGCCGTGGTCCTGGTACCGTCTTGCAGGATCATCCACACTCCTGGAGGCAACTCTCCGCGTCTTCCACTCTCCGCAGATGTGACCAGACTCTAAATTATCCCTCACACGAATGCCATTTTTTGGCACCTGTTTCCCTGACACATGGCCATCCCCCGCAGCTGGAATACACCCATCTTCCCCCAACTTTACTTTAGAATCTTGGCTTCTCAGATAGTTTGTCTTCCATTTTACAACATATACGAAAATATATAACACTCTCAAGAATCATACCACCTGAATTATCTATCTATAAGAATATGATATCCAAACCATCGCTATAAAAATTGTATATATTCATTGTACAATATTCATAATAAGGTTTTACATGTATAAAAGGTATTTTTAGATTAAGTGAAAGAACCTCCCTCACGCCATGATTACTTAGGTTACATATGAATGCCCTCCTTTTTGAAACCATACTTTTCACCTATAAATCGGATTTGATATATAGTGCTTATGACATATTAATAAAAGAATTTCTAGTGATTGCTGATTTCGAGTGATTGTTTTTTGGTTTGTGGATCAAAAAGAAAGCACCATGTTTAATCACCAGTTATTATTCTTTTTGAAAAATCAGAATCATTATTTGAAGTTTTATTAAATGTTTTAAAAATGATAATCTGGTTTCTCTTTGTTGATCTGTTAAATTTCGTGAGAAACTAACCACAAAGTTTTATCATGTTTAAATTATCACCAATAATTTTTTGGCAACTACCAAACGAAATTCCAAGTATTTCTGATATATCATCAATAGTAATTTTTCTATCAGCAACAATTAAATCACGTACCTGTCCAATATTGCGATCCGTTGTTGATGTCAATGGCCGACCTGACCTTGAATCATCTGTGATGCTCTTGCGGCCATCTTTAAAACGTGTATACCAGAAATAAACCTGCGTTCGTGGCAAATTTTCGACTTCATTAGCCTCATTCATTAATGCTAATATATCTGTGAAATAATTTTTTAAATTTACACAAAATTTAATATTTGCACTTTGCTCAAATGATAAAATTGCAGAAACAGACGCGAGCTAAATACTTACAACAAAAATATGCCTAAAATGAAAACTACGCATGAGAATTTACTGGCGTCGCTAAATTAAATTATAGTTCAGACATTATGATTTACATTAAAATTGATTTTACATTTTTTAAAAGTTGTGTATATTTTATTTTTAAAAGTTCGGGAACTTTTTTGATTCTACCGTGTATTTCGCTATACAATCATCTTCCTTGTTACTGTAATAATAAAATCTCCTCCTTTTAATGTGAACTCGTTCTGGATTCTTTTACGGCATCACTAGTGAACAAAAGCCATCTACATCCCAACATATAACAATATGATAATCGAGAAGGCGCCATAATCGTTTCTCGGCGTGCCGAGAGGAGACTAAAAGAGACATTGGATTTTCTTAATCTACCAGAACACACTGTTTAACATGTGCACAGAAGCAGTCTGATGAGGTCGACAGTGACGAAGAAGGAACGTCTGCAAGAAAAAGCACTCGCGTCGATCGGAAAGGGTAAAGACGAAGAATTTGTCAAATGTCAAGATTGATGGAGACTCTGGAAAAAAGATCATGAGAGCCATAGACAAGAAGTTGGGTATTGACCTATTACAATTAGAACTTTCCATTAAAGCAACTATGGTCTCAAGCCTATACCCTTTAGAAATACCAATTGATGACTGAGGCTATGAAGGAAAGCAGAAAAGGAAAGGCTACTGCTTTCCTCAGAAACCTAACACATGACTCTTGTGGCGTTCTGAGGTTCCTCTCTGATTAAAAGAACGTTGAATAGGACCAAATTTAAAATGCCAGGAATGATCGTTGTATTTGTAAAGACCCTTCAAAGGCACCTTTCGTGATGCACACGAGATTCTTTGCTCCCGTGATCTTCTTTGGCGTCATCAGCACTGAAGGGGATGCCATGTATCCCCACTTCTTTGAACAGGGCTTCAGGGTGAACGCTGACACCTATATCAATGTCCTGGAGGTCGTTTTAAATCCTTGAATGCACATGTGGCCCCAGAAAGGAAGTTTTTCTTTTAACACAACTCAGTTCTAGTCTATAAGGCAAAGAAGACAGACTTGGCTGACATTTAACATCCCAAGGCACTGGAGATCCGAGTTTTACTCTATTCAACAGCATAGACTAGAAAATAAATCTTCTCTAATATTTTATCCATTATCTGCTAGACCTTTTCAGGCCGAGTTAATACAAAATTAAACACCGAAGTGTGAGAGACCCTCGTAGACTTATTCCCAGGAAAAACAGATGTCATCTACGCAAAGTTTGTCGCAACTAAAATACTTTGAAAATTACTCTAAGACCAAAAAGCCCTTGTACCTCAACTACATATACGTTAAGAGGTAATTATTATTAACACCGAGACTGAAGGATTGTACACACAAGACCAACTTTTAGTCAGAATAGTGCACCCGACAACGCTCTCCGAGTAGAAGAACTCGACCCCTAATTTGGAGGCACCTATTCTTCATCACTACGTGGTACGCATTACAAAAATTCCAAATTTTTGAATCTCTGCCTCAGCACTCTAAGACCACCTCCAGTGCTCCAGTGACTACAGCTACCCCCGATGCTCCTATCAGCCTTCAAGTACTGCAAAGGCATCACAGGTACACCTGATGGGATGGTGGCGAAAGGTAGGGAGGCGCTATGCAGGCTGTCTAGATTGTCTCTGAACAGAAGGGAAAAGGAGGGTACCATTTTAAGAACCTCTACCTTTCCTGCGTCGAGCCAATACTACTATACTACGCTTCCAGGGCCTGGTGGCAGCGAAATAGGGACCACAAGGTAGCATCGGAAAGGTTGCAAAGGACGGCGCCGTTGGGATCACAGGGAGATACCATACTACCAGCACAGAGGTACTGTTGGTCCTCGCTGAGTTAGTCTCCCTGGGGTTGAACCTAGAGGAGGAAGCCATCAGGAAAAACATTTAGATAGATAGGAAAGACGCCTTGTGGTGATAGAAGTGCCATAAAATGAAAGAGGGCCCCGAATAAACTAGCATCATTGAAGGAAATTAGTTGGAAGATAGGCTCGCGAAGGATGGATGCCAGAAAGGAATATCAGTGGATTTCCCAATAACCAAGAAAAAGGTGTATAGGAGAGTCAGGGGGCACGTGCAGGACCTGTGGTTAGACAGATTTAGGAACAGCGGGAAAAGAGATAGGTATACAATTGGGTGAACACGCCCAAGTACTATGTAAAGGCTATGTCCCGCAAACTTAGTGGTATCGGGACATGGATTCTTCCCCAGGAGTCTCCACATTTTAAAAATTAAGAGCAATCCTGATTGTGTCTGTGGAAAAAGGGATCTGGGAGCACGCCATTGTCCAAGCACGTCTTGGATTGTCCAAGAGTGGTGGGTGTGAAAGCGGAGAAAAGAAGAGAGGGGAAGGCTATCGAAACTGAGCTGCTAAGATTTCACAGCTTATTGAGAAAACCCAGAACGTGGCAGCTGAACTTTATCTCAGCTTTGGGTGAACAGGGTCGAGCGGTGGCCGCGGTCCCTGCTGGACACAGTATATAGTTTCTCTATTGTGCTGTGACTGAAGGCCACCGGTATATAAATGCTTTAATCTGGGAGTTGGTTTTTCCAGTACCAAATCCGAACGCCAGTTTGGACCCGTTGCTTGACTATTGAGCAGGAGAGCAGTAAGGGAGTGCTTAGCATGCCAGCTTATTGACCTAAAGATTTGGGAGGCCATCTACTTCTTGAATGTATTGTTCAATTCTGCCCATATGTGAAACAGTAAGACGGAATCTTAAGTATGTTATTTTAGCACACTATGGACATGGGTTTTATGGGCAGTAGAATATCACATATATATTTGCATCGAGCACTGCTCTTCGGAAAACAATTCACCACTGATGAACCAAGCCCTCTCATTATTTTTTATCGCAGTAAGGACAGTAGAGATGTTTGAATTATTTGTGAGAGAAATACTTAATGGTTTTATATCTAATGTATAGATGCCCCTTTTATGTCTTTTAACTAAATATGTATCTAAGAAATAGAAGTATTTAAAAGCACTAATGTTTCTTTTTCGCATAAATCAAACCTCTATACTGTCCTTACTGCGATGAAAAATATTGAGAGGGCTTGGCTCCTCAATGGTGAAACCCTACCAGACCACTTCTTAGAGCTCTAATACTGTATTGGACTATTCTGCTTATATATTCTACACTGAAAGGTGAAATCTCAGAAATGGTATTCGGGTAAACTATGGACATACTAGTAAGCTTTTAGGACAGTAGGTTTTAAACGGCCGTTGTTTGCGTACAAGGTTTAATGTAGGTTCATTGTGGACACAGATTAGTTCGATATACTTTATTGCCAGGAGCTGTTAATGGGATCGAGAACTAGGTACATTTATATGGACTTGTCTCAAATGTCCGCTATCAGAAGGATCTTCCTTGCCAACGTTCCGCTCCATGCTGTCCACGTCCAGCCTGTGCTACACCACCTTGTAGGCCGCTCTGATGCCGTGGTCCTGGTACCGTCTTGCAGGATCATCCACACTCCTGGAGGCAACTCTCCGCGTCTTCCACTCTCCGCAGATGTGACCAGACTCTAAATTCGCCCTCACACGAATGCCTTTTTTTGGCACCTGTTTCCCTGACACATGGCAATCCCCCGCAGCTGGAGTACACCCATCTTCCCCCAACTTTACTTTAGAATCTTGGCTACTCAGATAGTTTGTCTTCCATTTTACAACATATACGAAAATATATAACACTCTCAAGAATCATACCACCTGAATTATCTATCTATAAGAATATGATATCCAAACCATCGCTATAAGAATTGTATATATTTATTGTACAATATTCATAATAAGGGTTTACATGTATAGAAGGTATTTTTAGATTAGATGAAAGAACCTCCCTCGCGCCATGATTACTTAGGTTACATGTGAATGTCCTCCTTTTTTTGAAACCATACTTTTCACCTATAAATCGAATTTCATATATAGTACCTATGACATATTAATAAAAGAATTTCTAACATTTGAATTCTGTTAGAGACCAATTGTTTTGACAATAAATTAGGCTTTTATTAATTATTTAGTCCCTTTGACCTTTAAAAAATTAATTTCGTTATATATTGCTTTCTAACATTTTCTTAATATATATCCCGACATTAACCCCATGGTTCCATTGCCTGATATTACTAGTAAAGACATTTGGTGTACCTAAAGTATGAGTAGTCACAAACCTCTTACCCCCGTGATTTTAATGACCAGTACTGTATGTACAAAAAGTAAAAACAAAATATACCTTTTACACATACACAATCACTTTGTTATTCAAATAAAAGACACTTCGGCCAGACAATAAAAAGATTTACTGGTCAAATTGTCTTATATTTGAAGAACAATGAATGCCGGCCAGGCAGCCTCTATCTTTACGACAATCACTTTGAATGTGTTATTAATATTGCACTGATATTATCAAGAAGATGTCGCCGTATAGAAAATAATTTTAAGAAACAGAGTCCAATTGCTAGATGCTATCCAGCTACCAGAATTTCAAGAACTACATGTAGGAATATCACCACACAGTCATCAAATACAATCAATCTTATAATCTTAATAATTTTACTTGAGAATTTTGTCAGATGTCATCTCTATCATAGATGAACCATTAAATTAACTTTGTAAAAAAAATGTTTCATTTTCTGGAATTATAAATCAATCATATCCCAACATCATACGAAATTGTGAACATGATTTTCTTATTTTCATATCTTATAACATATTTAAAATATATATCAAATTTATCTTGATTTGTAAAATTATTCAGTTTCCTGGGACACGAGTCTTCAACAATTGGTCAGTTCTAGGGCCCTAGCTTTGCTGGCGCCATCAGGTCAGATCCGATGGTGGGGTTAGTAAAGCTAGAAGTGGAATAGGACTTCTCAGGACCATTTAGGGCTCCTGGGGGGTGAACCGCCAAAAAGGGTAACGCGCCGAGGCAGGTACTTCCAGAGTGGTGAGGAAACTCTGCCGGATAAAAGTTTATTTTTTTCAGGAGATACCTTTTATCCAAAATAATATATATATTAATAATGCATTGATATATATAATAGAAATATAATTTAAAGTGATAAAATGCACACACCTTGAGAAAAAAATGTCAAACCTTTATCCAAGGTAGGATCAAAACATTCCCGAACTTTTTAAAAATTAATTATTAATTCATGGTATAGTAATTTAAACATGAAATTTCCAAAAATAGGAGCCTTGTTTATCTACACATTTTTTTCTGGCGTGAAAAAAGCTATTGGAATGCTAGTTCAAAGTCATTTTTTCTAAGCTTGTTTAGCTCCACCGTCGCATTTTCAATTACTTCTGATGACAATGAAAAGCACCTCCCTTTTAACGTCATTTTAAGTTTTGGAAAGGAGAAGAAATCACATGGGGCGATATCAGGAGAGCAAGGAGGATGCAGTAAAACAGATACATATATATATATAGCTGAATGCCACTAATATTTTGTCTCGTTTTACACCAGTAGAAGGGTGATTATGCCCGAAAGCTTGTGATTTAATTTTGTGTAATAAAGAAACTCTTTCCTCATAAAGTATTTCATTCTTACAGATACAGAGTGTTTGGCTAAATAGTCTTTAACAATAATGGCTCTATGAGCAGGGACATTATCATGTAGCAATTTCCACTGTTTTTTTTTTAAAGAGTTGGTTTCTTTTTCTTCTTATTGCATCACGAAGGCGCACAAGTATTTTTATGTAAACCTGTTTATTAATAGTATTCCCCTCTTTAATAAATTCATAATAGACAAGTCCTTGATAATCGAAAAACACTACAAGCATTACTTTTCCTTTGGACCTTTCAAGACAAACTTTCTTCCTCCTTGGAGAACTTGGTGTGTGCCATTCGAGTGATTGTTTTTTGGTTTGTGGATCAAAGAGAAAGCATCATGTTTCATCACCAGTTATTATTCTTTTTGAAAAATCAGAATCATTATCTGAAGTTTAATTGAATCTTTTTAAATTGATAATCTGGTTTCTCTTTGTTGATCTGTTAAATATCGTGAGAAAATGACCATAAAGTTTTATCATGTTGAAATTATCACCAATAATTTTCTGGCAACTACCACACGAATTTCCAAATATTTCTGATATATTATCAATAGTAATTTTTCTATCAGCAACAATTAAATCACGTTCCTGTCCAATATTGCGATCCGTTGTTGACGTCAATGGCCGACCTGACCTTGAATCATCTGCGATACTCTTGCGACCATCTTTAAAAGGTTTATACCAGAAATAAACCTGCGTTCGTGACAATTTTTCGTATTCATAAGCCTCATTCATTAATGCTAATGTCTCTGTGAAAGAATTTTTTTAATTTACACAAAATTTAATATTTGCACTTTGCTCAAATGATAAAATTGCTAAATACTTACAACAAAAATATGCCTAAAATGTAAACTACGCATGAGAATTTACTGTCGTTGCTAAATTAAATTATAGTTTAGACATTATGATTTACAGTAAAATTGATTTTACATTTTTAAAAAGTTGTTTATATTTTATTTTTTAAAGGTTTGGGAAATTTTTGATTCTACCGTGTATTTCGCTATACAATCATCTTCCTTGTTACTGTGACAATAAAATCTCCTCCATTTAATGTGAACTCGTTCTGGATTCTTCTACGGCAACACTAGTGAACAAAAGCCATCTACATCCCAACATATAACAATATGATAATCGAGAATGCGCCATAATCGTTTCTCGGCGTGCCGAGAGGAGACTAAAAGAGACATTGGATTTTCTTAATCTACCAGAACACACTGTTTAACATGTGCACAGAAGCAGTCTGATGAGGTCGACAGTGACGAAGAAGGAACGTCTGCAAGAAAAAGCACTCACGTCGATCGGAAAGGGTAAGTGACGAAGAATTTGTCAAATGTCAAGATTGATAGAGACCCTAGAAAAAAGATCATGAGAGCCATAGATAAGAAGTTGGGTATTGTCCTATTACAATTAGAACTTTCCATTAGAGCAACTATGGTCTGAAGCCTATGCCCTTCAGAAAAACCAATTGATGACTGAGACTATGAAGGAACAGAAAAGGAAAGGCTACTGCTTTCCTCAGAAACCTGACATATGACTATTGTGGCGTTCTGAGGTTCCTCTCTGATGATAAGAACGTTGAATATGATCAAATTTAAATGCCAGGAATGATCGTTGGATTTGTAAAGACCCCTCAAAGGCACCTTTCGTGGTGCACACGAGATTCTCTGCTCCCGTGATCTTCTTTGGCGTCATCAGCACTGAAGGGGGTGTCATGTCTCCCCACTTCTTTGAACAGGGCTTCAGGGTGAACGCTGACACCTACATCAATGTCCTGGAGGCCGTTTTAAAGCCTTGAATGCACATGGTGGCCCCAGAAAGGAAGTTTTTCTTTTAACATAACTCAGGTCTAGTCTATAAGGCAAAGAAGACAGACTTGGCTGACATTTAACATCCCCAGGTACTGGAGATCCGAGTTTTACTCTATTCAACAGCATAGACTAGAAAAATTCTTCTCTAATATTTTATCCATTATCTGCTAGACCTTTTCAGGCCGAGTAATACAAAATTGAACACCGAAGTGTGAGAGACCCTCGTAGACTTATTCCCAGGAAAAACCGATGTCATCTACGCAAAGTTTGTCGCAACTAAAATACTTTGAAAATTACCCCAAGACCAAACAATCCTTGTACCTTAACTACATATACGTTAAGAGGTAATTATAATGAACACCGAGACTGAAGGATTGCACACACAAGACCAACATTTAGTCAGAATAGTGCACCCGACAACGCTCTCCGAGTAGAAGAACTCGACCGCTAATTTCCAGACACCTATTCTTCATCACTACGTGGTACGCATTACAAGAATTCCAAATTTTTAACCTCTACCTCAGCACTCTAAGACCACCTCCAGTGCTCCAGTGACGCCCAGCTACCCCCGATGCTCCTATCAGTCTTCAAGTATTGCAAAGGCATCACAGGTACACCTGATGGGATGGTGGCGAAAGGTAGGGAGGCGCTATGCAGGCTGTCTAGATTGTCTCTGAACAGAATGGGAAAGAAGGGTATCGTTTTAAGAACCTCTACCTTTCCTGCGTCGAGCCAATACTACTATACTACGCTTCCAGGGCCTGGTGGCAGCGAAATATGGACCACAAGGTGGCATCGGAAAGGGTGCAAAGGACGGCGGCCGTTGGGATCACAGGGAGATACCATACTACCAGCACAGAGGTACTGTTGGTCCTCGCTGAGTTAGTCTCCCTGGGGTTGAACCTAGAGGAGGAAGCCATCAGGAAAAACATTTGGATAGATAGGAATGACGCCTTGTGGTGATAGAAGTGCCATGAAATGAAAGAGGGCCCCGAATAAACTAAAATCGTCGAAGAAAATTAGTTGACAGATTGGCTCGCGAAGGATGGATGCCAGAAAGGAATATCAGTGGATTTCCCAATAACCTAGAAAGAGGTGTATAGGAGAGTCAGGGGGCACCTCCAGGACCTGTGTTTAGACAGATTTAGGACAGCGGGAAAAGAGGGAGGTATACAATTAGGTGAACACGCCCAAGTACTATGTAAAGGCTATGTCCCTCAAACTTAGTGGTATCGGGACATGGATTCTTCCCCAGGAGTCTCCACAGATTTAAAAATTAAAAGCAATCCTGATTGCGTCTGTGGAAAAAGGGATCTGGGAGCACGCCATTGTCCAAGCACGTCTTGGATTGTCCAAGAGTGGTGGGTGTGAAAGAGGAGAAAAGAAGAGCGGGGAACGCTATCGAAACTGAGCTGCTAAGATTTCACAGCTTATTGAGAAAAACCAGAACGTGGCAGCTGAACTTTATCTCAGCTGTGGGTGAACAGGGTCGACCGGTGGCCGCGGTCCCTGCTGAACACAGTAGATAGTTTCTCTATTGTGCTGTGACTGAAGGCCACCGGTATATAAATGCTTTAATCTGGGAGTTGGTTTTTCCAGTACCAAATCCGAACGCCAGTTTGGACCCGTTGCTTGGCTATTGAGCAGGATAGCAGCTAAGGGAATGCTTAGCATGCGAGCTTATGGACCTAAAGATTTGGGAGGCCATCTGCTTCTAGAATGTATTGTTCAATTCTGCCCATATATGAGACAGTAAGACGGAATCTTAGGTATGTTATTTTAGCACACTATGGACATGGGTTTTATGGGCAGTAGAATATCACATATATATTTGCATCGAGCACTGCTCTTCAGAAAACAATTCACCACTGATGAACCAAGCCCTCTCATTATTTTTTATCGCAGTAAGGACAGTAGAGATGTTTGAATTATTTGTGAGAGAAATGCTTAATGGTTTTATATCTCATGTATAGATGCTCCTTTTATGTCTTTTAACTAAATATGTATCTAAGAAATAAAAGTATTTAAAAGCACTAATGTTTCTTTTTCGCATAAATCAAACCTCTATACTGTCCTTACTGCGATGAAAAATATTGAGAGGGCTTGGCTCCTCAATGGTGAAACCCTACCAGACCACTTCTTAGAGCTCTAATACTGTATTGGACTATTCTGCTTATATATTCTACACTGAATGGTGAAATCTCAGAAATGGTTTCCGGGTAAACTATGGACATAAGCTTTTAGGACAGTAGAATTACCTATAAATATTTGCATCGAGCAATGCGCTTCCGCAAACAGGTGCGTTATTGCTTTATATTAATTTATGCCTAACTTGTCCTTATTTTTTTAAGAAGAGCCTCGCTCGATGCGAATATTTATATGCAATTCTACTCTCCTAAAATCTTATGTCCATAGTTTACCAATATAATACATATTCATTCCTGCCTGGGCTGCTTGCTGATTTTGTTAAATTAAGTTTACTTATAAGTACCATTTCTAAGATTCAACTCTTCAGTGCAGTGTATAAAATCAGAATAGTCCAATACAGTATTAGAGCTCTAAGAAACGGTCTGGTAGATTAAATTGGCGAAACTGCTGGAAGAGATCCACCACTGATGAGCCAAGCAATACCAATATTTTGTCATTGCAGTAAGGACAGTAGAAGTTTGTTTTGTGTATAAAGAAAGATTCAAGTTTTTAAATACTTTCATCTCTTATATAAATAGATGTGGTCTTATTGCTTTATTTAAATAATTATCTGTTGAATCTCAGTGGACCTGACTGAGGTGCCATTTTTCAAAAGAGGTTGATTGCTGCGACAGCAATTTATTCCAATTTGACTACCTAAAATCCACAGTACATTATATCTAGCTCTTTTAAATCCAAAATTGGCGCTTTCTTAGATGGGTTTGCTGTTAATGTTTTTCTCAATTATCCCAAGTACGCATGGGATTAGTCAAGATAGCATATAATTATCTTTTATCTATATATGCTTCGCACATATTAAGACTTTATACTTAAAATTATATAAAAAGGCTGTTTAAACCGATAATTATTTGATTGTGGTTCATTTTTATCTCGTAAATATACCAAAAATGCCCACTTCTGAGACATTTTATTGTGCCTATTTCCCAAGTACACGTGGTACATAGCATTATCAACAGAAGTTGCGCAACTTGTGCACAAGTGAAATATGCTGTTTGAAAATTTCTAGTTAAAATTTGTCAGAACCCTCTCTATTTACACGGATATCATGAAAACTCGGAGACCATTGACACCGAAAAGTGGTCAATTCTACCTTTTAAACATATATTTATTTTATATTTGGTTAGCAACTTTTAAAACAGCTTACAAATATCGAAGTTATATAACATAAATAATTTCTGACATATTTCACCTATATTAAATTCACTATTAGCAAACTATATAAATGAGTATAAAATTATTCTAAACCTTCCCATAGCCTCGTCTTTAATATTGTTATGACGCTTTTCGGCGGTCGTTGTTTGCGTACAAGGTTTAATGTAGGTTCATTGTGGATACAGATTAGTTCGTTATACTTTATTCCCAGGAGCTGTTAATGGGATTAAGAACTAGGTTCATTTAGATGGACTTGTCTCAAATGTCCGCTATCAGAAGGATCTTCCTTGTCAACGTTCCGCTCCATGCTGTCCACGTCCAGCCTGTGCTACACCACCTTGTAGGCCGCTCTGATGCCGTGGTCCTGGTACCGTCTTGCAGGATCATCCACACTCCTGGAGGCAACTCTCCGCGTCTTCCACTCTCCGCAGATGTGACCAGACTCTGACCTCTCCCTACACGAATGCCATTTTTTGGCACCTGTTCCCCTGACACATGGCCATCCCCCGCAGCTGGAGTACACCCATCTTCCCCCAACTTTACTTTAGAATCTTGGCTTCTCAGATAGTTTGTCTTCCATTTTTACAACATATACGAAAATATATAACATATCACGAAGATGTCGCCGTATAGAAAATAATTTTAAGAAACAGAGTCTAATTGCTAGATGCTATCCAGCTACCAGAATTTCAAGAACTATATGTAGGAATATCACCACACAGTCATCAAATACAATCAATCTTATAATCTTAATAATTTTCTTTGAGAATCTTGTCAGAGATATCATCTCTATCATAGATGAACCATTAAATTAACTTTGTTAAAAAATGTTTCATTTTCTGGAATTATGAATCAATCATATCCCAACATCATATGAAATTGTGAACATGATTTTCCTATTTTCATAGCTTATAACATATTTAAAATATATATCAAATTTATCTTGGTTTGCAAAATAATTCAGTTTCCTGGGACACGAGTCTTCAACAATTGGTCAGTTTTAGGGCCCTAGCTTTGCTGGCGCCATCAGGTCAGATCCGATGGTGGGGTTAGTAAAAGCTAGAAGTGGAATAGGACTTCTCAGGACCATTTAGGGCTCCTGGGGGGTGAACCGCCAAAAAGGGTAACGCGCCGAGGCAGGTACTTCCAGAGTGGTGAGGAAACTCTGCCGGATAAAAGTTTATTTTTTCAGGAGATACCTTTTATCCAAAATAATATATATATTAATAATGCATTGATATATATATAATATAAATATAATTTATTTATTCCCCAGTTGCAAATAAGACACGCTATATCCGATCTGGGTAATTGCGCGTGGAACTATTTACAATAATTCATATTGTAGTAGAGTAGGTAACAGAATTGTCAAAAATAAAATAATTAAGAAAAAGAGCATTGAATAAACATATACACTAAAAAAATAAGCAATAACATAAGCAGATAGAAGAAATCTCAAGGTAGTTATTTACAATATGTTAAGCAATGATGGAAGTTGATTTAATGAAGTTATCAGTAATAATTAGTATCGTGGAGAAAGAATGTTGATCAAGTTGAGCTATATACAATTAGTTATATTCTAAATTAACTTATCAATTATTCACAATTATGTAAATTAAGTCGCATAGTAGTGTAGTTCCTCAAGCTGCATGAAGCTGTCTATTTATAATAAAAAGTCTGCAGAACCTATTAAATTTTGTATATATCTTTCCCTATTATAAACTATTTGACCCAGATAGGTTCTTTCCATCTTGCTCTGCTGTCTTAGGTTTGACACCAGTGGGTATGAGTTCAGAATGTTTTCAGGCGTTTCTTCTTCCGCTCCACAAGAGCATCTGGGCGAATCTATTTTTCTAATTCTGAAGAGATATGATTTGAAGTTACCATGACCCGTAAAGAATTGAACATGGTAGAAATTTGGTTTGACAAATTTTGGTATTTTAGAGGAGATGAAAAAAGCGTTTGAAATTATTGTTGGATTCTTCATAGTATTCCTGTAATTTTCTTACATTATAGTTTGCAATTTATTTTATGTTTGATAAATTAAAGCTATTGTAGCCTATTTCATTTTTCAATATGTTGGATACTATGTAATCTGTGAGTTTTGGCATTTGTGTAAGTATATATGTACAGTTTGAAGATGTTGTGGTATAGGCCTGTATGCAGTATTTTAGAATATTATATTGCAGGGAATTTAGTTTGTTTTTGGCTACTTGCTTATAAATGGAAATCATATTGTTTGACCACATGTTATTGTGCTTCGGAATATTGACTTGTATAAAGTTAAATTTCGTCTGCATTCTAGACTCTATGCTTTCTTTATTAAACTGAGTAGGTAACCGCTAGCTCTAGTAGTTTTGTCGACGATTTCATTAATGTGTGGCATAAAGTCCAGCTTGTTCCTGCTTCTATGAATTTTCAAGGTCCAACCCAAGATCTTAAGGGTTTCAACATGTCCAGCTATATTGCTATTAAGGATTTTTGTATCATTTATGCAATTATATAAATATAATATTTTCGTTTTATCCTTTGGTATCTGTAATTTACTGCTTTCACACCAGGTATTAATTTTACTAAGTACATTGTTAATTGCTGTCTTTAGTTCGCCATGGCTTTTGTTCCGGCATATTATAGTCAATACTACTTATAAATGACTGCGGCGTATAATTATAAAGCTATACAACCAGTTTAACCGCATAAGTTTCTTTTTATTTATGAAAAAACATTTTTAATTTCAAAGATAAATAATTTAATTTATAACTTTTGGATGACGTATGAAAAGGTTGAATATATGAAGAGTGGTGGTCTATATATGAATGGATGACGTATGGAGGGTGAAAAATATGAAGAGTAATGGCAAACGGAAAAATAAAAGTGTCCAGGAGCGGGAATCGAACCCACAACCTTCTGCTTACCGGGCAGGTGACATGTCCACTAAGTTACGAACGGAAAAATATCGTCCAGGATAGCCTAGTCGACATGGCACCTGCCCGGTAAGCAGAAGGTTGTGGGTTCGAATCCCGCTCCTGGACACTTTTATTTTTCCGTTCGCCATTACTCTTCATATTTTTCACCCTCCATACGTCATCCATTCATATATAGACCATCACTCTTCATATATTCAACCTTTTCATACGTCATCCAAAAGTTATAAATTAAATTATTTATCTTTGAAATTAAAAATGTTTTTTCATAAATAAAAAGAAACTTATGCGGTTAAACTGGTTGTATAGCTTTATAGTCAATACTGTTATCATCCAGATTAATGTTTAACAATTCTTCAATCAGTATGTTCCATAATGTGGGAGATAGTGGTTCTCCTTGTGGATAGTGGTTCACTGTTCTGTTGTTAAAGAATGATTGTGTTATTATAATATGTTGTTTATGTTTTCCCGTTTTTTATTACAGGCTGACACTAATTTATGAGTTGCTTCTTTATAAATAGACTTTAATTGTCAATTTAGTTTTATCATTTTTCGCAACGTTCTCCAGTGTTGATTTTGAAGTAGATATAAATTATTAAATAAAATTTCTATTGATATATAAATATAAAGAAACAGATTAATCTTTAAATATTCGAATATAATAAATTTCATTATTTCGTATTCGTTTCATATTCATCATTTTACTCCAACATGTTTATGTTCTGACTTTTGTTTAACTGTTAAAAATTAGAAATAAATTCAATTGAAAAATATCGAATTTTAAAATAAATATTTAACTTGATATTTTAAAACCTGATGTCTGTAGCAGAAGATTGCTCCATCTGCCTGGAAATCATCAGCCAGGATAACCTCTGCCATCCCAGAAACTGCATGCACCAATTCCACCTGGACTGTCTCAAGACATGGTCTGAGCAGACAAACTCCTGTTCAATATGCCGGAAATTTTACTGAGATTGTTTACAATGTCAGAGGTCCTGAGGACTATGATATCATGGCGGTTGAGGACAAAGTCAATGCTACAGAGATGCTAGATGATAATCCTCAAGAAGTCCCTCCTGAAGTAACACAATTCCTCCTTGATGTATTCGACCAAGATCATGATACTGATGATGATTCTGATCTCCCCAATGATGGAATGTTGGGGCTTTTCGAAGTCGTCAGTGTTCTTCAAAATACTACTATTATTTTCTGAAAATAGATAAATATATATTTAAATCTTTAGATAATAAAAAGGTATGTATTGGATTGAATAAAATGAATAAAAAATTGAATAAAATCAGGATATTACATTTTTGTTCAAACAAACTCAGCACCGCTTAGTATTATAATATCACAATTAAAATATAAAACTTTAATTATATTCAAGAATTCCTAACTATGTTCAACCCAACTTCTATAACGTTCAATTTTTTACTGGACATGGTGACTTCAACACATATTTGTTTCGAATTGGCAAAATTGGTTCACCTGCATGCACTTGTGGAAACGAACAACAAACCCCTGAACATCTTCTGATAGACTGTCCACTAACTTCTGATCTGAGGGAAGAAAACCAACTTTACCTGACTAATACAAAACAAGCTGCTTGCAATAAAGACCAATACATCAAGTTTAATAGATTCTGCAGGATGTATATTTTGAGGCGAAAGCGTTGACTGTACATATTTCAAGCTACTACTTATAATTGCTATATGTAAAATTTGACATTGAACGTTTAATTTTAATGATTTCCAATGTTCAATTGTATTAATTGTATATAATTTAAAATATACACGCAATTATCCAAATTGTGGATATGGCGTGTCTCTCCCAACTGTTAAATAAAATAAAATAATAATATTAATTTAAAAATATATATTTTAACTGTGATTTTATAACACTATATGCGGCGCTGAGTTTGTTTATACAAAAATGTAATTACTTGACAAAGGTTGGCGTTCAGCCAACCGATATATTGGAAAATAAATCTTTTATTCAATCCAATATATACCTTTTTATTATTTATTTACTATGTATAAACGTTTTATAGAATATATTGAAAACTCATGATGCCTCCTTACTTTCAAATAGTGTGAATATTTCTTGTTTATAATAATATGCAACATGATTATTGTATTCTTATATTTTCACAATTCAATATGCCAGCCGATTACCTGCCCAACAGAAATATAACCATGATCACGCCTGAAGAATAGTCTAGGTTATAAGGTTAATTTATCCTTTCATTCTATTTCTTTTATTTCAAAAGTTCTTAGGTTCAAATAAATTCATTATATAATAATATTATAAAAAGGCGAAGATTTAAATTACTTATTTTGCCTTTATAATTTTGTGTACTTTGAAGAATTTTATTAGTCTAAATAAAACTATTTAGCCAAAAAGGAAAGGCTAATTTCTACTTTAATATTTTTCCCTAGCCGGTGCAGCTTTAGATCTCTACATGTGCCATAGACGAATAAATGTGTTGTTATCAGCAATCACAGACGTCCATCTTTTTGGACATGTAGAGATTTGGAAACAGCTATATTAAAAGTAACAGCAACGAGGAAAAACCTCCACAATAATCCATTTTAACAAATTTTCTTATTATATATATTTATATCCTATATATATATTTAAAAGTTTTTAGATTGTGCATTTATTTTATACTAGCCGAGTGACCCGGGCAACGCCCAGGGTTTACCCAAAGGGCCTGCAGAGACTTTAAAAGTATAGATTGACCATGTTTTGATGTCCTGAACTATAACCTATCATATAACAAACTGTAATTCGACACTATCAATAATTCGACACTTCCGATAATTCGACCGTTTTAAAAATCAAATTTACACAGTCGATTGTTGTTTAAATACAACCTTACCGGTAAAAAGGTATTACAGAGGCGATGACAGCCACTGAAAATGTACAAAATTTATGTATAGAGAAATGGGAGAATTTAGTGAATAAAGAAAAGTCCAAAATCTAAAAAATTGATAATAGTGTATTAACAAACAACTAATACAAAAAAATTCCTTTGAGGTAAGAAACTATAGACATTAGTAAAAAGTTTATGAAAATAAATCAGAAAAAAGAGGTTGTCAACTATATTGCAGAGGAGACTACTTATAAAAGGAATTAATCTAAAGGACTCATTAAAAATTAATTTCTATTTTTATTCATACATGGGTTCAACTTTATATGTATTTTGTCCAAAGTTCAAACACGTGAAAAAGCCGCATAGAGCTGTTCATGCGTATGTAGCAAGAACCCAAATATTATTTATAGTCATAGCAAAAGCCAACTTTAGTGAAAACTGATGTCTCTTAAGAATGAAGGGAAGGCTGATATCTGAAGGAGCAAAATATATTTTTGGCACCAATACAGTGTGTCCAACATTGGTCCCGGTCAGTATTTGTGCTTCAACTTTACTTGTATGCCATCCAAAGTTCACACACGTGAAAAAGCCACATAGAGCTGTCCATGCATAAATGCAGGCTCTTGTAGCAAGAAACTCACTCTAGCAAAGGTTTGGCCTTAAGCCTTATTTATAGTCATAGGAAAAGCCAACCCTATTGGAAACTCTTGCCTCTTCAGAATGAAGGGAATGTTGATATCTGAAGGAGCCAAAGATGTTTTGACACCAATACAGTGTGTCCAACATTGGCCCCTGTCAGTATTTGTACCTCAAGGACATGAGAGCACATGCACTGTATCACCATACATGTACCATTGTAAAGACCCTGCTTAAGATTAAAATTTCTCAGAAGCATAACAATAGCACCAACCTAGAGTATAACTGGTGTGGAGGCATTCTTCTGGGAGTAAGGCTATTGAAAAATTCAATAGGAAGTTATTTTGCTCCTCCACAATCTTACACTCCACACTGTTAACACTGAGGAAACACTGACTCGTGTTTGGTAAGCAATTTCAAGAAAGACACTATAGGTATTGGTTGAAGAGTTTAAAAATATATATTTTGAGTGAAAAAAAAGACATAAATCAGCAAATAAAATTGCAAACAATACTACTATATCACAGATAAGACAACATATAAAAGGAATGAATTCATTTAAATGACCTCATTAAAACTACATTTATAGATTTATATATAAAATATAACCTCGATAATTCGACCATGTTTTGTTGTCCTTACCTACAGCCTATCATATAAAAAACTGTAATTAGACACTCTCGATAATTCGACCATGTTTTGTTGTCCTGACCTACAGCCTATCATATAAAAATCTGTAATTCGACACTCTCGATAATTCAACCATGTTTTGTTGTCCTGACCTACAGCCTATCATATAAAAAACTGTAATTCAAGAGTTTAAAAATATATATTTTGAGTGAAAAAAAAAAAGACACAAATCAGCAAATAAAATTGCAAACAATACTACTATATCACAGATAAGACTACATATAAAAGGAATGAATTCATTTAAATGGCCTCATTAAAACTACATTTATAGTTTTATATATACAATATAACCTCGATAATTCGACCATGTTTTGTTGTCCTTACCTACAAACTGTAATTCAAGAGTTTAAAAATATATATTTTGAGTGGAAAAAAAAAAGACACAAATCAGCAAATAAAATTGCAAATAATACTACTATATCACAGATAAGACAACATATAAAAGGAATGAATTCATTTAAATGACCATATTAAAATTACATTTATAGTTTTATATATACAATATAACCTCGATAATTCGACCATGTTTTGTTGTCCTGACCTACAGCCTATCATATAACAAACTGTAATTCAACACTATCGATAATTCGACCTTTTTAAATTTCAACAATTGTTTGTTGCTCAAATATAACTTCACTGCTAAAAAGGTATTACAGAGAAAACTTCTGACATTGTAAATGTACAAAATGTATGTATAGAGCAGGGGAATAATAAATAAAGACCAAAATCAAATTAATTGATAATAAATAGATTATTGCCAAAAAAAAAATACAAAAAATATTTTTTTCTCCTTTCTTATCTTCACTCAATCATATTAGAGTGTCAAGCTTGTAAAGCTTGAAATTAACAACCATCATGATTGGGTGAAGTAGAATGCGTCTGCCTTTGTCATCAAGACTGGGAGCACTACTCAGTGGCAGGCCACTGACTTAGCTCCAAAAGAATGTATCCCTGGATTAGGAGCCCTTACAAGGTACTATCAGCCGGGCCAGCTGAGCCCAGGTTTTTTTAGTGAGCTTGTTACTGCTCCCCCTCCTCCTTTTTCATCCTGGCTTGGGACCGGCAAAGGCGGAGTTTTTTTTCTTCCAGGTGAGAAACTTTAGGCATTGGTGAAAAGTGTAAATATATATTTTGGAAATGAAAAAAAAAAGGATAAAATAAATCAGAATATAAATTTACAAACTATATTTCAGAGGAGACGATTTATAATAGGAATTCATTTAAATGACCTCATTAAAAACTACATTTTATATATACTTGGGTTCAACTTTACATGTATGCTATCCAAAGTTCGCACACTTGAAAAAGTCACATAAAGTCGTCTGTGCGTAAACACAGGCTCTTGTAGCAAAGGTTTGGCCTTGAGCCCTCTTTATAGTCATAGCAAAAGCCAACCTTAGTGAAACATAAAGCCTCTCTAGAATGAAGCGAAAGTTGGTATCCGAAGGGGACAAAGATATTTCAGACATTATACAGTGTGTTCAACTTTGGGTACTGTCAGTATATGTGCTTCAAGGACATGAGAGCACATGCGCTAGAACACCATACCTGTTCCATCGCAAAGATCCTATAGGCATTGGTGAAAGTGTAAATAAATATTTTGGAAATGAAAAAAAAATGCAGATATGACAACATATTAAAGGAATAAATTCATTTAAAAGACCTCATTAAAAACAACAATTCTATTTTTTTATATATACAATATAATCTAATTAATTCAACACACGATAATTCGACCATTTTTGATGTCTCGACCTACGGCCTATCATATGACAAACTAATTCGACACTTTCGATAATTCAACTATTTTGGAAATTCAAATTTCAACAGTTGATATTTGTCTAAAACCCCTATTATTAACAACATATTAGACTGCAGAGCGCAAAAATGTAGAAAACTGTATGTATATAATTGTATGTATAGATCAATGAGTAAAATAATTTTTTTTTTTTGCTTATCCCTAGTACACGTGGTACAGGCCTTGATAATCATGGTGGGTAGAGTAGGCGACTGTTTTTACTGTAAGTACACCACATGTCTAAACATGTGAAAAGCAGTTCGACTTTGCATGTACAAATGTGCCCGAGCCCCGTTTGATTACTTGCGCTTGCTGGTGGGCTTGGACTTTTGCAAGAATCGGAAGCCATTGGAGCATTTTTTTTTATTTTTTCAGAAAAAAGTGCCCAATGCGGGAATCGAACCCGGGTCGTAGCGGTCGAAAACCAATGGCTTAGACCATCCTTCCACCAACCCCCAGTAAAATAAGTAAATAAAAAGAAGACCAAAAATAAGTGATAATAGTTTATTAAATAACAAATAAAATAAAAAATCTTTCAGGTGAAAAATTATAGGCATTGGTAAAAAAGTAAACAAGAGAAATAGCAATTGGGGTTTTGTGTCTGCGGCGAGTCATATTAGCACGCCTAGCGGTTAGGGGAGTGAGTCTTCCACGGCCTTTTCGAGGCATGACAGAAGACGCTGAAAAAAAAAGGTAAAATAAGAACCAAGCAGTGGAAAACTATAAAACTGAAAGCCAGGACAGGCATAAAAAGAAAATTCCAAGCATGTGAGGAAACAATTGATGAAAAAAAAAAAGGATTCCAAAAAAATACTGCAAAAAAGAAACCAGACACAAAAAGCAACAATTGAGTACACAAATACAGCATCAGCCTATTTATGAGAAGAAAAAAAACGACAGACACAAAAATGGAGCTAAATTCAAATGAAAAACTATAACAGATCAAGTAATCAAATCAGGCATTATGAAAGAAACTGCAAAAAAGAAAATCAGACACAAAAATGGAGCTGAATTCAAATGAAAACTATAACAGATCAAGTAATCAAATCAGGCATTATGAAAGATACTGCAAAAAAGAAAATCAGACACAAAAATGGAGCTAAATTCAAATGAAAACTATAACAGATCAAGTAATCAAATCAGGCATTATGAAAGACACTGCAAAAAAGTAAATAAGACACAAAAATGGAGCTAAATTCAAATGAAAAACTATAACAAATTAATAAAAGAAAATAAGACCTAATCCAAATAATTTAATAAAAAAAAACGTCACACACTATTAAATTATTTGGATTAGGTCTTATTAATGAGAAAAAAAAAGATGCCAAAGAGAGATGAAAAGATGCCAAAAAAGATAACCAGATACAAATATTGTGCTAAATTCAAATGAAAAACTATAACAAACACTTATAAAAGATAATTATTATAGAATAAAAGTAATAATTCAATCTACAATTCGAAAAATAATATAACCTCAGCCTATTTATGAGAAAAAAAAACGTTGCCAAAGACATTAGGAAAGATACTGCAAATAGAAAACATACACAAAAATTGAGCTCTATTTAAATGAAAAACTATAGCAAAGTATTTACAAATTATAATCATAATCAAATGTATATATATATCAAATATATATTATAAATTAGTAAAAGGTAATAAGACAAAAGAACGCATTTCAAAACAAAGGAATTGATGATGATAAATGCAAAAAATCTACGATTGTAAAATAGATTAAATTAAAAAATAAAAATAACTGTTAACATTAGGAAAATAAAAACAGGCCTATCATACGAAGAAAAAAATAACGAAAATTTTGGTATATAGATCGTTATGTGTAGTTCAGAATCTTCGGAGGAGATAGCTCAGGACTTTACAATGGAAAACTCTGTTACGGTATTATCTATATAGATTTTTCACGAAAATATTTTTCCGACTATAGAAAAAAGGGGTTATAGTTCAAGTGTGTTATTAGTGAAACGAGAATATAAGTAAAATCAAATGTATTTTAAAGGACAGTTTTCACTTGAAAAATTATCATTTTTACTATTAAGCAACTATCCGGTAATATGACACCTCTCCCTAAACAACACTTTAGCTCTGCAATTAGGCATTGTCCTTTACAGGGAGGTTCTAATGAACTTGGTTTAAATCTCCGGGATATTAATCAAACAAATGCTACAGGTTTCTGAAGATGTGTTTATTTATCTTTATTAAACCTAATCTCAAGCTTTCGGCCATCTCTGCCCTGGAGTACATGGAAATATCTTTCACATTCTATGTACTCCTGTAGACGGGCAAAGATGCCCGGAAGCCGAGATTAGGTTTAATAAAGATAAATAAACATATCTCCAGAAACCTGTAGCATTTGTTTGATATTACATGTATCTATAAAAGATATTGATATTTTTGAATTGGAAAAATAAATCCTATGCGCAAAGTTCGCCTCAAGATCAGCAGCCTCAAATCTAAAAACCAAAGAAATATTCACCGAAACAAACTTTCAAAAACTGACTCCACTATTTGAATCCCATTTAGTTTTAAAATCCTCTGACTTTACTGAAATTCTATCTGAAATTCTGAGAGAATTTCGGGAAATAGAGCCATTACTCCTTAGAAGCGACATGGTATCTTCAATAGAAGGAAAATGGAAGATTGTTCTTCACACTCAACTGCAGAAGGAGCTACAGCTTTGGCATCCGAGCTACAACAAAAGTCACAGCCAACCGCTCCTGTAGCCAATATCTCATAAGAACGGGCATGACTAGAACACGGGCTGAGCCTCTCGAGAAGATCAGGCAACAACAGTCTTTTTTTTTACTCTGTTAAAAAATATTGGCGGAAATATTGAGGAAGGCGATAAGAAGAATAGCGGGAAGGCAGCAGTTGAGACAGATCGGGGAGAGGTTCTAAGAAAATCGTCTAAAAATGTAGTTTTAAAATTTTAGTGGAAGAAATTTTCCAGGCTCCAACTGAAGCATCAAAAAAGCTAAGTAAATTCTCATAATATATTTTTAACAGGTTAATTTTATGTATATTTGTCCATTTAATTCTCATTGCCTATTTTATTCTTTTCTGTTTTACCATTCCAATAGAACAATAAATATAAAAATGTTTTGAATATCAACTTTGGCTTTGAGTCTTTAATTTGGTTTAGAGTCGATTATTTTTAACCCCAGTGCGTACAGGATATTTACAAGTTGTATTTGTTATTTCAGAAATCAGCTCACATCTTCAACATGAAATTGTGGAGATGCTGAGGGGAATAGACAGACGCTATTTTGGGTCAAAGGATTTTCTCTCATCGAGGGAATTGAATTTATTGATGGACTGGCAAAGGAAGGATGCGATGGTCGTGGAATTTCCAATCCCCAGGAATGAGGTGTATAAGCGCATAAAGATAAATCCAGGATGGAGGGTGGGAACTGTACGTGAAGACTTCCCGTCGATTCCGACGAAAATAGAGGGATGATCTATGTAATATATAATATGTTTATATGGTTTTGACCAAGGACTTGGTTGTTGTTGCGTGATGTAATCAATATACAGCGCGAGATATTCATGTTTTTAGTTCTTATGACAATTCTGTAATAATAAAATATTATGCAAATATATAACTTATCAGTAGCATACAATCCTATTTAATAGAAACTACATACCTAATATTCAATAATGATTGAATGATGATTCAATAATGAATCTTGATGCAAGCAGTTCCGCATCTTGCTTTGAAAGTCTCAGGTCACGTGTCAAATCATTCAGTTTTGGTTGGGAAAAACGTTTTGGACATTCTTTTTCTCCAAAGTTCTCACTATCAGAATCATCCAGTTCGATATCATTTTGTGTGGTGTCTTCTGATTCATCATAAAGAGGATTATTAGTACTGGATGAAAAAACTACAAGTACAAAGTCTGTTATTGCATTTCTTTGCGCTTTTACAGTATATTCGTCACATATATAACAGAAATATATTTGGGTCGTTTTTCCAGGATCTTCTTTTGGAAACCATGTCTGGAAGTGAATTTATTAATGTGTTAAAATTTTATTTTGCATAAAGTTGATGGCATAGCTTTTAAATGAATGATGCTTGAAATAATAATTTTTATTAAATTTAATATGTGTGAATAAAATATATTTTCACAAAAAAATTAAATATTTGTTTAAATTTTGACAATTTCAAATTAGAAGTGATGGTATAATGTTTGGAAGTGATTTATTTATTTTAATTGTTGAAATTTTATTATTATATGAAGTTAATGGCGTATGTTTTAGAAGAACTTTGAGATGTGTTGATTATAAAAATTATGAAGCAATCATGATGACTTGGCAGTTTTCTTTATAAAAATATTATTTTGGTGAAATACACTTTATGGTCATTATCTATAGATTTTGATGACTTACAGAAAAACCAAGTTCAGATACGGAATCAGCGCCATTTGATTACCAAAAAAGCATTTTAAATGCTCAAATATCAAAACCTTTTTAAAATTTTGTATACCTGTGTAATCGATACTGAGAAAGAGTTGAATTTAAAAATTAGAAATTTAATATATTCGAAATTTAAATCGCTGAGAGGATTCCAGCAAACTACAATATAATTTTTTTTCTACATGTTTTAATTTGCATTTACCTATTTTACATATCTCTGATTGTATTTAAATTTTGTATTTAAATACTTGGATCTGTTACTGTTAAATTATTTTCGATTCTGTAGTCTTGAAAAACAGGACAATCCAGTAAAAGATGTATTGAGGTTTGTTCCTCATGTCAACAAAAACAACTCTAGTCTTCCACCGATTTAATTATTTTTAAAAAGCTTCTGAAATTTCGATGATTAGAAATGAAATGAGAATTATAAAAGTTTGGTCGGAAATATTTTGGTATGTTGTTAGGGAAGAAGCTTTGAAAAGTTTCATTTGTGTTGTTCTTCAAAGTTTCCATTTTAAATTCAATCAAATCCGTTATTAATCTGTATTTATAATTATATCTTTGGATATTTTAAATATTTAAAATTTATCGTTGAATTAAAAAAAAAAATGCAATTCAATATGTGGTGTTAATAACTTAAATGTATTTACATTTATATACTCATATATAGTATGTAAATATACTTGTATATTTGTATATACCTACTTACAAAAGGATTTATTTTTTAACTTAATAAAATATTTTTCTCGAATATAAAAAGGAATTTTAGTTTTAAAAATATTTTATTCATTACATATTTTTTTTAGTTACATAAAATGTATGTATTAATTTCTAAAAATAAATTTTATCATTGAAATTTTTTCTATGAATTTACCCCCTTTTATTTAATAAAATTTAATTCTAATAAAATTGCACACACATTTCAAATTATTTATATAACTAAATTCAAATCTAATTCCGCTACATTGTAATCTATTCTAAATTTAAATAGAATTCGTGTTGGAACATAGTTTTTTTTTCAAATTCCGAAATGTAAAGTAGGTGAAAATTTGTTTTTAAAAAAAAAAACCTTTTTTTATCATTTAAATCAGTTTTTTAGTCCGTTAAATTACCTACTTCTTTATTTATCGATATATTTTTTTGTCAAACGACTTTTTTTAGATCTACAATAAATAGCTTCTAATTTAAGCCAAACGAACATAAAAAAATATTGGCGCGTAATTTTTTTAAAAAATGTTCTAATTAAATAAATTAAATGTTACAATTGATTTTAAATTTTGTAGTTGTTAATAAAGTTTGTTAATTTGATTATAACATACGTTTTAATTAAATATGTTTAAAAATACAGACGCTTTTAAGAATAATTATAAATATTTAAATTATGCATACATTTTAATTATTTTAAAGAATTTTGCTTCCCTCTTAAAATAATAATTCAATTTAAAGTAGCAAAATAGCACATTACATTTGAATATATATAATAAATGATTCAATATATAAGAATATATTTTAAAAATTCTTTAAATATTGTATCAGAGTATTCATTATTTTATTAACAGAGTATAATATTTTACGTTTATATTTTGCTACTCTGTAAACTTCCCTCCTTTCTTATCATTTGTTTATCTTTCTTTTTTTTTTTTTGCTTATCCCAAGTACACGTGGTAAAGGCCATGTTAATCGTGGTGGGTAGAAGTTAGCGACTGCTTTTACTGTAAGTGCACTACATGTCTACACATGTGAAAAGAATTTCGACTTTGCACTTACAAATGTTTATCATTCATAGTTTGTTCTTGCCTTAAATAAAATGCTGTGTCATCCTGAAGTTTTGTCTTTCCTAATTTTCCACGTGGCAATATGATGAAATTATAATGGAGGCTCAATATATATTTGTAATATATTAATAAAAAAAGGCATTTCCTGATCGTGAAACTAAAGATTATTGATGAATTGCGCCATCTATCGGAATAAATTTATTCCGATAGATGGCACAATCCATCAGTAACTTTTAGTTGCACGATCAGGAAATACTTTTTTCTTAATTGATCCCCTGATCCAAGTACAAATTCACTTTTGTACTATTTTTCACATAGATAATATATATATAATATAAGGAATTTATTTTGAAAATAGAGCAATCCATAAATAAACCTTTAATAAAAAAGGCATATATTAGATCAAAATATCATTATTTTCACCAATATTTCAGTTGGCTGAATGCCAACCTTTATCAAGGTATTATAACATATTAATGTGTGTCTATGTAATGTTATAATACCTTGATAAAGGTTGGCGTTCAGCCAACTGAAATATTGGTAAAATAAATGATATTTTGATCCAATATATGTCTTTTTAATTAAATGAATATATTGTAAACCAATCAACACATGAAGATACCTGAATTTCGACTTATTTGGTTCATCCATTATAAAATTACCATTAAAATAGTTTTAAAATCTATCAAAAAAAGGTGAAATACACGTTATTTAAGAATGAGACACAAAAAATAAAAGAACCAGAATATTTCAAGCCATTGATAATTATGATAATTTAAAAAAAAACATTTAATAAAAAATAATTCTATATAGTAATAATGACAAATGAAAACATTAAGACGCAAATGTTTATTTTACACATATTAATCAAACTTCTAGTCTCCTTACTGCGATGAACATATATTGGGAGGGCTTGGCTCATCAGTGGTGAACCCTCCCAGCTGTTTCGCCAATTTAATCTATCAGACCGCTCCTATAGTAATAATTCCATCAACGAAATAAATAGGTCTCACAACACCCTAAACATATTTTAATCCTTACCAAACATTTATAGATGTGAAAGAGGCTGGCTAGACAGAAGTTTAAAAGTACAATATAGCCATATTGTATGACAAAACCTAACTCAAATTTGAGAAGCATTTTTCTTGACACCTCGACACAAAAAAAGAATTGTACATCAGAAGATAGAACAAAAGTCATTTATAAAATACCATATAATCCTGCCAGGTCATATAAACTCATAGACAAAACTTAAGGAAATGGAAAGTCTTTGATATCGCCTGTCGTCTGTTTTTTTTTTAAGGAGACAGAGGCATTTTTGTTCATACACTTGGTTATCTCGTGTGTCTTCAATAATGTTCACTGTAATATCTTTCAGAGTTATTGTCTGAATCCCGATATACATGCTAAAAGGTACAACTACTTTAAGTTTTGTTTGTAAGTCTTCAATAAAGGTCACTGTAATATCTTTCAGAGCTATTGTCTGAATCCCGATATACATTTTAAAAGGTACAAATTTCCATGTCCACTGTCCACGTGTGTATAATTATGTTTTTATGTTTTATTTTATATATTCCTTTAGCTCAATTAAAGCTATTTTAATAACTAATTTTATTTAATTATTAACCACGACTGCAGTGTCACATGCTCATGGATTCCGGGATCAAGCAAATAATCAATAAATCTATTTAAAATACTCAAAAACAACAAGAAAATCTTTATGTTATATATATATATATATCTAAAGAGACAAGGGTCGCCTCTCCCGTCAAAATAGACGTCTAAAACCAGACGCCATCTAAGACCTTCGCCGCATCTAGCGGCCTCGGATCGGTGACAAAGCCACAACACCAGCTTTGGCAAACTGAAAAGCGTCCACCTAGGTCAATAGATGGCGTCTGGTTTTAGACGTCTATTTTGACGGGAGAGGTGACCCTTGTCTCTTTAGATCAATTTCCTCCCGGCAAAATTTCCATCTATACTTATATATATATATATATATATATATATATATATATATATATATATATATATATATATATATATATATAATCATTTCTCTAAATAAATAAAGTGTTATATATATAAAAAGATTTTAAAAAATAAAATTTATTATAGACATTCAAAAGAAATACCAAACTAATAAGATTTAATAAATTTTACAGAATTTTAAATTGGTGTTTGTGTTATAAAAAACAAATCCCATTAAAAAGGATTCAAATACAAATGGAAAATTTAAACCTTTTTTTTTTAAACTTCCCAATTCAAACATAAAAAGAAATCTTGTTGTTCGAAAATCGTATAGAAATTCCCTTTAAACTCAATTCTAATTGGAGAGTATTTTTGAAGAATAGAAAACTATTATAGAAAAAAAATATTCAGTTCCATACAGTAACAATGCTATCTTAAAATCAAAATATATATACGTGTTTTCTATGAAACAAACCTATTAAAATAAATATTTCATATTAAATTCAATACAATAATAACCTTTGTTATTTCTTTTTTATATATATATTTTGTTTTCTTCAAAACAAAGATATAGAGGTAGTATTTTATTAGGTTTATATTATCGAAAAAGCAGAAGAAAACTGCCAATTCCGTAAATTTTTCTATGTTTTTGTTTATTAAAAAAAAAACTTAGTTAAAAATAATAATAAAATATTTCGTCATCTTTTCTCAAAATAAAATATTAGAACTATTTTTTTTTCTAATAAAAATGGCGGGAAGTTTGATTTTCGTCTGCTATCTTTTCGTACAATTTGACTAGTCACCTCATATTTTTTTTCTTTTCTTTTTAAGATATTATTTTTATTGATTTTTTTTACCTTTCTTTGGTATTTTTTTTTATCAAAGAATCGGTTTGTATCTTTCTTTTTATATATAAAGAAAGAGAAAATAAAAACTAAAGATTTTCCTTTTTTTTATACAGACGATACTTTTGAACTTTTTTTTTTCTTCTGCCATTCCACCGTAAAAAAATATTTTCTATAAATAAAATCAATATCTTTTATTTTCTACATCATGGTCTTTCACTTTATCTTCTGATTATTCAATATAAAGCCATTTTTCATTTATTTTTTTATATTTTCATTTTTTATATCTCTAGGTTGTTAAGCCAATTGAAATAAATATTCGTTTGATATATAAATATTTTCCCTACGGAAATAAAAAAAAAGATTGGAAATATCGTTTGGAATATTAAAAGTAGATTTTTTTATTTATTTGAGTAGACTTGGTAAAAATGTATAAACATTTCATGAAATTTAAATTATATAAAAAAGTAATATTTCGTATAAAGAATTATTAAATAGATATGAAAATAAATATATCATATTAAGCGATATTTATTTATCTAAAATCTAATTATTTTTGACCGTTAAATTTTTCAGAAGTCAGGTGTTTCACTATAATTATATATTTTCAAGTAAACATTTGAGAAAACACAAATTTTACTCTTATATCACCAGAAAACCAGTTTATTTAATCAAAATACCAAAATAGTAGTATATTAATTAACGCAAAAAATATAATAGATAAAATAAATTTTACAAAATATGTTTTCATTAATTGTTAAGAATATTAAATCTAATGTTTCTATATAAAATCATTTATACTAATTGTGCCAAATTATCATCGCAGTAAGGACAGTAGAATTTTGTATTTTGTGTATGAAAGAAAAATTCGTGTTTATATCCTTTCATTTTATATATAGGTTTTTAACTTTTAACTAGACAATTTTGATTTATATTTAGATATTTTTCATTTTAAATTAGACATTTTTCATTTTAATTTAGACACATGAACTTTTAATAGAAATGTCCATGTGTCTAAATTAAAATGAAAAATGTCTAATTTAAAGTGAAAGATGTCTAAATTAAAATGAAAAATGTCTAAATTAAAGTTGAAAATGTCTAAATAAAAATGAAAGTGTTTAAATTAAAATGAAAAATATCTAAATATAAATTAAAGTGTTTAAATTAAAATGAAAAATATCTAAATATAAATTAAAATTGTCTAATTAAAAGTTAAAAACCTATATATAGATGGTGTGTTATTGCTTTATGTTAAATTTACTTTTGTTCATTATTTGTTTGAAGGATGAAGGGCAATTATTAAAATAATGTATGACAAAAATATGGAAATAAAAATATCCGACAATTATTTGAAAAAATCCAATTTTTAAAATAATATATATAGCTTTTTTAAACTTGAACATGTTAAGATACATTCTTAAACCTTTATTTACCATCAGACCGCGTTTATATAAATTACCATTAATATCTGACCTGAATTTACAAGTATGCAAAGACAGTCTATAGATAGCGCATAATTTTTTTATGTTGAAAAAATGTGAGAACCCTTTTAAAAAAGAAAAGCATTCTTATCATCAAAAAGAAAGTTTAATAAAATGACAATCCCTTGTATCAAAATTAGAGTGAAAACATCAAACTTTCAAGGATATAAGTTTCAGAAAAATGTCTTTTTTTTTTCAAATCTTAATTCATATTTCTAGCTTTCGGATGGATGAAAGCTCTTCTACAAAAATAAACATACGATACAATAAATCTCCTATAGAACACACGGGTTATAAACAGATTCCATTTTACATAATAATATTATTTCCTTTTAATGGGATTTGTTTTATAACACAAACACCATTTTCTGTAGCAAGGGTTCTTTTGTGCCTTTTTTCGCTAGCGCATCAGCAGCTTCATTGCCTTCAATGCTAACATGTAAGAGTATCCATTGAAGGTGAATTTTTGAGATATTGAGAGTTTTTGGAGATAACCAATTATGTTCCTGCTTACTTTGTCTCTAAGTTCCCCTGTGTGACTCAAGTGTTGTATGGCACTTCTACTATCAGTAAGAATCCATATATCGTGATGTTTAATGTTTCTGATGGATTTTAAGACTTCATAGATGGCTATAAGTTCTGATCTGAAGACTGAGCAAAATTCTGGGGTTCTTCTGTTTATTTTCTCAATGCCATTTGTGGTTTTAATGAGAGAGCCACTGCCAGTGTGTCCCAACTCATCTCTGCTACCATCGGTATAGATAGTTATTGCATTTTTAGGAATTTTATATTAATTATTTCTAATGATAATTGTTTTAAGTATTCTGGATTTTGGTATTGTCTGTTGGTGGTTTCATTTAAAGTGGCATTAAAAATAACATTTTGTTAGTGGTTCGCATGGAGATATTTTTTTCAGCTAAATAATATTTTTCCACTTTATATTTTAAAAATCCATTTCTTTTGGCCAGGTGGAGAGGGCCTTCTTTTTTGAGTCTTAGATTGGATTCCCAATTAAGTATGTAATTGGAAGTTCTGTGTTTGTTTTCATAACTCTTGATTTTGTTTATATATTTTGGCAGATTGTAGCTTATTCTATTCTTTAAGGGCATAATGTCTGCCTCGTAAAGTACAATATCATTAGGGCAGGGTTTTCGAAGACCTGTAATAATTCTAGCTGCACTTAGTTGTATCCTTTCCAGTGATTTTAGATTTGTTTCAGATGCTGTACCATAGATTTGATATCCATATTCCAAGATAGGTCTCATTAGAGATGTGTAAGTTAATTTTAGTGTTGTTGCTTCAGCTCCCCACTCTTCCTGAAATATATTTCAAGATTTTTAGTCGGTCTCTTCCTTTTCTAACAACTCCTTCAATATGTTTACTGGAGTTAATTTCTGGATCCAGGGTGTAGCCGAGATATTTAGGATGTTTATTATATTGCAATTGTTGTTCTTTCAGAATAATATTTGGTCTTATTTTGTATAGTTTCTTATCGGTAGTAAAAAGACAGGTTTCAGATTTTTGGGGGTTAAATTCTAATTTATGTTTATTAGCAAATTTTTCTAGGTGGAGAAGAGTCTTGTTCAAATCTCTTTCAGCTTTTTTCCAGTTAGTGTTGCTGCTCCATAGAATAATGTCATCAGCGAAAAGTCCAATATTGGTTTTATGAGAAAAAATTCTTCTATGCCTGCAATAAATTGGGTGAAGAAATTTGGGCTAAGGACTGATCCTTGTGGTAACCCTTGATACAATTTGAAGGTTTTAGATAAAGTGCCATTATATTTGACCCTGATGCATCTATTTTTAAGGGAATCATTTATCCAAGTGATAGCTTTTCCATCAATTTTGAAATGTTTGTATAATTTTGTAATTAACTTGTTTTTCCATACCTTATGAAAAGCTTGTGTAAGGTCTAAAAAGCAGCTATTATGTGGTTAGTTGGTTTTCTGTTTTGTGCATCTTTTACCTTTTGTGTGAAAAATAAGAGTTGGTCTATTGTCCCATGTCCTTTCCTAAATCCATATTGTTCTTCTGGTAAGAGATTTCTTGTGTCGGGGTGGTAGGTGAGTCGTCTGAGTATAATTTTTTCCATTAATTTTCAGCAAATACTTGTGAGGGAGATAGGTCGGTAGTTTTTTGGGTCATCAGCAGATTTGTGAAGTTTTTAAATGGGAATTATTGTTGCATTTTACAGTCTTGAGGCAATTTTCCAGGAGTTATTGAAAATATTAAGAAGTCTTTCTTTGCCAATTTTGTCCAAGTTTGATATCATTGGGCCATATATTCCATCTGGCCCAGGAGTCTTGTTTAGGTCAGTGTTTTCTAATGCATAAGCTAGCTCTTTCATATTGATTTTTTTCATGGAAAATATTATGAGTGCAGGTGACATTTTTACAGTCATGAATAATCCTTCGGGCCTTTGTTTCAACCTTGATTTTACTACTTATTTGATATGAATTACCTAAAAGATTGGCAGCAATTTTGTCATTAGTTGCTGGTGTACCATCTGTATTCTCAATCATATTAGTTTTTTCGGTTTGTGACTGGGATCTGTCAATTTGTTTTGCCAAATTCCAAAGTTTTGTATTTGGGTTTCTTGGGTTCAGGTTTTCACAAGTTTGTTTCCATTTTTCCCTTTTCACATTTACGTATAATCTTTTTATTTTTGCATTCACAATGTTCAGTTCAGTTCTACAATTTGCTTGGTTTTGGGTGCTCTTTTTTGTAGTTCATTTCTTTTAGTTATAAGTGTTTGAATATTTTTTGCCTGGTGTGTATAATTTGGAATCCATTTCTTAATATTACCTCTTGGTATTGAAACTGTGGCATGTTTAATAATGGTGTTTTCGAAAGATATCCAATTAGCCTTTTTGAAGTTCCAGAATTTTTCTTAATTGAGCTGGTTTTGGTCTTGGTGCTAATTTCTATCAAATTAGGCAAATGATCACTTCCAATGCTTTTTAATAATTGCTATTTGCATTTGTGGAAAATGTCAGGATAGTAAAAACTTATATCAAGGGCTTGTGCAGTATTATAGCTGTATGAATGATGGGTAGGATTCCCATCATTTAAGCACATGATGGCATTGTCGTCAAATATGTTTGAAAGTATTTTGCCTCTTGGGTTTGGCGTGGAACATCCCCATAGTTGATGTTCGGCATTAAGGTCACCTACAATAAGAGTTGTCTGTAAGAAATTGAGCCATTGTTCCATCGTCAATAAGTGTATTGTTTGGAGGGTGATACATATTGTATATGTTGATGGCTTTGGTTTGATTGAGGTAGACTTTGATATATTGGGCTTCGAGGTCTAATGTGTTTGAAATATTAACGGCTATGTCCTCATAGTACAAATTCTTGATTAAAAATGCTAGGCCACCCCCTTTAACAGCATATACAGATGGATCTTCAGACCTTACCCTGAGTTATGGAGGGGCCGGAATTAACATAATACTGCAAGATGGAACGCACATCAAAATCAAAGAAGGAGCAGGACAGATTTCGTCAAACTTCACTTGTAAACTGACAGCTATCTGGAAAGCCCTTGATGTATGCCTTAACCAACCATCCCTGCATCGAGCAGAAGGAAATTTAATATACAGCGACTCCATATCCGCTCTAGAAGCAATTCAGAAGGGTAATACTAAAATCACACAGAAAATACACTCGTTACTTACCCAACTGGAACCATTGGAGAATAACTGCATTCTACAATGGATCCCTGCCCATGCTGGGATCGGGGGTAATGAAATGGCATTTGAATTGGCAAAGGAAGCCAGAAGGTTGAGCCAAAGGAAAGAACAAATGTCATTATTTGACGCTGATTCTTTGTCAAAATACAAGATAATTAAACAATAAATAAGAAAAGATCAAAATGCGAAATAAACTCTGTGAGAAAAATGACAAAAACTATAACAAGACTTAGAACAAAACACTATAAAGGAATGACAATACATCCAGATGGCACAATAACCTATAGGGCATGCAACAATTGTCCTGGTGTGGAACTTACACCTACCCACATATTCTCATAGCCAGCAATGGCCGCAGCCTTGCAGAAATTTGACATAGACCTAGAGCAGCAGCTTTACACACCCAAGATAGTGGACATTGCTGCTGCTGTGATGGAAATGCATGGATACATCTGAGGCTCTTTATTGGACACGACAACAACAACGGCATTCCAGAGTAAAATAAATTATCAGAGATAGATACATATTTTTCAAATGAATTAAAATAAATATAATCGATACTGAGAGAGAGTTGAATTAAAAATATTAGAAATTTATTATCTTCGGAAACACAAACCGTATCTAAAATATCAATTATTTTTTTGCTACATGTTTTAATTTGCATTTACCTATTTTACATATCTCTGATTGTATTTAAAAATTGTTAACCAATTCTTCATACTTTTGGCGAAGTGGTGTTTTATTAATTTGTTATTTGATGTTATTAGGGTTCTTTCCTGGCATTCAAAAAGGAAAAATACGTGTCGATCAGTTATATTTTTCAATTTATCAAACAATTTGGCCGCTGAATCTCTGATTCTGGTAGTTGCGCCATCTGGCGAATAAAATTGTAACTAAAATCAATTTCGAATTTTTCATTATTTGCCATAAAAAATCCCATTGCATCCTGAACACAATGGTGTTTACCGCATTGCTCTAGCGCAAATATTCGCGGAGTTATTAATTTTTAAAATAGTGCGGGACTTTTGGATCACCCTGTATTATATATATAGTGACTTTTTAAAGTTGTAAAATAGATTTAACAATATTCATTTTCATCTAATTTATATATGAAGCTTATATGTATATATAAAGGTAGGTACATTGGGGGGTGCCTTATATATTCACCCGCTGATTGGCTCTCTACTATCACATGGCCTCAAACAGAGAATCAACGTTAAGGTAGTAGCTAAGTAGGAATAATATTTTCGTTTAAAAGTTTTTATCAAAGTATTAAGTAAATGGACATATGTTTGAATATAAAATTTCCTTTATGCCGTTGTTGCATGTTAAATATGTTTTTAAAATATTTTTATGTCATTTGTGCCCCTTTTAAAATCAAATTTTTAATTTGCATATATCAAATTATAAAACTATTTTAGAGGCGCATTATTCTTTTTAAAATAAAACAATTTCTATTTTAGAGGCGTATTATTCTTTTTCAAATTTTTAAAATTCTTTTAAAAAGAATAATACGCCTCTAAAATAATTTTAAAAAGAATAATACGCCTCTAAAATAGTTTTATAATTTGATAACAGATGGCGCTCTAGTACAATTTGCATATATGGATAATATTAGCATATATATATTTATTGTTGTATTACACTGGTCTACACTGAAAAAGATTCTGTTTCTGATTTAATCTGAGATGCTGATCACGAATATAATGTTAGTTTTTATGTATCTTATCAATTTTTAGAGATATAACATATACATATTTTGGCCACAATGTGGTACATCAGTCCATATAAGCGGTACGAAAAACAGATTGAGCGCAAATAAAAACTGAGAACGTCATACCAATATGTAATTTATTTACTGTAGTATAAGAAACCCGAATCTATACAAAAATAAATGTAAAATGCTACATTGAAATCATGAATTTCAACCTTTTTGATTTTCTCTTATAAGTGTATTCTGGCAGGTCGCGGGACAGATTCCAGCAGTAATCTGCCATCATGTGGCAGTCCCAGACACCTTGATATCTCTCTCGATGGAATCGCTAGCCTTGTTCATCACTATTTGTCCAGGTGACTATGCAAGTAGTGAACCTTAATACTACAACCAAAGCCTTATAGCTTTTAGGCATATTTTGGACAAGCTCTTTGTAATTATCGTCTCTTATATTACCTAAAAAAATCCATGTACTACAGCCTTAAAGCCTGACCATGCTTCTTCTTCAATTCCATTCTGGTTATTAGATAATCTTTGTCATTCAGGAGCCTCTTGATTTGAGGTCCGTCAAAAACTCCTGCATTTATCTTTCCTAGGCTAATATCTGGGAAAAACGACATATATATTGGAAGCATTCTCCATCTTTATCTATAGCCTTTACAAGCTGCTTACATAAACCTAGCTTTATTAGTAATGGTGTTAGAATGATTTTTACCGAGACACCAAAGGTTTGCTAATCACATTAGCTTTTCCTACTGTAAGTTCATTTCGAAGAGACCATTTGTTTGTTTTCCAATGTATTTGCCGTGCCCTGCTATCCCACAAGCATAAAAACTAGGATACTTGGGGTATCCACTTCGAAATCCCAGTAAAAAGTTAACCATTTTTAAATCAACACAAATAAACCAATTATGCTCATTGTATTTGATTTTATTCAAGATGGTTTTTATAGTTTCAACATTCTCTTTCATTTTTGTTGTATACGCTAGTGAAATTGATGCATATTTATTTCCATTATGAGGTAAAACACATTTGAGGCTACGCACGGAACCATCGATAAATAGACGCCAATCTTCAGGACGGTATTCGTCTAGTTTTAAAAGTTGTAGTAAGCCTTTTACATTAGTGCAGTAAATCAGATTTGCATCCTGCTGATAGAAAGGAAGGAACGAACTTTCTCTGGTCCGATAAAATGTTACGTTGACATCGTCTTCTAGTCGGCTCATTTCTTTTAATCTTGATGCAAGCAGTTTCGCATCTTGCTTTGAAAGTCTCAGGTCACGTGTCAAATCATTCAGTGTTGGTTGTGAAAAACGTTTTGAACATTCTTGTTCTCCATAGTTTTCACTATCAGAATCATCCAGTTCGATATCTTGTTGTGTGATGTATTCTGTTTCATCATAAAGAGGATTATTAGCACTGGATGAAAAAACTGGGAGGGGACTATTTGGGCTGTGTGGTATTGGAAGTCTAGCTGAATATAGGTCTTTGTATTTAAGCTTTTTCTTGCCATACCTGTTAAAGTCTTTCAAGTCTTGTACGCAAAAGTAACAATCATTGCCATGATTTTTGGCCCTCGCCAAACCATAGGGATCCCAAATGTCAGTTGCCTTTCACCCTTTGTCTACAGGCGCAGTGTTTCGACAAACGTTTTGCATACCTTATGTGGAGCCCATGTCTTGTCCTGGTCTCCTAAATTTATACCAAAATATGCGAAATACGCCCGCTTTACAAAGTTTGTTATTGCATTTCTTTGCGCTTTTACAGTATATTCGCCACATATATAACAGAAAATATTTGGGTCGTTTTTGAAGGATCTTCTTTTGGAAACCATGTCTGGAAATGAATTTATTAATGTGTTAAAATTTTATTTTCATAAAGCTGATGGCATAGCTTTTAAATGAATGATGCTTGAAATAATAATTTATATTAAATTTAATCTGTGTGAATAAAATATATTTTCACTAAAAGACAATTTAGACAATTTCAAATTAGAAGTGATGGTATAATGTTTGGAAGTGATTTATTTATTTTAATTGTTAAAATTTTATTTTTATATGAAGTTAATGGCGTATGTTTTAGAATAACTTTGAGATGTGATGGTTGTAAAAATTATGAAGCAATCATGATGACTTGGTAGTTTTCTTTATGAAAATATTATTTTGGTGAAATACACTTTATGGGCATTTTATATAGATTTTGACGACATACAGAAAAACTAAGATCAGATACGGAATCAGCGCCATTTGATTACCAAAAAAGCATTATAAATGCTCAAACATCAAAACCTTTTTAAAATTTTGTAGACCTGTGTTATAGGAATTTGACGTGTTGGACCACTCAATTTGTTCTGTTATAAAGAAGTTTTTGCGGCGCAAGATAGATTTTTATATTATTCGACATCTACACAAATTATTAATTATTCTTGAAAACTATTCATTTTATGTATGAGCTGAGGTTCTACTAGAATAATATTTCTAAAATGTATCTTCAAATATAAAACTGCGGCGAATGTGCGCAAAGAAAGTTTAATAATGATATTGTCGGGATATAGTTCAGAGTTTTAATATCAATTGAATTTTTATCCCTAGTACACGTGGTACAGGCCATGATAATCATATTGGATAGAAGTAGTGACTGCTTTTATTGTTAGTGCACCACATGTTTACACATGTGAAAAGCAGTTCAACCTTTGTACTTACAAATGTGCCAGAGCCCCGTTTGGCTATTCACACTCGCTGGTGGGGGTTGGACTTTTTCAAGAATCGAGGGGCATTGGATCATTTATTTTTTAAACAGAAAAAAATCAATCAAAATCAATTGGTAAACTTCGTGAGTAATGTTTCACTCACAACAAACTAGAAATGAAAAATCAGTTACAAAATGTACATACCTTCCCAGGGGGTCGGTGGAAGGCTGGATAAACCGTTTGGTTTTCGATCACTACGACCCGGGTTTGATTCCCGCATTGGACACTTTTTTCTATTTAAAAAAATGCTTCAATGGCCCCCGATTCTTGCAAAAGTCCAACCCCACCAGCAAGTGCAAGTAACCAAACTAGCTCTGGCAAATTTGTAAGTGCAAAGTCTAACTGCTTTTCACATGTGTAGACATGTGGTGCACTTACAGTAAAAGCAGTCGCTAACTACCTACCATGATTATCATGGCCTGTACCACGTGTACTAGGGCTAAGCAACAAAAAAAAAAAACTTCCTTATATAGCATTAAACATAAAAGTATTTTTTTATATTCTAATGGAGACATTTGATTTAAACTTTCTATAAACAAATTTCTGATACAATATTGAAAAGCATTCTTTAATCTCTCTCAATACGATTAATAGATAGATTACAATAAAATTTGCATATAAATGTTAGTTTTATCAAAGCACACACTTAATCCCCCCACAATGGATAGAGCCCTATCCTAATTTACATATTCAATTACCAAAGTGAAGTAACAATATATGCAAATCAATAGAAGTTCGGGATGATTAAATTGGCAATTAAGACGAGAAATCATTGAAACTTTAAAAGCGAAAAGCTGATAAAATGATCTCTAAATTGTAATATATATATACATACTTCCCGAATATTTGCATAATTATTATAGAGAATTCTTCGATTAAAGTAAAACAAAATTGGCGCAGCGTAATTAATGGGAAGTTTTCCTTAATTGGTTCAATTAATTAGTAGATTGGAATTGAAGACCCTAGAGGTGTGTGGATTTTGCTTTCTATATTTCTAAGTGTAGGTTAGCAATGGGGATGTGGGCAAGAGCTTAGTGGAGAAAATTTTCGATCGGTTTGTTTGAAACTTTGCCCAAAATTTTTCCTTTTCCTTTATTTTGGCCTCTCTAAGTCCCAAGTAAACAACTTGAGATCCCCTTTCATCCATAATTAAGCTTTTAGTTAGCCAAATAATTAATGCATTCCGGATTAATTTAGGCAAGATTTGCGTGTGGGGAAAATGGGGGGAAAGGAAAATTGAAGATATTGATAAATCTATCTCTTCTTGGGAGATCTTTTGGTCATTTTAACTAAGGAGAGCACATACTCTTTCCGCTATATATACATACGTATTATACTTTTGTTTCAAATAAACACCGAAATATTAAAATATATTATAATAATTCAAAAAGAAATAAATGAAAATATCAACATTTATATACAGTACAAAAATATGAATATTCATTTATTTATAGAGATATATATAAATATCTATTAATAAATAAAAGGCATATATTGGATCTAAATTTATCATTCAACCAATATTTCTAGGGGCTAAACGCCTCTCTTTATCAAGGCTTTTCTTTGATTTAACTAGAAATATTGGTTGAATAATAAATTTAGATCCAATATATGCCTTTCATTTATTTATAGATATTATTATGGATTGTTCAATATTTAAAATATATAAATATATTATATATTACACAATAAATATAAGAGATATATGTTGATTGAAATATTTGCATAAAAGCAGAACTTTACCGCAACTGTATACTGTATATATGCGAATCCTTTATTAAGACTTTCGTCTTATACAGATATTCTCCATTTTTGGTATATAATAGGGAAAAAACAGTAAAAATAGTAAAGATATATTCGAACCCAACTGAATTCTGTGTTCCATCATTTACACTCATTAATAAAACTTAAGACAGAGTGTACCTTTCAGCATGTATATCGGGATTTAGACAATAGCTCTGAAAGATATTACAGTGACCTTTATTGAAGACTTACAAACAAACCTTAAGGAGGTTGTACCTTTTAACATGTATATCGGGATTTAGACAATAGCTCTGAAAGATATTACAGTGACCTTTATTGAAGACTTACAAACAAAACTTAAGAAAGTCGTACCTTTCAGCATGTATATCGGGATTCAGACAATAACTCTGAAAGATATTACAGTGACCTTTATTGAAGACTTACAAACAAAACTTAAGAAAGTTGTACCTTTTAACATGTATATCGGGATTCAGACAATAACTCTGAAAGATATTACAGTGACCTTTATTGAAGACTTACAAACAAAACTTAAGGAAGTTGTACCTTTCAGCATGTATATCGGGATTCAGACAATAATTCTGAAAGATATTACAGTGACCTTTATTGAAGAAACACGAGAAAACAAAGTGTGAACAAAACTGCCTCTGTCACCTTAAGAAAAAAAACATACGAACCTCGATATCAAAGACTTTACAGTGTATCTGACATATATGTAATCGACTGAGAGAGACACATTTGTGAGCGATCTATAACAACATTTTAATTTCGATTCAACTACCCTGGAGGTATATGGCTCTCGATTCTTGCAATATTTCAACATCACAAGTAAGTCCAAATAGCCAACCGGGGCTCTGGTACATTGGTAAGTGCGAAATTCGAACTAATTTTTTGTGGTGTACTTATAGTACAATCAGTTGCTTACCACATACCATGATAATCATGTTGTACTTCGGATAAGTATCACTACTACCAATTTCGTCACGGAAAACTACAGGCATCACCCATTATACAAGTACACATACAGTATACATACTTGTATGTGATAGCGCCTGTTTTCATTTGTCTTCACTCCAGATGATGTCCTATTTGCATCACTATGTCTTTACTCCAGGTGATGTCCGCTTTGCATCACTATGTTTTCACTCCAGGTGATGTCCTATTTGCATCACTATGTCTTCACTACAGGTAATGTCCTATTTGCATCACTATGTCTTCACTCCAGATGATGTCCTATTTGCATCACTATGGCTTCACTCTAGATGATGTCCTATTTCCAATCACCGTCTTCACTCCAGATGATGTCCTATTTGCATCACTATGGCTTCACTCCAGATGATGTCCTATTTGCATCACTGCCTTCACTCCAGATGATATCCTATTTGCATCACTATGTCTTCACTCCAGATGATGTCCTATTTGCATCACTGCCTTCTATCCAGATGATATCCTATTTGCAATTACCGTCTTCACTCCAGATGATGTCCTATTTGCATCACTATGGCTTCACTCCAGATGATGTCCTATTTGTATCACTATGGCTTCACTCCAGATGTAGTCCTATTTACATCACTATAGGTTCACTCCAGATGAAGTCCTATTTGCATCACTATGGCTTCACTCCAAATGTTGTCTTATTTACATCACTATGGCTTCACTCCAGATGTTGTTCTATTTACATCACTATAGATTCACTCCAGATGATGTCCTATCTGCAATCACCGTCTTCACTCCAGATAATGTCCTATTTGCATCACTATGGCTTCACTCCAGGTTGTTGATATTTATAATTTAAAATGTTCATTTTTCATTCTATGATTATATTAATCTGTGGATTATTTTATTCTGTGGTGTAGATTATGTGTATATATATATATAGGTATTTTCTTTGAGTGAGAGTGGTTGAGAATCTGTGTGGAGACGTATGAGTTTCTAAAACTCTTTTCATAGTAATTTGACTTCATTGTAATTAGTGTCTTCAATAAAGAAGCTTTTTTACTTATAATAGAAAATAATTATTAAGATTCTCCCAACAATTGGTAGCAGAGAGCGGTTGAATTTAAATTTATGCAAATCAAGATTAATTGAAAAATTTTTTAGAAAAAGGAAAAGATGCAAAATTTTAATTTATCTCCAATAGAAAAACTTTCAGACAAAAACTACTTGATCTGGGCAAATCGAATTGAAAGTGAATTACGGGGATTAAAATTATGGAGAAGAATTATAGAAGGAGAAGAGGTGGAAAAACCAATAGAAACAGACAAGAAATTTGATGAAAAAATGAAAATCTGGGAAGACTGGGATGACGACAATGCCATTGCAAGAAATTTAATGAATAGAACAATGAATGACACTCAAGTGCTGAAATACTCGAGCGAAAAAAGTGCCAAGAAATTATGGAATATAATTGGAGAGGAAATGGCATCAAAAAATAGACTTGCAGATGAAAAATAAAATAGAATTGTCAAAATTGAAAATGAACGAAGATGAAACGGTGGATGATTACTTGAATAGAGCCGTGATTATAAAAAGTAGAAGCATTCAAGCAGGAGATGAGATTAGAGATAGAGAATTAATTTGCTTCGTTTTGGAAGGGTTGAGAGTTGAATTTGATTTTGACATAAAAATTATAAAATCAGACAGAAAAAAATAATATGAACACTATAAGACAAATCCTGAAGGAAACAGAAGAAAAAATAAAACTTAGAAAAGAAGAAAAACGGCAAACAGAAATTGCATCTAAAGCTAGAGAAGGCCGATCGGGAAGACGAAATTTTGCTATCAAATGTTATAACTGTGGAAAGATGGGACACATTTCTAGAGAGTGCAGAGGCAAGATCAAATGTTTTAAATGTGGAGGATTTGGGCATAAATCGACAATATGTAAAAAGTATAGAAATGAATGTCATGCAAAGTATGAATATAATGGGCCTAGGAGAGGAGTAGACAGGAAAAATTATAGAGAGTCTACAAGTCATGTGATGGAGGCGAATGAAGACAATTACGAAGAGGAAGATCAAGGGAAAGAAAAAATAAGATGGACAATGAATTCTGGAGCCTCTAGCCATATGGTTAGTAAAAAAGAACTTTTTATAGAATATAAAGAAGAAGAAAGAATAATAGCAACAGCTGAAAAAGGTGAAGTGATGAAATCATCAGGAATTGGAGCTATAAGAATGAAATCGAATGTAAATGAGGGATTCATAAAATTTGAAAATGTTTTGCATGTGCCTGATTTGAGAGAAAATTTATTGTCAGTTGCAAAAATTATAGATCAAGATTTCAATGTGTTGTTCACAAAAAACAAAGCTGAAGTAATAGATAAAAATGGTGATGTCTTATATGAAGCAAAAAGATTAGGAGATAAATTTGAAGTTGAAGGAATCCTAAATATGGAAATCGCTAGAAAAGCAGAAATAGATGATATGCTATGGCATCAAAGACTTGCTCATGTAAATTTTCAAAAATTGAAAGAGATGTATGATAATTCAACTGTATTAGGATTAAAAAATTTACATAATAACAAAGCGAATTGCGAATCTTGTACATTAGGAAAAATTCATAGAAAATCTTACAAAAGTGTTCAATATAAACAATCTGAAAATATTTTGGATCTATGGCATACAGATATAGTTGGACCTTTAAATGATTCATTTGGATATAGGTATTTCATCACTATTGTTGATGACTATAGTAATTTTACTTTCGTTATACCTATTGCTAATAAATCTCAAACAGCAGATTCCATAATAAATTTGATTATCCAAGAAGAAAGACAGACTGGCAGGAAAGTAAAGAGAATTCGAAATGATAATGGTGGAGAGTATATTTCAAATTATTTCAAGAAGTGGTTATCTAGTAAGGGCATCAAACAAGAATTTACTACAGCTTATACTCCTGAAAGTAATGGAAAAGCCGAAAGATTCAATAGAACCATGGTTGAGTCAGCTAGAACCATGCTAATTGATTCTAAATTACCTTTAAAATTTTGGAGCGAAAGTGTTAAGGTGGCTGTTCATATAAATAATAGAATTAAAATCAAAGAAATGAATACAACTCCTTTCGAGATATACAAAGGATGGAAGCCAAACATTGTTTACTTAAAAAGGTTCGGAAGCGAAGCTTATGTTCATATTAGAAAAGAAAAGAGAAAGAAGATGGAACCAAAAGCTCATAAAGGGATCATGATGGGCTATAGTATGATAAGAAAAGGCTATAGAATATATTTACCGGAAATGGATGAAATTCATGAAGTATCAGACGTTAAATTTAATGAGGCTAAGTTAGGATATTATTTAATGAATAATAGAGGTAGAAATCTTGATGAAAATGAACTTTTCTTTTTTTGTAGAGAAGACCAAAATTTGATTTCTCACGGGAATGAAGACTATGGTGGTAATAGAGAAGACCAAGTAGAAAATTTTAACATCGATGATGAGCATATTCCTCAAGATGAAAATGATATAGATTTGAGTGAAATAGAGGAAATACCTCCTGATGAAATGATTACTCCACGTAGAAGAGGACCAGAACCAGGAATGACGAGAGAAATGAGAGAAGAACGAGATCTTCATCTGAGAGAAACCGAGGAAGAAGAACTCATAAAAAGGGGAGTGAGGAGATCTGAAAGATTAAGACTAATAAAGAATAAGGAAAATGTTTCTGATAGGGCTTTTGAAATTAAACGTCCGAAGGATTACCAAGAAGCACTGAATTCTGATGATAGAAAACAATGGATTAAAGCCATGGAAGATGAAGAAATTGAAGTTTTTGCATATCCCTTCAAAGGAAATGAAAGCGGACCATCTTACCAAGAGTGTGGATGCTGTCAAGATTAAGAACTGCCTAAGTGGTGGAGTTACTTTTTGAGGAATGAAAATTGAAATTTGAAGGGGAGATTTGTTGATATTTATAATTTAAAATGTTCATTTTTCATTCTATGATTATATTAATCTGTGGATTATTTTATTCTGTGGTGTAGATTATGTGTATATATATATATAGGTATTTTCTTTGAGTGAGAGTGGTTGAGAATCTGTGTGGAGACGTATGAGTTTCTAAAACTTTTTTCATAGTAATTTGACTTCATTGTAATTAGTGTCTTCAATAAAGAAGCTTTTTTTACTTATAATAGAAAATAATTATTAAGATTCTCCCAACACAGGTGATGTCCTATTTGCATCACTGCCTTCTATCCAGATGATATCCTATTTGCAATCACCGTCTTCACTCCAGATGATGTCCTATTTGCATCACTATGGCTTCACTCCAGATGTAGTCCTATTTACATCACTATGGCTTCACTCCAGATGAAGTCCTATTTACATCACTATAGCTTCACTCCAGATGATGTCCTATTAACCTCACTATGTCTTCACTCCAGATGATGTCCTATTTGCATCACTATGGCTTCACTCCAGATGAAGTCCTATTTATATCACTATAGCTTCACTCCAGATGATGTCCTATTTGCATCACTATGGCTTCACTCCAGATGTTGTTCTATTTACATCACTATGGCTTCACTCCAGATGATGTCCTATTTGCATCACTATGGCTTCACTCCAGATGATGTCCTATTTGCATCACTGCCTTCACTCCAGATGATATCCTATTTGCATCACTATGTCTTCACTCCAGATGATGTCCTATTTGCATCACTGCCTTCTATCCAGATGATATCCTATTTGCAATTACCGTCTTCACTCCAGATGATGTCCTATTTGCATCACTATGGCTTCACTCCAGATGATGTCCTATTTGTATCACTATGGCTTCACTCCAGATGTAGTCATATTTACATCACTATAGGTTCACTCCAGATGAAGTCCTATTTGCATCACTATGGCTTCACTCCAAATGTTGTCTTATTCACATCACTATGGCTTCACTCCAGATGTTGTTCTATTTACATCACTATAGCTTCACTCCAGATAATGTCCTATTTACATCACTATGGCTTCACTCCAGATGATGTCCTATTTGCATCACTATGGCTTCACTCCAGGATGATGTCCTATTTGCATCACTATGGCTTCACTCCAGGATGATATCTTATTTGCATCACTGTCTTCACTTCATATAATGGTTTATTAATATTAAACTGAACCTAACTGTGCTTTACAATATCGAAATCATTTTTAAGAATACGAGAGTAAGTGAAAAGTAATAATAGCCTGATAAAGAAATAATCTGAAATACAAATTTAAGGACATTTTAGGTTTTCTACATAATGTCCTTTGACTTCAACACACTTGGTCCAGTGTTTCTCCAATATCAGTAATCCGTCCCGGCAATGTGTAACTAGAAATCTGTTAAAATATTCATCTACAGCCCTCTCAACCTCTTAATTGGACGCGAAGCTCTTTCCAGAAACAAATATCTTTAGGTGTGGTAAAATTCGAAGTCTTTGGATGCCAAATCAGGAGAATAGAGAGGATGGCCGAGCAAATTGTATCTCAAATCTCGTAGTTTTCCCATTGCCAACACACTTTTGTTAGCAGATGCGTTGTCTTAGTGAAAAATATGAGAAATCCTCCTAGAGACAAACCCTTCTAATATTTTTTTCATCGCAGTAAGGACAGTAGAAATGTGTTTTATTTGAATAGAATCATTCGTTATTTAAAATCTATCATTTCTTATATAAATGGCGCGTTATTATCTTATGTTGTTGTTGTCGTGTTCACATTGTAAAACAGGTACCGTTGCCACGTTAGTCACCTTGGACCAGAATTTGGTCAAATATTCCAAGGGTCCAGGGGTGTGGTCGCACTTCTCCCCCCGTTATTATCTTATGTTTAATATATATATGCAGATATAGATTTTTAAAATGTTTATGAAAATATTATTTGTAATATACATATGTTTTTTTTTAATCAATATGTCTTTATTTTATATTTTTCGGACATATATGTAGTGCACGCGCGCTCTACCCCTAAATATATATATTTAATTGAAAAGGTACAAAACACAACACATATACAAAACACAAATATATTGGATCAAAATATAATTTATTTTATCAATATATCAGTTGGCTGAACGCCAACCTTTTTCAAGGTATTATAACATAGACACACATTAAATATGTTATAATACATTGAAAAAGGTTGGCGTTCAGTCAACTGAAATATAGAAAAAATATTCTTTTAAAATCCAAATTGTATTTTTATAAGAAATTTGAACTATTTTTGACGCGTATAATTCTTTTTAAAATAAAACAATTTTCTACTGCCCTTACTACAATGATAAAATAATGGGAGGGCCTGGCTCATTAGTGGTAACCCTCCCAGCGGTTTCGCCAGTTTAATCTACCATACTGCTGTAATATCGCATTTTCGGTTTTCCTTTTATAGTGATACTGAAGTTAGATTCTTGGAAGGGATATTTCAAATTAACTATGGACATAAATAAGCTTTGAGGACCTTAGAATTACATATAATGATAAATATATTATTTGCTTCGAGCATTTCTCTTCCGCAAATTGAAAGTAGAATTTTTTTAAAACACATTATCAATATGATGCATTAATTAAAGATCTATTAATGGATTGCTCTATTTTGTTTGTAATATATGTTTTTTAATATATATATATGTCTTTTTTTTTCGAACATATATGCAGTGCGCTTCACATATATATATGTAAATATTTGCTATCTTATTTTATAAAAAAACTAAGAGATTTCCTATAGATTTATGTTGTTTTCAGAGGGTGTTTGAAAAGGTTTAGTATAAGGCTATATGTGATATCAGTTCGTATAAAGGATATCGTATAGCCGAGCTATAGGGTGACAGATGGAATTGTCAATGGAGGAAGGCCGGGATAATTCCTGTGTGGCAGCCCCAGGGCATTATGGGAGATTTGGGAGGTCTAAATGATGCGGTGATAGAGTTGGGGCAATTAATGGAGATAAAAATGTAGGCGCCAAAGTTTCATTTAATTAGGGTTACCCCGCTAATAAACACATAATTACCGTAATGAAGTCGATAATTAATGAAGCGTAATTGGGAGAGAGAGAATGAGCTGATGGGGTGGATGACTTGGGGGGATGGGATCGTTCAGAGGCTAGCTAGCTCCCACCATTCCACGTCTTACAGAGGCTAGCTAGCCTCCGCCATTCCACGTCTTACAGAGGCTAGCTAGTCCCCGCCATTCCACGTCTTACAGAGGCTAGCTAGCCCCCGCCATTCCACGTCTTACAGAGGCTAGCTAGTCCTCGTGCCATTCCACGTCTTTACAGAAGCTAGCTAGCTCTCACCAATCCACGTCTTACAGAGGCTAGCTAGCCCTCGCGCCATTTCACGTCTTACAGAGGCTAACTAGCCCTCGCGCCATTCCAGGTCTTACAGAGGCTAGCTAGCCCTCACCATTCCACGTCTTAAATCAGAACTGTTTTGGGAGTCTTTCTACGTTTTGAGTTTGTTGTGAATTTTGGGTCCATTTATATCTTAAGTCAGTTTAGTATTTAAGGTCTTTCGATATCTAAATTTATTTGTGAATTAGAGGTCGTTTGGAGTCATAAGTCTGTTGTTGATGTTAAGTCCTCCCTTCTTAAATCAGAACTCAACTCTTGGAGTCATTTCATGTTCTGATTCTCAACACTGAATCTTAAAATCAATTATATATATATATATATATGTCATAATTTGTACATAACTGAATGTAAGCCCACCACAATATGTATGCAATGTATAATCTAAAGATTTTAATAAAAACAAGGCTTAGAAATCCGGGAGAAACGTTTAGAGAGAAAGGCCATCAAAGAGGAAACAGTCATTAGCAGGTTTTATTATCCAGGAACTCATAAAACTGAGTTCAAGGACCTTCATTTCCGGGATCATGTCAGAACAAGACAAGAACAAAAGATTTAGCATAGACCCAGAGTCCAGGAGGATTAGCTAGGAACCAATGGAAAGCTTACACGAGACAACCACCAGTCAATCAAAACCCTGAGATGGTTTCGTGTTAAATCGCGAACTCAGTTTAGTTAGTCAGGAGCTCGCCGCCATAGAGACCAGTCAGGAGCTCGCCGCCGTTGAGACCAGTTTGGAGCCAACACCCATCTTCTCAACCATCAGATAAGTCCAATCCTCAATAATGTGAACAGCCATAGATTAGTCAAATCCGCAAACTAGCTTCAACCCCTTTCTCCCTTGATCGTTGGCCTATTTCAATTCAACTCTGTGTCCTCGTTATTTTCCCTTGTAAATACCTTATCACTTCAGCAAATACGACTGCGCCCACCACAATCAATCAATCAATCAACAACTCAACCCATCTCCAAAAAGGTAATGGTCCCAACGTTACATATATATGTGTATTCTATATATATGTATGTATGTATATAAGGTTTGCGTTCAGCCAACTGAATTATTGGCATATAAATCTTTTATTCAATACAATATATGTATTTTTATTATCTAATGAATTAAGTATGGATTTCTCTATTTTCAGAACAATTCTATATATATATATATACCAGTAGTTATATCTCTACCTTTTAAAGTGTATTAAGACAATTCACTTGTCTGAATTTCCAAAAACTGGTGTGTTGTGTCTCATTCTTTATAAATTCTATTACGTTTTGTGCTGAGGTGATGGACCAAATGCATTGTTTTAATGCATTTTTGAAGGGAGAGGTGCAAATATTGGTACATGAATACCATCCTACGTAACTCTCTCTCTCTCTATATTGAATTCTATATATATATTAAGATTATAATTTTTTTGTGTGTTTGATTGTTGAAAAGAGGTGCAGTCGTGAAAAGTAAAGATAATCATTTACCTTTCAAGTAGATTTCATTTTGAATTACTTGAAGTAAAATTACACATAAAATTATTTATATCACAGTAATATAAAATTCAGAAAATGAATTCTATATTCGTTATTTTAAAAATAGGTAGGGTTAACATTACATATTTACAACAATAATAATTAAAGTGGTATGTTTTTTGAATCTATGGTCAAAAATATATAACAGTCAATGAATGAAAATGAAAAATATGTTTTTTAAAAAATAAAATATTTGTATTTTAGATTATATAATATATATATGTAGTAATCCCGTTGTGGAATGTGCTAGGCAGTCGTGGTCGTGGGTGAGTGATGGGATTCCCGCACTGGGACAGCAAGAGACAGAGGCAGGTCTTGATGGTAACTCCAAGAAGGTAGAGGCAGACCACGGACGAAGGCAGACAGACCACGGGCGTCACGGATGCCCTACATCGCGGATAGGGGTGAGAAACCCGACCGTATGACGGCGTCGCTCTGAGAACAACTAACCAACTCTGTCCCATTTTGGGGGACCTTATATATTGGCCTCTGACGAGTTCTGATTGGATCCCGTAATCACGCCACCTGTCAAGCGCTGGGTTATTAATTATGTCTGGCCACGTGTCGGCCACCTGCTGACGGGGGAATGAACTCATTAGCATAAACACCTGTTAGTCTGGGTTGTTTATCATGTCTGGCCTTTGTCGTCTGGACTATGGCGTCGTCTGATCTACCTTTACCTCTTTGCTTTATTTGTCACTTCTATTGTTCGATACATATTTTTATATACAGATATGGGGTTATATAATAAATATTAGAAGAAGGTTTTGCTCTATCTACCTTAAAATATACTACAGAATGTGTCCCCGGTGATGAAGGTTTGGTTGGGGGAATGACATGTAATGAATGATAACCTAACAAACCTATTATAAAAAATAAAAGAAATAATTTGTATACAAATTAGTTAAAATTATTATGAAGTTACAAGTTAAAAAGAGAAAGATGTTGTAAGGGTGGTGTATCAATAAAAACGTACAAAATGAATGATAAAAGATTAAGAGAAGGTATATAATACAAAATGGTAACTATGGTAAAATGAATCGTACAAGGAAAAATATCTTATTGTATTAAAGATGAGAGAAAAAATTAAGTTAGTTTATTAACTGAACGTATAATGTGACGCTAAGGTTGAAAAAGGTAAAGGGGGTATCTGAGCATGTTTCTGCAAAAGTAGTATCCCAAGCATCCTGCAATGCAATGCGAACTTGTATAAGTGAGGCATTGTTTTCATTAACAGAAGGCCCAAGATATTCCGTCTGCATCATTAGCTCAGATAGTGAAAAGAAGTGGGAAGATTGATGGAGGTAAAAGGGAGAGGTAGAGGTAAGAGGGATCCCTGTTGTCCATAATGATTGTGCCCGGTTGAATTGTGAAAAAAAAGTGAAAAGTTGAAAAAATGATGAATTGATATGATGCGTCGGGCGATGAGAAAAAAAAAATAAAAATATCGCGCTGGATATCCTGAACTCATTATCGGGAATGGTATAGCGAGGAAGGATTGTTCCAGTCGGATTAATCAATGAAAAAAAAACAAAAATGTTCGGCGAACTGGAATCCCTTGGAAGGTTGGAGGTTTGAAGGATGCGGAAAAGGAGAGGTGGGTGTAAGAGAATTATTGCTGTCAATTTGATTGTGTCCGGCTTGTGTGGTGAAAAGAAAAAGTTGAAAAATGAAAAAATGATGAGCCGGACGATGAGAGAAAACAAATAAAAAACTAACTGGGTCTCCTGAGCTCACTATAGGGAATGATATAGCGAGGAAGGGTCTTCTAGTTAGTTTAATCACTAAAAAAAAAAAGAAAATGGCTGACGAACAATAAACTCTTGATGGAGGGAAAGGTTGGGAGGAAAGGTTCATGGGATAGAGTTAAGAGGTTGTAAGGGAAGCGTCAAAAATAACATTTTGAAAATCTATTAAGAAAAATAAAATGATAAATGTTTTATCTATTTAAGAAATATTATAAATATTGTTAGGTGTAGGTTTTTTAAGACGGTGCCTAAAATAGTTGAAGTTGTAAATTGCTAAGTCTGAACATGATGAGAAAAAGGGAAAATAAAATATTAAAGGTAATAATATATAAAGGGTTGATTGGTATTTGATGGCATTAATTTTGCTGGTTAATAAACAAAATGATATTATCGATTAATATTGAAATTCTTTATCTACATCTGTAAGTTAAAAAACAAAGTCCAACACCACAAAACTAGTAAAACTGTAAGTCTATTTACAAATAAATGAGAGAAAAGCTAGCAAACCTATTAAATGGGAAATAATTTGGGGCACAAATTAGTTACTAGAATAAAAATAAAGATAAAGGGGAGTAATGGTGACACACTGATATAATATTATAAAACTACAAAATATATAAGAGGAGTACATAGGAAGGATAAATTTAAAGTAAACACACAGAATAGCGAAAGTAAATATTTGGGAAAGTTGGTATACTAGTTACAGTTTTTTGTTACTTAAGGTGTCTTGAATATTTACAACATAGTTTCAGGGATGTAATACAGGAAGGAGGAGAAGTAGAGGTAATAAAAGTAAAATAAAATATAAAAGAAATTTGACTTAAGCAAAAGGTTTGCGATAGGTAGTGACGCAGTGAGGAATAAAGGAAGAAGGTCTGAATTGGTTTCTGCAAAGGACATCTCAGGAGTCCTGCCCTGCAATACGAGCTTAGAAGCGAGGTATTGTTTTCAGGGGTCAGCAATCTCAAGATGCTCTGTAAGTAGCATTAGATCAGATAGGCAAAAGGCGTGAAGATCGAAGGAGAGGTAGGTAATGGGAGAATATGGGAAAGAAATTTTTTTCTGAGAGAGGTTAAATAGAGATGGTGGCTCAAGAGCTGCGCTGCTGTCGGTGAATGAGCTCGATCAGATGAAAAACGAAAAATGAGTGGGCGCATCGTGCTGATGGTGGCCTGAGTCGAGCGTTAGAGAAAAAAAAATATCTCGCTGGTTACCCAAGCTCTCCGTGTGGAGTTAACATAGGGAGGAAGAGTGTACCAGGTCGATGAATCATTAAAAAATAAAAATTAAAAAATGTTGACGATCAGGCGTCTCAGGAACCGTTGAAGAGGTTAGAGGATGAAGGTAGATTGTGAAAACAGGGCTCGACTGTTGCCATTGATTGATTGAACCCGGGTTTGAGGAAAAAAGAATGAAATAAAGAGTGCTGGGACGGCGACCTGGGTGTAAATAAAAAAAGTCGGCAAACAGGAACTCTGCGATGGACGAGGGGTGGTTAGAACGAAGGCATAGACGGCCAATGGAAAATGATCAAGAGACGAGAGAAGTATGGAAGGCCTATAATTGAATGATTGACAGGTAAGAGTGTTGAAGTAGGAAGGGCTATCTGCTAATGGTGAGTACAAGGTCATTCCACCCCTTTAGAAGTAGGGAGGGAACGACGAAGTAGAAAAAAAAAACAATTAGGGGAAGATCAGTGCGTCCTTGATTTGTTTGTCGTTGGGATGAAGATTGGAATATTGTCGTGGCGATGGACGCCGTTTTGGGGATTTAATTTGTCTTTAATTGATTTAATTTAATATCGATTTTAGAGATGATGGGGCCCTCTTCATTATAATATTGTAATTTATAGGTGTATTTGTAATTGTGGGAAAAATGGGACGCACATTTTGAGATGAGATAATTTAAAATTGATATTTATAAAAATACAAATCTAGGACTAGTTTTCAAAACTTCTAAATATTGAGAAATATCAATTGAAATAGCAATATGTTAAGTAAAATAAAGAGCGTAATAAATTTAATTATTAATACTATGGCCATAAATAAGGTATCAAAAAAAAAACACAAATAAGTTTAGAAAATATGATTCGAGTAATTAAAATATAATACGATTTTTTTAATGTAAAATTGAAAGTTACATATTTGGATAATGCCATTTTAGGTGCATTTACGAAAGGCATGTAAGATTAGTAAATTGGCAAAAATGCGTGATTGAAAATTTTTAATAATAAAATTGAAAATGATGAATTAAAATTTATAATTTGATTAAAATAAAGTAAACATGATAATTGAGAGTGTAAAAGTTTTAAAATTTGAATAAAAATGATATAAGAAAGGTTATAATTGATTTTAAAATGTTTAAAGTGAAAATATAAAATTTATGGGGAAAATGGCAGAAACAAAGTTTAAAGTACCTTGAAATGGCTGATGCTGGCTGGAGTTGATCTCTGGAGATGGCTGTATGGAAGAAGGCTGATTGTTGCGTGGGATCCGTCGAAAAGGGAGATGATGGCTTCCTCCGCACGAGGCACGGCTAGTCCCCGAATGGCGTCTGTTAGGCGGCTAACTAGGTCTTCGTAGTGGGGCTGCATGTTGGTGAGGGCATCCGCGACGTACTCGTCTTCTGCCTCCGTCATCCTCTGCAGGTTGCTGTTCTCAGTCATCCTGTCGACTTTAACGGGTTCTGTAGTAATCCCGTTGTGGAATGTGCTAGGCAGTCGTGGTCGTGGGTGAGTGATGGGATTCCCGCACTGGGACAGCAAGAGACAGAGGCAGGTCTTGATGGTAACTCCAAGAAGGTAGAGGCAGACCACGGACGAAGGCAGACAGACCACGGGCGTCACGGAAGCCCTACATCGCGGATAGGGGTGAGAAACCCGACCGTATGACGGCGTCGCTCTGAAAACAACTAACCAACTCTGTCCCATTTTGGGGGACCTTATATATTGGCCTCTGACGAGTTCTGATTGGATCCCGTAATCACGCCACCTGTCAAGCGCTGGGTTATTAATTATGTCTGGCCACGTGTCGGCCACCTGCTGACGGGGGAATGAACTCATTAGCATAAACACCTGTTAGTCTGGGTTGTTTATCATGTCTGGCCTTTGTCGTCTGGACTATGGCGTCGTCTGATCTACCTTTACCTCTTTGCTTTATTTGTCACTTCTATTGTTCGATACATATTTTTATATACAGATATGGGGTTATATAATAAATATTAGAAGAAGGTTGTGCTCTATCTACCTTAAAATATACTACATATATATATATATGTCGTATCCGTCGTTGTCGAATGGAAGGGCGCGACCGTTGTGCATGAAAGCTTCGAAAAAGAACTTCCACACTCGTGGGGGCGCGCACGCGGCGGCGTGCCGTAGCATTCTCCCGCGCGCTGGCTCCCACATTTATTTTGTATAGTGTATTTATGGATGGATTAATTTGTATTTATAATTTAACATTCTAATTATGGCGAAAATAAATTATATATCTTTGGCATTAGGCAAATTCTGACATATATATTTATTAAATCCCGGATTTCCATCCGAAGTGGATACATTTTTATAAAATGTAAACATTTTCTACTCAATATTTAAATATATGCAAATATAATAATGAATCTGTGTTACCCGAGTTCTGACCGAGTGACCAACAAAGAATGTTTTAAAACGACATTTGAAAATTATCCCGCATATGTTTCTTTTAAACAAAAAATCGAAATTTATTTTTAAGGAGAAATAACGATTATTTCTAACCTTAGAGATGAGGTATGAAAAGATGAATTGTGAATAGTAATGATAAACGGAACAATAAAAGTGTTCAGGGATGGGAATCGAACCCACAGTGTTCCGCTTACCGGGTAGATGCCATGTCCACTAGGCTTTTAACAAAGATTTATTTTTT
>CP092874.1:33157175-33182416 GCA_030710605.1 Cordylochernes scorpioides
TAAATATTTCATATTAAATTCAATACAATAATAACCTTTGTTATTTATTTTTCTATATATATTTTGTTTTCTTCAAAACAAAGATATAGAGGTAGTATTTTATTAGGTTTATATTATCGAAAAAGCAGAAGAAAACTGCCAATTCCGTAAAATTTTCGATGTTTTTGTTAATTTAAAAAAAACTTAGTTAAAAAAAAATAATAAAATATTTCGTCATCTTTTCTCAAAATAAAATATTAGAACTATATATTTTTTTTCTAATAAAAATGGCGGGAAGTTTGATTTTCGTCTGCTATCTTTTCGTACAATTTGACTAGTCACCTCATATTTTTTTTCTTTTCTTTTTAAGATATTATTTTTATTGATTTTTTTACCTTTCTTTGGTATTTTTTTATCAAAGAATCGGTTTGTATCTTTCTTTTTATATATAAAGAAAGAGAAAATAAAAACTAAAGATTTTCCTTTTTTTATACAGACGATACTTTTGAACTTTTTTTTCTTCTGCCATTCCACCGTAAAAAAATATTTTCTATAAATAAAATCAATATATTTTATTTTCTACATCATGGTCTTTCACTTTATCTTCTGATTATTCAATATAAAGCCATTTTTCATTTATTTTTTTATATTTTCATTTTTTTATCTCTAGGTTGTTAAGCCAATTGAAATAAATATTCGTTTGATATATAAATATTTTCCCTACGGAAATAAAAAAAGATTGGAAATATCGTTTGGAATATTAAAAGTAGATTTTTTATTTATTTGAGTAGACTTGGTAAAAATGTTTAAACATTTCATGAAATTTAAATTATATATAAAAAAAGTAATATTTCGTATAAAGAATTATTAAATAGATATGAAAATAAATAGATCATATTTGGCGATATTTATTCATCTAAAATCTAATTTTTTTGACCGTTAAAATTTTCAGAAATCAGGTGCTTCACTATAATTATATATTATCAAGTAAACATTTAAGAGAAAAACACAAATTTTACTCTTATATCAGTGGAAAACCAGTTTTTTTTTAATAAACATACCAAAATAGCTCTAAATTTCTGTTCTTATCTGTGATGTTCACTAATATTCATTATAGGGTAATTAAATCGTTAACTAACTGACAAATATGTTAATAATTTCTATTATAAAATCTAAAATCATATTAATAATTACTGTAAATAAGCTCCCAAACTTGTGTATGCATGCAAATATCCTAGACGGATATCGCGTGTTTTGTAAATGATAATAAATAAATAAAATACCAAAATAGTAGTATATTAATTAACGCAAAAAATAATAAATAAAATAAATTGTACAAAATATGTTTTCATTAATTGTTTAGAATATTAAATCTAATGTTTCTATATAAAATCATTTATACTCATTGTGTCAAATTATCATCGCAATAAGGACACTAGAATTTTGTATTTTGTGTATGAAAGAAAAATTCGTGTTTAAATCCTTTCATTTTATATATAGGTTTTTAACTTTTAATTAGACAATTTTGATTTATATTTAGATATTTTTCATTTTATTTTAGACATTTTTCATTTTAATTTAGACACATGAACTTTTAATAGAAATGTCCATGTGTCTAAATTAAAATGAAAAATATCTAATTTAAAGTGAAAAATGTCTAAATTAAAATGGAAAATGTCTAAATTAAAATTGAAAATGTCTAAATAAAAATGAAAGTGTCTAAATTAAAATGAAAAATATCTAAATATAAATTAAAATTGTCTAATTAAAAGTTAAAAACCTATATATAGATGGTGTGTTATTGCTTTATGTTAAATTGACTTTTGTTCATTATTTGTTTGAAGGATGAAGGGCAATTATTAAAAAAATGTATGACAAAAATATGGAAATAAAAATATTCGACAATATTTTGAAAAAAAAAATATTTTTTATATAATATATATTTCTTTTTACTTGAACATTAAAAGCTACATTCTTAAACCTTTATTTACCAGCAGACCGCGTTTATATAAATTACCATTAATATCTGACCTGAATTTACAAGTATGCAAAGACAGTCAATAGATAGCGCATATTTTTTTTATGTTGAAAAAATGTGAGAACCCTTTTAAAAAAAGAAAAGCATTCTTATCATCAAAAAGAAAGAGTTTAATGAAAACACAATCCCTTGTATCAAAATTAGAGTGAAAACATCAAACTTTCAAGGATATAAGTTTCAGAAAAATGTCTTTTTTTTTTCAAATCTTAATTCATATTTCTACCTTTCGGACGGATGAAAGCTCTTTTACAAGAGTCAAAATACGATACAATAAATCTCCAATAAAACACACGGGTTATAAACAGATATACAATTTTACATAATAATATTATTTACTTTTAATGGTATTTGTTTTATAACACACACACCAATTTAAAATTCGGCAAAAGTTATTAAACCTTATTAGTTTGGTATTTTTGAATGTCTATAATAAATTTCTTTTTTATTCTTTTTATATATAACACTTTATATATTTAGTGTGTGTGAAATGATTATATATATATTATACTAGCGGATGTGTACCCGGCTTCGCCCGGGTTTTATCCGAGTGAAAGTTTGCCTAACGAATATTATATATTATGAAGTATAATAAACAATTTTAAAGATTAGTTTTAATTATTAATCAAGATTGTGTGTGAATATGTGAGAAAGATGTAATATCGTTGTTGTTTTCTTGGCCGACTGTTTTACATATGGTGTTATCTTAAAATTGCTTGTTTTGAATATTTTTTAGATTGAGTTGAATGAATTGCTGAATTTTTTTTTTGTATTTATATATAAATAAAATTAACTCTGTTGATTTTTTTTTTGTATTTAATCGATAACAGCGAAGTTACGCATGTTAATGTTAGGGAAAAATATTTTGATGTTAAGCAAAACCTGCTCCATCTCGTTTTACATAAATGTTGAAAATTTGGTCGAAATTGATGCATTGTAACGAAAGTTTTTAGTGAACAACACTTATGAAATTTGCATTTTATTAATATAGATATAATATAAATGAGTTTTAAAAATTGTTTTTAAAAAAATGCATCGGCCGGGAATCGAACCCTGGCCGCCCGCGTGGCAGGCGAGCATTCTACCACTGAACCACCGATGCTTTAAAAAAATCAAATTCATTTATCGTCGCGACCAGTGCTGCGCCCTAGCGGTAAAAGACTGGAACTAACGCTTTTTGGTTTTTTTATTTTTTTAAAAAAGCACATTAACTTTTTTAGTTTTTTGAATAGCCTATATGTTAAACGAAATCTTCAGCTACCTACATGCGAAATTCCATAATGATTGAGTCAGTAGATTTTGCGTGATGTGATAACAAACATCGATTTCGCATTTCATTTTTATATATATAAGGATTTGAAAAATATAAGATTTCTGTTGTTTTTTGATCATGTTGAGGATTATGGTAATGGAAATGCAGTCGTGGTTGAATCTTGAAAGTATGATTACTAAAAATAGTTTTGAGATAAGATATTGTTTTAATTGAGCTTTAAGATTATATAATAAACATAATTTGGTAAAAGCACTGCCTGGCATAAGGCGAGTAGAATAAGGAAAACAAAAGATTATTTACATAATGTACAAAGGTTTTAGCTGGCCATTGGGATAAAACAACAACGAGTTTTTATAGGGGAAGAGTGACCTCTGGCGGTCGATTTAACAGAGTATTTAGATCTATGAAATATATATTTTTTTAAATAGAATAATATTTTAATATAACATATATATTCTCTAAAATATTGTGTTAAAATGCTTTTCTATATAATTTCATACAAAATGTGGAAGGGAAAAATTTCAATGAATTCCATAAAACACACGATACAATTTTTTAAAAATTCAAGAAACTTCCTCCTGGAAGCCACATGCTTATCAACTTAATTAAAAACAAAATATTCCCATATTCCTAATAATGTTAAGGTTGAAGGAATAGATTCAAGGAATTGGTTGTTGAATAAAGTCCCAACAATGAAGCTAGGGATAAGAATTTATTGCTAACCTCAAGGGATCCAAATGTGCAGAAGCACTTAGGAGAGCAATGTGGGGATCCACTTTAAAATCAAAACTCCCATATTGAAAGTTTTCTAAAGCCGTCCTGAGGAGAATTGGAGTCGAACTTTCGATAGAGAATCAATAGAACAAATAGCCTTAGTAAAAGAGGTTTAAAATTTAAATAAATTAGAAATTTACACCTTTTTGTGAATAGTAAAATTGTATTTTTAGGAATAATTTGCTAATAAAAAATGTTTATTGTTTAGGATAGTAAATGAGGAAGTTAATCCTGTTTGTTATGAACCTTAATCTAAGTTCAAACCTGTATTGAGAAAAATATATTTTTAAAATTCATAATTGCATATAAATATACCTTAATACTCTGTCCCATTATTTGCATATACCCATTTTTGGAAGTGAGCATATGCAAATATACGAAGCCCTTTTTATATTGTAAGTAGGAATTGTAAGGTTATTTACTTATGTGTTCACATTTGGTTATCTCGTGTGTCTTCAATAAAGGTCACTGTAATATCTTACAGAGTAATTATCTGAATCCCGATATACATGCTAAAAGGTACGAACTACTTAAGTTTTGTTTGTAAGTCTTTAATAAAGGTCACTGTAATATCGTTCAGAGTTATTGTCTGAATCCCGATATACATGCTAAAAGGTACAACTTCCTTAAGTTTTGTTTGTAAGTCTTCAATAAAGGTCACTGTAATATCTTTCAGAATTATTGTTCGAATACCGATATATATGCTAAAAGGTACAACTTCCTTAACTTTTTTTGTAAGTCTTCAATAAAAGTCACTGTAATATCTTTCAGAGTTATTGTCTGAATCCCGATATACATGCTAAAAGCTACAACTTCCTTAACTTTTGTTTGTAAGTCTTCAATAAAGGTCACTGTAATATCTTTCAGAGTTATTGTCTCAATCCCGATATACATGCTAAAAGGTACAACTTCCTTAAGTTTTGTTTTAAAGTCTTCAATAAAAGACACTGTAATATCTTTCAGAGTTGTTGTCTTAATCCCGATATACATGCTAAAAGGTACAACTTCCTTAACTTTTGTTTGTAAGTCTTCAATAAAGGTCACTGTAATATTTTTCAGAGTTGTTGTCTTAATCCCGATATACATGCTAAAAGGTACAACTTCCTTAACTTTTGTTTGTAAGTCTTTAATAAAGGTCACTGTAATATCTTTCAGAGTTATTGTCTCAATCCCGATATACATGCTAAAAGCTACAACTTCCTTAACTTTTGTTTGTAAGTCTTCAATAAAGGTCACTGTAATATCTTTCAGAGTTATTGTCTCAATCCCGATATACATGCTAAAAGGTACAACTTCCTTAAGTTTTATTTGTAAGTCTTCAATAAAAGACACTGTAATATCTTTCAGAGTTATTGTCTCAATCCCGATATACATGCTAAAAGGTACAACTTCCTTAACTTTTGTTTGTAAGTCTTCAATAAAGGTCACTGTAATATCTTTCAGAGTTATTGTCTTAATCCCGATATACATGCTAAAAGGTACAACTTCCTTAACTTTTGTTTGTAAGTCTTCAATAAAGGTCACTGTAATATCTTTCAGAGTTATTGTCTTAATCCCGATATACATGCTAAAAGGTACAACTTCCTTAAGTTTTGTTTGTAAGTCTTCAATAAAAGACACTGTAATATTTTTCAGAGTTGTTGTCTTAATCCCGATATACATGCTAAAAGGTACAACTTCCTTAACTTTTGTTTGTAAGTCTTTAATAAAGGTCACTGTAATATCTTTCAGAGTTATTGTCTTAATCCCGATATACATGCTAAAAGGTACAACTTCCTTAAGTTTTGTTTGTAAGTCTTCAATAAAGGGCACTGTAATATCTTTCAGAGTTATTATCTCAATCCCGATATACATGCTAAAAGGTACAACTTCCTTAACTTTTGTTTGTAAGTCTTCAATAAAGGTCACTGTAATATCTTTCAGAGTTATTGTCTTAATCCCGATATACATGCTAAAAGGTACAACTTCCTTAAGTTTTGTTTGTAAGTCTTCAATAAAGGGCACTGTAATATCTTTCAGAGTTATTGTCTGAATCCCGATATACATGCTGAAAGGTACAACTTCCTTAACTTTTGTTTGTAAGTTTCCAATAAAGGTCACTGTAATATCTTTCAGAGTTATTGTCTCAATCCCGATATACATGCTAAAAGGTACAACTTCCTTAAGTTTTGCTTGTAAGTCTTCAATAAAGGTCACTGTAATATCTTTCAGAGTTATTGTCTGAATCCCGATATACATGCTGAAAGGTACAACTTCCTTAAGTTTTGTTTGTAAGTCTCCAATAAAGGTCACTGTAATATCTTTCAGAGTTATTGTCTCAATCCCGATATACATGCTGAAAGGTACAACTTCCTTAAGTTTTGTTTGTAAGTATTCAATAAAGGTCATTGTAATATCTTTCAGAGTTATTGTCTGAATCCCGATATATGTACATGCTAAAAGGTACAACTTCCTTAAGTTTTGTTTGTAAGTCTTCAATAAAGGTCACTGTAATATCTTTCAGAGTTGTTGTCTGAATCCCGATATACATGCTAAAAGGTACAACTTTCTTAAGTTTTGTTTGTAAGTCTTCAATAAAGGTCACTGTAATATCTTTCAGAGTTATTGTCTGAATCCCGATATACATGCTAAAAGGTACAACTTCCTTAACTTTTGTCTATGAGTGTATATAAAGAAAAAAAAACTATCAATCACGAATGTTTATTTTACATATAAAATGAACTTTCTACACGTAGTGCGATGTCAAATGGCGGGACGGCTTGGCCAATTAGTGGTGACCTTCCCAGCGGTTTCAAAAATTTAATCTACCAGACTGTTTTTCAGAGCTTAAATATACCAAGCCAAAAGAGGTCTTCCAGTATTTTTCATCGCAGTAAAGACACTAGAAATATTTTTATTTGTAAAATAAACATTAGTGCTTAATAGTTTATTTCTTATATCCAGCATTGTTTAAAATGCAAAGCGCAGATGGTGCCAATATGATATCCTTATGCAACCATATTACCCTATATTTTAATCTCATATCAAAAAGAATAATAAACCAGATTGTTACCATTACACATGGGAAGGTAGCTAGTTGAAATAAACTTTAACTAATACTCAGAATCTAAGAAACCAAAATACCAATATCTTAATTGGTATAAAATACACCATGTTTTCCCTAAATGAAAATTGCTTTCATTATAAATCCTACACTTACATTGGCAACGATGTCAAAATACATTTGAACATATAATTCTATTATATAAAAGGGCGTACCTGAATCTGTAATGTAAAAAAAAAAATTTTTCTCAAAATATTTCGAGAGATTGCTCCCTCTTTATCAATATATTGCACAGATAAAAGAGGGAGAAATCTCTCGAAATATTTTTAGAAAAAAAAATATTCTTTACAGATTCAGGTACGCCCTTTTATATAAACTTAATTGATGGATCGCCTTGTGACATAAAATATAATTGTATTGTTAGAATTATTTTTTAGGCCACAATTCTGGTATTGTGGCTCATGCTTTATCATCACTAGTAAAGTTTTTTACTTGGGTAATGCACAGCGCTATCGTTCTGATGTATAATTAAAGGGAGAGGTGCTTCATATATATAATATACTAGACTGGTGACCCGGGCTTCGCCCCGGGATTGACCCGTGTGCATATCTACCCGAGTGATATATATTTAGATAAGATTTTTTAAAATAATTGTTTGTTATTAGCATTATCTATTTGTTTGCATCAGCATAATTTAATCTAATTCTTTGATAGAAAGCGCTGTTCGTGAGCTAAGTAGAATAATTTGAATATATAGTTTTAATAATTGATTTATATATTTTTTTAAAATAGCCTATCGTCTTCCCCGTATTATTTTACCTATGTATGGAAATTTGGTTTGAATTAGTGAACTATTGCGAATTTGTATACCGGACATACAAACAAACAAACAAACAAACATTGATTTATATATATAGATATAGTGACCTTTATAGTTTTAAAATAGATTTAACAATATACATTTTCATCTAATTTATATATGAAGCTTATATGTATATATAGAGGTAGGTACATATGGTGCTTTGTATATTCGCCCGCTGAATGACTCTCTACTATCACATGACCTTAAACAGCGAATCAGCGTTAAGGTAGTATCTAAGTAGAAGTTTCTATTTTGTTTAATAGTGTTTGAAGTTTCTATGTTAATTTTGAAATTATTCTTATTTTTTAATTGATAGAAGCATTTTTTCTGGCAGACATATTCAATTTTTTATCATCATTTTTGGATATAGTGTTTTTTTTAGTTAGTTATCAAATCATTTTTTAATTGTAGTTTTTGTTTTGTTGTGTTTTCCTTTTTAAGCAATAAAATATATAGAACTAAGGTGTAATATTCAATTCAAGCCTATGGAACCAACATCGATTCATTTTTAAAACAAAGCAAAATCATAAGCTTATACAACTTTTTCATAAAAATAGTTATATCAAAGTATTAAATAAACAGACATATGTTTGAATCTAAATTTTTCCTTTATGTCGTTGTTGCATGTTAAATATGTTTTAAAATTATTTTTGTGTCATTTCTCCCCCTTTTAAAATCAAATTTTAAAGTTGCATATATGAATATTATTAGCATATATATTTATTGCCACGTGGAAAATTAGGGAAGACGAACTTCAGGATGAGACAGCAATTTATTTCGGGCAAAAACAAACTATGAAGGGTAAACGAAAAATAAGGAATGAGGGAAGTTTACAGAGTAGTAAAATATAAACATGAAAAAACGATACTCTGTTAATACTAGTGTAAAATTATAAATGCTTGTAAAAAAAAAAATACTTCGCTACAATATTGTTGTATTATAGGAATTTGACGCTGGACCACTCAATTTGTTCTGTAATGGTGAAATTTTAGCGGCACAAGAAAATATAGATTTTTATATTAAACTATACCTACACAAATTATTAATTATTTTCAATTATTCAATTAAACACCTTGATAAAGGTTGGCGTTCAGCCAACTGAAATATTGGTAAAATAAATGATATTTTGATCCAATATATGCCTTTTTAATTAAAAATTAATTTTCAAAATTATTAATTATTCTTGAAAATTATTCGTTGAATGTATCGCGCAGAGACCAGGCTCTAATTTGCCCAGACGCCCAAAGTCTCTATTTCAGGTCCCGGGGGGGAGAACACCAACTTATCCCTATATAGGGAAGAGTGACTCTAAGACAAAAAATGCGGAATTCCGTTGTCTCTAGGACAGGTATCTGGCAATGATTGGCCTCTCGAACAAGCCAAGCAACAACACGCGAGTCAGTGAACTACAACAACTGTCTCTATTTCAAGTCACGAATACATATATACATATTATATAATCAAAAATGCCATCATTTTATTTTTTTAAAAACATATATATTCCATTTTCATCATTGACCTTTCTACATTTTTAACCATAGATTCAGAATATACCACGTTTAATATTTGTTGTAAATATGTATAGTTGAACCTACCTATTAATTTTTAATTCACGATTATAGAATTAATTTTATAAATTCTATATTACTGTAATAAATAATTTTATGGGTAATATACTTCAAGTAATTCAAAATAAAAAACTACTTGATGGGTAAATAATTTGTTTCCTACTTTTCACGACTGCACCTCCAATTCTCTATCTTTTTCAACAACTAAACAAAAATAATCATAACATACATATACGTATTTACATATGGCAAATATATTTTTTACAAAATGAATTAATATGATGCACTAGCGCGCCATCTGTTATTTTTTAGTTTCGAATTTTGATAACAGATGGCGCGCTAGTGCATCATATTATAAATGTTCTAATAAAAGACACAATTTGATATTTGCGTCATGAGTCTTGCCTTAAAATGCTTGTCCAAAGCATGTAGAAGGCACAATAATAGTATATTTGATATTTGCGGAGGAGCGATTGCTCGAAGCATATTATATATTTATAAATGCATGTAATTCTACTGTCCTCAAAGCTTATGTCCATAGTTCTTCTAAAATACCCATTCTAAGAGTCTAGCAACAGTATCACTATAAAAGGAAGTTCCAAAAAATGCAATATAACAACGGTATGGTAGATTAAACTGGCGAAACCGCTGGGAGGGTTCACCACTGATGAGCCAGGCCCTCCCTTTAATTTTTCCATTGCAGTAAGGGCAGTAGAAATTGTTTTATTTCAAAAAGAATCTTACGCCTTTAAAATAGTTTCGAAAAATGAATTAAATTTACATAGTTTCAAAAGATAGAAATCTATACAGAAGAGAATATTAACACATTCTTTTCCCGACAGTATATGTACGACTGTGAGCCGAGGTTCCACTAGAAAATAATATTTCCAAAATATATCTTCAAAAATAAAACTGCAGCGTATGTGCGCAAAGAATGTTAAATAATGATATTGTCGAGATTTCAAGAGTTTTATTAATCAATTGATTTTTAAAATGACGTTTAACAAGTTTTATCGCAAATGTTTCTTTTGAACGAAAATTCGTAATTTATTTTAAGGAGAAATAACGACTATTTCTATCCTTAAGAGATGAAGTATGAAATGATGAAATAGTCGTTATTTCTCCTTAAAATTAATTACAAATTTTCGTTCAAAAGGAACATTTGCGATAAAACTTGTCAAACGTAGTTTAACAATCATAAGCCGCATTATATTGTATTACAAATGAGTTTTATCCCTAGTATACGTGGTACAGCCATGATAATCATGGTGGGTAGAATTAGGCGACTGCTTTTACTGTAAGTGCACCACATGTCTACACATGTGAAAAGCAGTTCGACTTTTGCACTTACAAATGCCAGAGCCCCGTTTGTTTACTTACACTCGCTGGTGGGGGTTGGACTTTTTCAAGAATCGGGGTCCACTGGAGCATTTCTTTTAATCAGAAAAAAAGGTGCCCAATGCGGAATCGACCCCGGGTCGTAGCGGTCGAAAACCAACGGTTTAGATTATCTTTCCACCGACCCTTCAATCAATTGATAAACTTCGTGAGTGGTTTCCCTCACAACAAACTAGAAATGAAAAATCAGTTACAAAATTTACATACCTTCCTAGGGGGGTCGGTGGAAGGCTGGTTAAACCATTTGGTTTTCGACCACTACGACCCGGGTTCGATTCCCGCGTTGGACACTTTTTCCTATTTAAAAAAATAAAATGCTCCAATGGCCCCCGATTCTTGCAAAAGTCCAATCCCACCAGCGAGTGCGAGTAATCAAACTATCTCTAGCACATTTGTAAGTGCAAAATTCGAACTGCTTTTCACATGTGTAGACATGTGGTGCACTTACAGTAAAAGCAGTCGCTAACTACCCACCATGATTATCATGGCCTGTACCACTTGTACTAGGGATATAAGCAAAAAAGACCTACCTTCCTTATATAGCATTAAACATAAAAATATTTACATATTTACTAATGGAGACATTTACTTTAAACTCTCTATAAACAAATTTCTGATACAATATTAAAAAGCATTCTTTAATCTCTTTCAATACGATTAATAGGTAGATTACACTAAAATTTGCATATAAATGTTAGTTTATCAAAGCACACACTTAATCCCCCCACAGTGGATAGAACCCTATCCTAATTTACATATTCAATTACCAAAGTGAAGTAACAATATATGCAAATCAATAGAAGTTCGAGATGATTAAATTGGCAATTAAGACGAGAAATCATTGAAACTTTAAAAGCGAAAACCTGATAAAATGATCTCTAAATTGTAATATATATATATATATACATACTTCCCGAATATTTGCATAATTATTATAGAGAATTCTTCGATTAAAGTAAAACAAAATTGGCGCAGCGTAATTAATGGGAAGTTTTCCTTAATTGGTTCAATTAATTAGTAGATTGGAATTGAAGACCCTAGAGGTGTGTGGATTTTGCTTTCTATATTTCTAAGTGTAGGTTAGCAATGGGGATGTGGGCAAGAGCTTAGTGGAGAAAATTTTCGATCGGTTTGTTTGAAACTTTGCCCAAAATTTTTCCTTTTCCTTTATTTTGGCCTCTCTAAGTCCCAAGTAAACAACTTGAGATCCCCTTTCATCCATAATTAAGCTTTTAGTTAGCCAAATAATTAATGCATTCCGGATTAATTTAGGCAAGATTTGCGTGTGGGGAAAATGGGGGGAAAGGAAAATTGAAGATATTGATAAATCTATCTCTTCTTGGGAGATCTTTTGGTCATTTTAACTAAGGAGAGAACATACACTTTCCGCTATATATACATACGTATTTATACTTTTGTTTTAAATAAACACCGAAATATTAAAATATATTATGATAATTTAAAAAGAAATAAATGAAAATATCAGCATTTATATACAGTATAAAAATATGAATATTCATTAATTTATAGAGATATATATATAAATATCTATTAATAAATAAAAGGCATATATTGGATCTAATTTTATCATTCAACCAATATTTCTAGGGTCTAAACGCCTCTCTTTATCAAGGCTTTTCTTTGATTTAACTAGATATATTGGTTGAATAATAAATTTAGATCCAATATATGCCTTTCATTTATATATAGATATTATTATAGATTGTTCGTTCTTTAAAATATATAAATATATTATATATTACACCATAAATTTAAGAGATATTTGTTGATTGATATATTTGCAAAATGGCAGAACTTTACCGCAACTGTTTACTGTAAGTATGCAAATCCTTTATTACATCTTTCGCTTATACAAATATTCTCCATTTTAGGTATTTAATAGGGAAACAAATCAGTAAAATAATAAAGATATATTCGAAACCAACTGAATTCTGTGTTCCATCATATATACTCATGGATAAAACTTAAGGCAGCGGAAAGTATTTGATGTCACCGGTTGTTGTTTTTTTTAGGAGACAGAGACAATTTTGTTTATACTTGGTTATCTCGTGTGTCTTCAATAAAGGTCACTAATAACTTTCAGAGTTATGGTCTGAATCCCGATATACACGCTAAAAGGTACAACTTCCTTAAGTTTTGTTTGTAAGTCTTCAATAAAGGTCACTGTAATATCCTTCAGAGTTATTGTCTGAATCCCGATATACATGCTGAAAGGTACTACTTCCTTAATTTCTGTTTGCAAGTCTTCAATAAAGGTCACTGTAATATCTTTCAGAGTTATTGTCTCAATCCCGATATACATGCTAAAAGGTACAACTTCCTTAAGTTTTGTTTGTAAGTCTTCAATAAAGGTTACTGTAATATCTTTGAGAGTTTTTGTCTCAATCCCGATATACATGCTAAAAGGTACAACTTTCTTAAGTTTTGTTTGTAAGTCTTCAATAACGGTCACTGTAATATCTTTCAGAGTTATTGTCTCAATCCCGATATACATTCTATCTGGTACAACTTCCTTAAGTTTTGTTTGTAAGTCTTCAATGAAATTCACTGTAATATCTTTCAGAGTTATTGTCTGAATCCCGATATACTAAAAGGTACACCTTCCTTAAGTTTTGTTTGTAAGTCTTCAATAAAGGTCACTGTAATATCTTTCAGAGTTATTGTCTGAATACCGATATACATGCTCAAAGGTACAACCTCCTTAAGTTTTGTTTGTAAGTCTTCAATAAAGGTCACTGTAATATCTTTCAGAGTTATTGTCTAAATCCCGATATACATTCTAATTGGTACAACTTCCTTAAGTTTTGTTTGTAAGTCTTCAATAAAGGTCACTGTAATATCTTTCAGAGTTATCGTCTGAATCCCGATATACATGCTAAAAGGTACAACTTCCTTAAGTTTTGTTTGTAAGTCTTCAATAAAGGTTACTGTAATATCTTTCAGAGTTATTGTCAGAATACCGATATACATGCTCAAAGGTACAACCTCCTTAAGTTTTGTTTGTAAGTCTTCAATAAAGGTCACTGTAATATCTTTCAGAGTTATTGTCTCAATCCCGATATACATTCTAATTGGTACAACTTCCTTAAGTTTTGTTTGTAAGTCTTCAATAAAATTCACTGTAATATCTTTCAGAGTTATTGTCTGAATCCCGATATACATGGTAAAAGGTACAGCTTCCTTAAGTTTTGTTTGCAAGTCTTCAATAAAGGTCACTGTAATATCTTTTAGAGTTATCGTCTGAATCCCGATATACATGCTAAAAGGTACAACTTCCTTAAGTTTTGTTTGTAAGTCTTCAATAAAGGTCACTGTAATATCTTTCAGAGTTATTGTCTGAATCCCGATATACATGCTAAAAGGTACAACTTTCTTAAGTTTTGTTTGTAAGTCTTCAATAAAGGTCACTGTAATATCTTTCAGAGTTATTGTCTGAAACCCGATATAAAATGAATAATAAAAATAATGTCAGCGAATATTGCCGATTGCAGAGAAATTTATAAAAGGAAGAGCTTCTCAGTGACGCTCAATGTGATTGGTGTATTGAATGTAAACAGTTTTACTCAACTTATTTTAAATTATTTATGTGCCTCCTCTATCAAACTTGGTTATAAATAGAATAAATATCCAATCATCTAAAATGTTTATTTACTCGCCAATATAATAGCTAGCGGACGGGTGTTAGTTGGATTTACTATTCATTTTACTCATCCCTAGTACACGTGGTACAGGCCATGATAATCATGCTGGGTAGAGATAGGCGACTGCTTTTACTGTAAGTGCACCACATGTCTACTATTCATAAAAGTCTGGAATTAAAAACATCTTCCTAATAGAGATGAATAAAAATGTATCAAATAAACCAAAAAACTTTTGATATATCTTTTTGTAAATGTATATTAATTAATGTGTATATTAAAAATAGCAATGCTAAGGTTAATTTAAATATTTAAAAGGGCAATTACAAAAGGTCTATTTGTAGTAATTCTAAAAAGGGTGATTTGTAAATAGTCATTTTTAGTTATTTACCACACTTTTACCCTCATAGACAAAACTTAAGAAAGTTGTACCTTTTAACATGTATATCGGGATTCAGACAATAACTCTAAAAGATATTACAGTGACCTTTATTGAAGATTTACAAACAAAACTTAAGGAAGTTGTACCTTTCAGCATGTATATCGGGATTTAAACAATAGCTCTGGAAGATATTACAGTGACCTTTATTTAAGACTTACAAACAAAACTTAAGGAAGTTATACCTTTCAGCATATATATCGGGATTCAAACAATAGCTCTGGAAGATATCACTGTGACTTGAAGACTTACAAACAAAACTTAAGGAAGTTGTTCCTTTTAACATGTATATCGGGATTCAGACAATAACTCTGAACTATATTACAGTGACCTTTATTGAAGACTTACAAACAAAACTTAAGAAAGTCGGACCTTTCAGCATGTATATCGGGATTCAGACAATAACTCTGAAAGATATTACAGTGACCTTTATTGAAGACTTTCAAACAAAACTTAAGGAAGTTGTACCTTTCAGCATGTATATCGGGATTCAGACAATAACTCTGAAAGATATTACAGGGACCTTTATTGAAGACTTACAAACAAAACTTAAGGAAGTTTTACCTTTTATCATGTATATCGGGATTTAGACAATAGCTCTGAAAGATATTACTGTGACCTTTATTGAAGACTTACAAACAAAACTTAAGGAAGTTTTACCTTTTAACATGTATATCGGGATTTAGACAATAGCTCTGAAAGATATTACAGTGACCTTTATTGAAGACTTACAACAAAACTTAAGGAAGTTGTACCTTTCAGCATGTATATCGGGATTCAGACAATAATTCTGAAAGATATTACAGTGACCTTTATTGAAGAAACACGAGATAACAAAGTGTGAACAAAACTGCCTCTGTCACCTTAAGAAAAAAACATACGAATCTCGAAATCAGATACTTTACAGTGTATTTGACATATATGTAATCGACTTCTTTAACATTCCTAATTATGGCCATTGAGAGAGACACATTTGTAAGCGATCTATAACAACATATTAATTTCGATTCGACTACTCTGGAGGTATATGGCTCCCGATTCTTGCAAAATTTCAACTTCACAAGTAAGTCCAAATAGCCAACCGGGGCTCTGGTACATTTGTAAGTGCGAAATTCGAACAATATTTAGTGGTGTACTTACAGTACAATCAGTTGCTTACCACACACCATGATAATCATGGTGTGCTTCGGATAAGTATCACTACTACCAATTTCGTCACGGAAAACTACAGGCATCACCCATTATACAAGTACACATACAGTATACATACTTGTATGTGATAGCGCCTGTTTCTATTTGTCTTCACTCCAGATGATGTCCTATTTGCATCACTATGTCTTTACTCCAGGTGATGTCCGCTTTGCATCACTATGTCTTCACTCCAGGTGATGTCCTATTTGCATCACTATGTCTTCACTCCAGATGAAGTCCTATTTGCATCACTATGGCTTCACTCTCCAAATGTTGTCCTATTTACATCACTATAGCTTCACTCCAGATGTTGTCCTATTTGCATCACTATGGCTTCACTCCAGATGTTGTCCTATTTACATCACTATAGCTTCACTCCAGATGAAGTCCTATTTGCATCACTATGGCTTCACTCCAGATGAAGTCCTATTTACATCACTATAGCTTCACCCCAGATGTTGTCCTATTTACATCACAATAGCTTCACTCCAGATGAATTCCTAATTGCATCACTATGGCTTCACTCCAGATGAAGTCCTATTTACATCACTATAGCTTCACTCCAGATGATGTCCTATTTTCATCACTATGGCTTCACTCCAGATGTTGTTCCATTTACATCACTATGGCTTCACTCCAGATGATGTCCCATTTACATCACTATGGCTTCACTCCAGACGATGTCCTATTTACATCACTATGGCTTCACTCTCCAGATGTTGTTCTATTTACATCACTATAGCTTCACTCCAGATGATGTCCTATTTGCATCACTATGGCTTCACTCCAGATGAAGTCCTATTTACATCACTATAGCTTCACTCCAGATGATGTCCTATCTGCAATCACCGTCTTCACTCCAGATGATGTCCTATTTGCATCACTATGGCTTCACTCCAGGTGATGTCCTATTTGCATCACTATGGCTTCACTCCAGATGATGTCCTATTTGCATCACTATGGCTTTACTCGAGATGAAGTCCTTTTTTCATCACTATGGCTTCACTTCAGATGATGTCCTATTCACATCACTATGGCTTCACTCCAGATGATGTCCTATTTGCATCACTATGGCTTCACTCCAGGATGATGTCCTATTTGCATCACTATGGCTTCATTCCAGGATGATGTCCTATTTGCATCACTGTCTTCACTTCATATAATGGTTTATTTATATTAAACTGAACCTAACTGTGCTTTACAATATCGAAATCATTTTTAAGAATACGAGAGTAAGTGAAAAGTAATAATAGCCTGAGAAAGATATAATCTGAATTTTAAATTTAAGGACATTTTAGGGTTTATACATCATGTCCTTTGACTTCAACACACTTGGTCCAGTGTTTCTCCAATATCAGTAATCCGTCCCGGCAATGTGTAACTAGAAATCTGTTAAAATATTCATCTACAGCCCTCTCAACCTCTTAATTGGACGCGAAGCTCTTTGCAGAAACAAATATCTTTAGGTGTGGTAAAATTCGAAGTCTTTGGATGCCAAATCAGGAGAATAGAGAGGATGGCCGAGCAAATTGTATCTCAAATCTCGTAGTTTTCCCATTGCCAACACACTTTTGTAAGCAGATGCGTTGTCTTGGTGAAAAATATGGGAAATCCTCCTAGAGACAAACCCTTCTAATATTTTTTCATCGCAGTAAGGACAGTAGAAATGTGTTTTATTTGAAAAGAATCATTCGTTATTTAAATCTATCATTTCTTATATAAATGGCGCGTTATTATCTTATGTTGTTGTTGTCGTGTTCACATTGGAAAATGGGTACCGTTGCCACGTTAGTCACCTTAGATCAGAATTTGGCCAAATATTCCAAGGGTCCAGGGAGGACTGGTGTGGTTGGACTTCTCCCCCCGTTATTATCTTATGTTTAATATATATATATATATACATATATATGTATATGCAGATATCTTAAAGCTTTTTAAAATGTTTATAAAAATATTATTTGTAATATACATATGTTTGTTTAATCAATATGTCTTTATTTTATATTTTTCGGACATATATGTAGTCGTACCCCTAAATATATATATATTTAATTAAAAAGGTACAAAACACAACACATATACAAAACACAAATATATTGGATCAAAATATAATTTATTTTATCAATATATCAGTTGGCTGAACGCCAACCTTTTTCAATGTATTATAACATAGATACGCATTAAATATGTTATAATACCTTGAAAAAGGTTGGCGTTCAGTCAACTGAAATATAGAAATATATATATATTTTTTGATCCAAAATGTATTTTTATAAGAAATTTGAACAATTTTTGACGCGTATAATTCTTTTTAAAATAAAACAATTTTCTACTGCCCTTACAACAATGATAAAATAATGGGAGGGCCCCTGGCTCATCAGTGGTGAACCCTCCCAGCGGTTTCGCCAGTTTAATCTACCATACTGCTGTAATATCGCATTTTCGGTTTTCCTTTTATAGTGATACTGAAGTTAGATTCTTGGAAGGGATATGGACTATGGACATAAGCTTTGAGGACAGTAGAATTAAATATAATGTTAATATATTATTTGATTCGAGCATTTCTCTTCCGCAAATTGAAAGTAGAAGTAATTTTAAAACACATTATCAATATGATATATTAATTAAAGATCTATTAATGGATTGCTCTATTTTATTTGTAATATATGTTTTTTAATATATATATGTCTTTTTTTTTCGAACATATATGCAGTGCGCTTCACCTATACTTAGTCTAGCCATAAATATTGTTACAAAACCAAATCGGTGAAAAAGATTTTAATTTGACCGCGTGAAGTATTCAAAATACAGTAGTTGTTATTTGAATATCTCGTGCACACGTGTTTAGAAAAAAATCGGAATATATTTGTTTTTTGATAATGGATTGGGGTGTTAAAGAAAACCGTATAGCTGTAATAGCCTTACACAAGGTAGGCCAAAGTCCTTCATCCATTTTAAACTATTACAAAATTTGAATATTACGCGTCAATTTGTTTATCGAACCATTGAAAGGTTCAACAAGGCTGACACTATTAAATGACCTTGAAAGATCTGGTCGACCGCGCGTGCAACGAACGCAAGCAGCTATAAAAGCCATTCGCGAAAGAATTCGTCGAAATCCACGCCGTAAACAAAAGATCTTAGCAAAGCATATGAATTTAGCTCTAAGAACCGTTTTCAGGATAATCAACGAAGACCTTGGACTGAGAGCTTTCAAACGACACGCAGGTGATTCGATATAACCCCTGCTCTTAGAGATATTAGAAGGGTTAGATCAAAAATGTTGGCGCGGCATGATGGTCGGTGGCATGAGAGAATCCTTTTCACAGACGAAAAATTTTTCACTGCCGAGGAAAAGATTAATCGTCAGAATGATAGGATATATGCTCGTAGCTCTTTAGAAGCTTCTTTGAAAGTCAGAAGACTTGAAAAATGTCACCACCCTTCTTCTGTCATGGTTTTGTGGAGAGTTAGCTACCAAGGTGTAACAGATCTCCACCTCTGTGCCAAAGGGGTAAAAACTACGGCTAAAACTATAAAGAAGATATTTTGGAACAAATAGTAATGCCTCTGAATACAAAAATGTTTAATGGAGAACATTGGATATTTCAACAAGATTCAGCTCCTGCTCACAAAGCTAAGTCAACTCAACAATGGTTGGAGACGAATGTTCCGGAGTTCATAAAGGCCAATGAATGTCCCACTGGAAACCCTGATTTAAACCCCCTTAATTACAGTTTGTGGGCATATTTAGAGGAGAAGGTGTGCTATAAAAGATATCATATTTTGGATTAATTTAAATCAGCATTGTGAGAGCAATTAAAGAAATACCCTTAGAAAAGGTCCGTGCCGCCATAGATCAGTGGCCCGAACGTTTGAGATCCTGTGTCAAAAATAAGTGAGGACATTTTGAATGATTGTATATATTTAAAATCTATGTCCTATTGGCTAATAAAATATGTATTTATATTCCATTAGGTTTTGTTCTTAATCATTTAATTTTTAAAATTGTTTGTAACAGAATTTATGGCTAGACTGTGTATATATATGTGAATATTTGCTATCTTATTTTATCAAAAAGCTAAGATATTTCCTATAGATTTATGTTGTTTTCAGAGGGTGTTTGAAAAAGTTTAGTATAAGGCTATATGTGATATCAGTTCGTATAAAGGATATCGTATAGACGAGCTATAGGGTGACAGATGGAATTGTCAATGGAGGAAGGACGGGATAATTCCTGTGTGGCAGCCCCAGGGCATTATGGGAGATTTGGGAGGTCCAAATGATGCGGTGATAGAGTTGGGGCAATTAATGGAGATAAAAATGTAGGCGCCAAAGTTTCATTTAATTAGGGTTACCCCGCTAATAAACACATAATTACCGTAATGAAGTCGATAATTAATGAAGCGTAATTGGGAGAGAGAGAATGAGCTGATGGGGTGGATGACTTGGGGGGGATGGGATCGTTCAGAGGCTAGCTAGCTCCCACCATTCCACGTCTTACAGAGGCTAGCTAGCCCCCGCCATTCCACGTCTTACAGAGGCTAGCTAGCCCCCGCCATTCCACGTCTTACAGAGGCTAGCTAGCCCCCGCCATTCCACGTCTTTCTTAGAGAGGCTAGCTAGCCCTCGCCATTCCACGTCTTAGATAGGCTAGCTAGCCCTCGCCATTCCACGTCTTAGAGAGGCTAGCTAGCTCTCGCCATTCCACGTCTTTCTTAGAGAGGCTAGCTAGCCCTCGCCATTCCACGTCTTTCTTAGAGAGGCTAGCTAGCCCTCACCATTCCACGTCTTACAGAGGCTAGCTAGCCCTCACCATTCCACGTCTTAAATCAGAACTGTTTTGGGAGTCTTTCTACGTTTTGAGTTTGTTGTGCATTTTGGGTCCATTTATATCTTAAGTCAGTTTAATATTTAAGGTCAGTCGATATCAAAATTTATTTGTGAATTAGAGGTCTTTGGAGTCATAAGTCTGTTGTTGATGTTAAGTCCTTCCTTCTTAAATCAAAACTGAACTCTTGGATTCATTTCATGTTCTCATTCTCAACACTGAATCTTAAAATCAATTATATGTAAGTATGTATATAAGGTTTGCGTTCAGCCAACTGAATTATTGGCATATAAATCTTTTATTCAATACAATATATGTATTTTTATTATCTAATGAATTAAGTATGTATTTCTCTATTTTCAGAATAATTCGATATATGTACTAGAAGTAATACCTCTCCCTTTTAAAGTGTATTAAGACAATTCACTTGTCTGAATTTCCAAAACCTGGTGTTGTGTCTCATTCTTTATAAATTCTATTACGTTTTATGCTGGGGTGATGAACCAGATGTATTGTTTTAATGCATTTTTGAAGGGAGAGGTGCAAATATTGGTACATGAATGCCATCCTTCGTTACTCTATATTGAAATCTATATATATCATATAATATAAAACTCAAATATTTCTATATTTTAAAAAATATATATTTTATTTTATTCATTGATAATTTTACCTTTGTTATCATCATTTTTTAGAAAGACTTTCAGTTTTTGTTGTATAGTTTTGTTGTAAATAAGCGTAGTTAACATATCTATCCTTTTAAATCACTAATATAGGATTAACTTTATAAATTCTATATAATGTGAAAATAACTGATGTGTAATCTTTTCTCAAGTAATTGAAAATAAAAGCTACTTGACGGTAAATAATTATCTTTTTTTTTATCACGACTGCACCTCAACCCTTTATCTTATCGATCCTTTGTCTTATCAAGCCTTATCTAACAACAACAAAAATATTCATAACATATATATATTGGCCAATTCTGGAATAATTAAAAATCAACGAGAATAGTTGATATTTATTCCGATAGATGGCGCAAGTCATCAGCAACTCTCAGTTGTACGATAAGGAGATGCCTTTTTCTTAATATATATATATATATATATGTCGTATCCGTCGTGGTCGAATGGAAGTGCGCCACCGTTGTGCATGTAAGCTTCGAAAAAGAACTTGTTCCACACTCGTGAGCGCGCGCACGCGGCGGCGTGCCGTAGCATTCGCCCGCGCGCGATGGCTCCCACATTTATTTTGTACAGTGTATTTATAGATGGATGAATTTATATTTATAATTTAACATTCTAATTATGGCGAAAATAAATTATATCTCTTTGGCATTAGGCAAATTATGACATATATATTTATTAAATCCCGGATTTCCATCCGAAGTGGATACATTTTTATAATATGTAAACATTTTCTACTCAATATTTAAATATATGCAAATATAATAATGAATCTGTGTTACCCGTGTTCTGACCGAGTGACCAACAAAGAAGGTTTTAAAACGACATTTGAAAATTATCCCGCATATGTTTCTTTTAAACGAAAAATCGAAATTTATTTTTAAGGAGAAATAACGATTATTTCTAACCTTAGAGATGAAGTATGAAAGGATGAATTGTGAAGACTAATGATAAACGGAAAAATAAAAGTGTCCAAGGATGGGAATCGAACCCACAGTGTTCCGCTTACCGGGCAGATGCCATGTCCACTAGGCTTTTAACAAAGATTTATTTTTTGATCGGTTGAGAAGTGATAAAATTATCCGACAGCCACGCTTCAAGATCAAATACCGAATTGGGCACAATTCTTGCAGAAGTCCAACCCCACAAGTGAGTGCAAGTCACCACACAGGGCTCTGGTACACTTATAACTTGCAAATATTGAACTGTTTTCTACATCTGTAGACATGTGGTGTACTTACAGTAAAAACTGTCGCTAACTACCCACAATGATCATCATGGACTGTACCTCCTGTATTAGAGATAACTTTAAAAAAGACATATTTTCAATAATTCACAATATATTTTTTAGAGAAATAGAGTTAAAAACATGTATTTATAGCATAGATAACACTCTCTCTTAAATAACACTTTGTATCAAAAAGTGTAAGTTGTATAAAGCTTATGATTTTGCTTTGTTTAAAAAATGAATCGATGTTGGTTCCATTATGCTTGAATTGAATATTACACCTTAGTTCTATATATTTTATTGTTTAAAATGGAACACAACAAAACAAAAAAGAAACTACAATTGCAAAATGATTTGATAACTAACAAATAGAAAAATAAAAATAATAAAAATGATGATAAAAAAATTGAATATGTCTGCCAGAAAAATGCTTCTATGAATTAAAAAATAATTATAATTACAAACTTAACATATAAACTTCAAACACACTTATTAATAAATTAAATGGCATAAAAATTCCTTTATCGTCAAAAATTTGCTGAGCTTTCGGAGGAGTTTCTTTAATTTGAAACAAAGAAAGATGGCTCACTGGGTAGTCATGCTATAAACCTAACAGCTGTCATGCTATCTTTCTTAACTTCAGATAAAGAAGACTTCTACGAAAGCTCAGCTTGTTTTGTGTTCGTTTAACATTCAAATCTAGGCCCTCGCGGAATTTTGATTGTGTGTGTTATCCCTTATTTTAAATATTGATTATTAAATAGTATTTAATATAGGAAATGATATCTGAAAGAAGTCCTCACTATACAATATAAATGTATAGAACCAATACAATTATTAAATGGAGGGTCGGTGGAAGGATGATGGTCTAAACCATTAGTTTTCGACCGCTACTACCCGGGTTCGATTCCCGCATTGGGTACTTTTTTCTGATTAAAAAATAAAATGCTCTAATGGCCCCCGATTCTTGCAAAAATCCAACCCCACCAGCGAGTGCAAGTAACCAAACGGGGCTCTGGCACATTTGTAAGTGAAAAATCGAACTGATTTTCACATGTGTAGACATGTGGTGCACTTACAGTAAAAGCAGTCGTCAACCTCTACCCACCATGATCACCATGGCCTGTACCACGTGTACTAGGGATAAGCAAAAACTATGTATACATATATTAAATTGGTAAAAGCGAGGATGATCTCTACGTAGAATGATCTCATATTCGGATAACTCAACAACTCCCAAATATAATTTTACTAGCCGAATGACCCGGGCAACGCCCGTGTTTTAAATCAGACACGTGGACCTGTTGGATCATTATCGCCCGTGTTTTACCCGATTGGATGTTTTTATTCAAATACTATTTGTTACAATTATAAATTGGCGCCTTAAATGAATGCATATATTTGTTAATAACTATAGCCTATGTGCTTTATCTGTCTATGTACTGTTGGCTTCCGTAGGCGTCTCTTACTGGGGCGTCTCTTACATGTCCAACACAATAGTTACAAAACCCAAAAAGCGAGTGGGGGGGGGCAAGGTGTCTCGCGCTGTGGCGGCGCCATCGTAGCGAACCAATAGGAGAGCGCCATTCCAAAAAAAAAAAAGCAAACGGTGACAGAGATGAAGAACGCATGACGCTCGTAACTGTATATAGAATACCTTTATTTTAGATTATACCGATGATAACGTTGTCGTTTATTCAATCATCTATCTATTTTGGCGTGTTCCGCTCAGTGATCAGGTAAATGATTCTATTAAAAAGGGAGAGGTGCTCTTTTTTGCGCATAAATACCATCTCCTCCGCTTCTTCTTTAATTTAATATTTGCAATATTATTTTAAATACAATTAGTAATAATTTGAACGCTCTTCCATATAAAATCACTTAGCTATAAACACTCTCAATCTATTTTACCACATATTATCCTATTTATAAAAAAGAACTATAAAATAATATTTAAAAATATTTTTGAAAAACGTTTCCCTTTATAAATAATATATTTGATATTTCATAGAATATAAAAAGAACTATGTAAACATACACCTTACAAAATCTTCTAACCAAGAGAGGAGCGCTTAAGATAAAAAGTCAAAAACCAACAACAAAACAAAAATAAAAGAACAGAAGAAAAATAGAAATCGGTTGCACGCATGCGCTGGCATTATATAAATGGGCCCAATAAAGCGGAACCCATCAATCTAGGAAGTGGAGTGAATGAATATAAATATCTGTGGCCGTGATAGATTGTTATCTAACTTAGATCTGGCCCCGCTGCCTT
>CP092874.1:33183066-33196858 GCA_030710605.1 Cordylochernes scorpioides
ACTTTGTATCAAAAAGTGTAAAGTTATATAAGCTTATGATTTTGCTTTGTTTTAAAAATGAATCGATGTTGGTTCCATATGCTTGAATTGAATATTACACCTTAGTTCTATATATATTTTATTGCTTAAAAGGGAACACAACAAAACAAAAAATAAACTACAATTGCAAAATGATTTGATAACTAACTAATAAAAAAAATAAAAATAATAAAATAATAAAAATGATGATGATAAAAATTGAAAATGTCTGCCAGAAAAATGCTTCTATGAATTAAAAAATAATTATAATTGCAAACTTAACATATAAACTTCAAACACAACTATTAATAAATTAAATGACATAAAAATTCCTTTAGCGTCAAACATTTGCTGAGCTTTTGAAGAGGAGTCTCTTTAATTTGAAACAAAGAAAGATAGACTGGCACAGAGTAGTCATGCTATAAACCTAACAGCTACACAGTGTCATGCTATCTTCCTTAGCTTCAGATAAAGGAGACTTCTACGAAAGCTCAGCTCGTTTTGTGTTCGTTTACCATCCAAATATAGGTCCTCACGGAATTTTGATTGTGTGTGTTATCCCTTATTTTAAATATTGATTATTAAATAGTATTTAATATAGGAAATGATATCTGAAAGAAGTCCTCCCTATACAATATAAATGTATAGAACCAATACAATTATTAAATGAGGGGGTCGGTGGAAGGATGGTCTAAACCGTTAGTTTTCGACCGCTACTATCCGGGTTCGATTCCCGCATTGGACACTTTTTTCTGTTAAAAAAGAAATGCTCTAATGGCCCCCGATTCTTGTAAAAGTCCAACCCCACCAGCGAGTGCAAGTAACCAAACGGGAGCTCTGGCACATTTGTAAGTGAAAAATCGAACTGATTTTCACATGTGTAGACATGTGGTGCACTTACAGTAAGAGCAGTCGTCAACCTCTACCCACCATGATCACCATGGCCTGTACCACGTGTACTAGGGATAAGCAAAAACTATGTATACATATATTAAATTGGTAAAAGCGAGGATGATCTCTACGTAGAATGATCTCATATTCGGATAACTCAACAAATCCCAAATATAATTTTACTAGCCGAATGACCCGGGCAACGCCCGTGTTTTAAATCAGACACGTGGACCTGTTGGATCATTATCGCCCGTGTTTTACCCGATTGGATGTTTTTATTCAAATACTATTTGTTACAATTATAAATTGGCGCCTTAAATGAATGCATATATTTGTTAATAACTATAGCCTATGTGCTTTATCTGTCTATGTACTGTTGGCTTCCGTAGGCGTCTCTTACTGGGGCGTCTCTTACATGTCCAACACAATAGTTACAAAACCCAAAAAGCGAGTGGGGGGGGGGGGGGGGGGGGGCAAGGTGTCTCGCGCTATGGCGGCGCCATCGTAGCGAACCAATAGGAGAGCGCCATTCCAAAAAAAAAAAAGCAAACGGTGACAGAGATGAAGAACGCATGACGCTCGTAACTGTATATAGAATACCTTTATTTTAGAATATACCGATGATAACGTTGTCGTTTATTCAATCATCAATCCATTTTGGCGTTTTCCGCTCAGCGATCAGGTAAATGCATCTATTAAAAAGGGAGAGATGCCCTTTTTTGCGCATAAATACCATCTCCTCCGCTTCTTCTTTAATTTAATATTTTCAATATTATTTTAAAAACAATTAGTAATAATTTGAACGCTTTTCCATATAAAATCACTTAGCTACAAACACTCGCAATCTATTTTACCACATATTATCCTATTTATAAAAAAAGAACTATAAAATAATATGTAAAAATATTTTTGAAAAACATTTCCCTTTATAAATAATATATTTCATATTTCATAGAACATAAAAAGAACTATGTAAACACATACACCTTACAAAATCTTCTAACCAAGAGAGGAGCGCTTAAGATAAAAAGTCAAAAACCAACAACAAAACAAAAAAAAAAAGAGCAGAAGAAAAATAGAAATCGGTTGTACGCATGCGCTGGCATTATATAAATGGGCCCAATAAAGCGGAACCCATCAATCTAGGAAGTGGAGTGAATGAATATAAATATCTGTGGCCGTGATAGATTGTTATCTAACTTAGATCTGGCCCCGCTGCCTTGATCATCATCATCTGTAACTATTGACGGCTTTGTTCACTTTTTTTATAACTGTTGCTAACTAGTGGAGGATATTTAACTAAATTTTTACATGTAGACATCAACATTACCATAACTTTATTGTAAGATTATAAACTCAAAAGGAACTTCTTCTATAGAACATGTTTATTTCGCTAGCTTCCGAACGACATCGTTCTTTAACGGGCGTTGTGAAGAAATGTCGGGTAATAGTTTCACAAAATACTGAAGCGAGTTCGGTAGAAGATTCGCAGTGATGATTCTTTTTGTGGGCTGTTGCAAGGATTTAAATAAGATCACTAAATAGCAGAAAGGATAGGGTAAAAATCTCCTTCAAACTAACTTTATTTGATACAATTTAAGAGGACAGAGGAAAACATCCAACTGGTCGGTAGCAGACCAAGCCGTGTTCTGGTCCTTTGTTGGCGGCTTGCGCCGCTGGGGCTTGTTTGTTTATTGTCACCCAAGCCGTCTGGACGGCGTCCGGACCATTATTCCACAGGCGTAAAGACAAGGTGAGATGTGTGAAATTATATAGACGTACATTGAGAGCTATATAATTGCATACATCACACCTTGTCTTTACGCCCGTTAAAGAAGGATGTCGTTCGAAAGCTAGCAAAATAAACATGTTTTATAGAAGAAGCTCCTTTTGAGTTTATAATCTTACAATAAAGATTTTTACATCTTCATTATGAAGTGATGATTATTTCCATCTTTTTTATGTAAAACTAGACGGGTGACCCGGGCTTCGCCCCGGGATTGACACGTGTGCATATCTACCCGATTGATATATATTTAGATAAGATTTTTTTTATAATTGTTTGTTATTAGCATCATCTATTTGTTTGCATTAGAATAATTTAATCGTTGATAGAGGGCGCTGTTCGTGAGCTATGTAGAATAATTTGAATATATAGTTTTAATAATTGATTTATATATTTTTTAAAATAGCCTATCGTCTTCCCCGTTATTTTTTACCTATGCATGGAAATTTTGGTTTGAATTAGTGAACTACTGCGAATTTGTATACCGGACATACAAACAAACAAACAAAAAACATACAAACATTGATTTTTATATATATAGATGTTAAGGTGAAAACATCAGTATTCCTGTGATAACTTTCTATAACAAATTAATTCAAATATTTAGTTTTCTGTCATGAGAGTCCTTCTACGGGAGAAAAATACGATACAGTAAATTACCAATAGGATACGAAATTATCACGAAATTTGCATATTTATAAAATAATAATATAGATAGTAGCAATGCATTTCTTTATTCGTGAAAAGTACAAGCTTTCGGATCTTTATTATCCTTCTACAGGCATAGCTGTGCCTTTCGAAGAATTATAAAGATACGAAAGCCTGCACTTTGCACAAATAATTAAATGCATTGCTACTGTTTTAATTCCTTTTTTTTTATAGAATATGCGAATTTCTCTTCTAATAGCATATTGTATGTTTGTCTTCTTTTTTTCTTCTTCTTTCTTATCTCCACTCAATAATATTAAGGTATCAAGCTTGTAAAGCTTGAGACTTTTGATGGTGTCTGACGGTGAAGAGTAGAGCTCATAAATGAATGAGTCAATACAGTCAATAATGTGTTTTGGGGTTGCAGGTTGAGAATTGCACTTAGTACATAGTGGGAAAACCTTACAATCATTCTGGAAAGTCATTGTCCGTAGATGACCAGACTTAAGTCTGAAAATCAAAGACTGTTGTTCTCTTGGGAGGACAAAACTGGTGCTTGTCCCTCCTGCTCTGTACCAGTTATGTTCAGTATTAGATTTCCATTAGATTTGTGATTAGAGATGATTAAATTGAAATAAATTGTTCATATAATATGTAAATAAGGGAGAGATTATTTTTTCTTTATTTCTTTAAAGGTTGTTAAATAGAACAAACTTCCCTCTCTCTCGAGCAGCGCGGGCGTGTTCTTTTTTAACGTTTCTATCATTAACCCTGTGTTTTTCTCCCTCTTCCAGTTTTGTAAATTTAACAATAAATTCTTAGTACGATCGCATTGTGTCTCTTATCTTTAATTGCGACAATATAATCAGATAATACTTTATTACTAGTTTCTAATGTGTGGAGGTATGTGGAAGGGTGGTCTAAACCATTGGTTTTCGACCGCTACGACCTGGGATCGAATTCTGCATTGGTCACTTTTCTCTAATTAAAATGAAAATGCTCCAATGGTCCCCGATTCTTTCAAAATATCCAACTCCACCTTCAATTGCAAGTAACCAAACGGGGATCTGGAACATTTGTAAGTGCGAAGTCGAACTGCTTTTCACATGTGTAGACATGAGGTACAATTACAGAAAAAGCAGTCGCTAACTACTCACCATGATTATCATGGCCTGTACCACGTGTACAATGGATAATTTTAAAAAACTAATTTTTAATACTATTATGATAAATGTGTATTTAAATTTGGTTTGCAATCAACTCTTGAGGTGTTTTAAATGTCGTGTGTGGTTGGAAGTTGTAAGTCAATAAATACAGGGTACATCACAACTGCTTTCATTTTTTTATTTTGTGATACATTGTAAATACCATTTCTGATTACTATTACTGTTATATTTCTAAATATACCCTCTCTATTAATAGGAGAATCTGTATAAGACCAAAAATTCTTAATGAGGTTTTTGTTGTTGTTTATTTTTATTTTCTTCACTCACAACATTTCGGTCACTGCCTGTCATCCTTTCTCAGGGTGATGAATTCTTGAATTCTATCTCTTCTCTAACTGTATATATACATTTCTCTGAATGATACATGTCTAAGTGTGTTGTAAACACAAGTAACTAGAAACCCTAATTTCATTATTTGAATGGTTTACTGTCTAATTAATATCAAAGACCAATTAGCCTTTTAATAATCTAAATAAAGAGATTATTAGCGCCACCTATCGGTTATGTAACGAATTATTTTGAAGTCAGTTACCTACGAATTCAATAAACCTTTTTTATAATTAAACACGATGCATTAAAACGCCATCTATATTGTGAAATATAAACTATTTTTTGCGTCAACTTTTATTTTTATAATAAAAATTTAATTTTCTAATGCGCTATCCCACCTCCACTTATTGAAATAAGAAAAAATATTTGAAGGTACTTTTTAACGCCTTTTTTACCTAACGTGAAATAAAGATTGATAATTTATATGAAAATAAGTACAAAATTAAATGGTTAACATAGTTTCACGTTCTCAAGCCCTTCCTGTCTAAATATCTGTTTCATTATTTTTCAGGATGCCCTAAAGACCAGCTTTTTAGGTCGATGAAATACAGTTTTCACCACGCTGATGAGGGCCAACAGCCCGAGTCGCGTTAGTGATTAGCTTTTATTTATTTATAAAGAAAGGGTATTCTGCCCATTTTGAAATAATTAGAAACCGGCATTAACCATTCAATGAACAGCGACAACGTATAGATACACCGAATTTGTAGGGTAAACCTGTTATTACTACAAGCCCTTTCAGCATGTATATCAGGATTCAGACAACAACTCTGAAAGATATTACAGTGACCTATATTGAAGACTTACAAACAAAACTTAAAGAAGTCGTACCTTTCAGCATGTATATTGGGATTCAGACAATAACTATGAAAGATATTACAGTGACCTTTATTGAAGATTTACAAACAAAACTTAAGGAAGTTGTACCTTTTAGCATGTATATCAGGATTCAGACAATAACTCTGGAAGATATTACAGTGACCTTTATTGAAGACTTACAAACAAAACTTAAGGAAGTTGTACCTTTTAGCATGTATATCGGGATTCAGACAATAACTCTGAAAGATATTACAGTGACCTTTATTGAAGACTTACAAACAAAACTTAAGGAAGTTGTATCTTTTAGCATGTATATCGGGATTCAGACAATAACTATGGAAGATATTACAGTGACCTTTATTGAAGACTTACAAACAAACCCTAGGGAAGTTGTACCTTTCAGCATGTATATCAGGATTCAGACAATAACTCTGAAATATATTACAGTGACCTTTATTGAAGACTTACAAACAAACCTTAAGGAAGTTGTATCTTTTAGCATGTATATCAGGATTCAAACAATAACTCTGGGAGATATTACAGTGACCTTTATTGAAGACATACAAACAAAACTTAAGGAAGTTGTATCTTTTAGCATGTATATCGGGGTTCAAACAATAACTATGGAAGATATTACAGTGACCTTTATTGAAGACTTACAAACAAAACTTAAGGAAGTTGTATCTTTCAGCATGTATATCGGGATTCAGACAATAACTCTGAAAGATATTACAGTGACCTTTATTGAAGACTTACAAAAAAGAACTTAAGGAAGTTGTACCTTTCAGCATGTATATCAGGATTCAGACAATATCTCTGAAAGATATTACAGTGACCTTTATTGAAGACTTACAAACAAAACTTAAGGAAGTTGTACCTTTTAGCATGTATATCGGGATTCAGACAATAACTCTGAAAGATATTACAGTGACCTTTATTGAAGACTTACAAACAAAACTTAAGGAAGTTGTACCTTTTAGCATGTATATCGGGATTCAGACAATAACTCTGAAAGATATTACAGTGACCTTTATTGAAGACTTACAAACAAAACTTAAGAAAGTTGTACCTTTCAGCATGTATATAAGGATTCAGACAATATCTCTGAAATATATTACAGTGACCTTTATAGAAGACTTACAAACAAAACTTAAAGAAGTTGTACCTTTTAGCATGTATATCGGGATTCAGACAATAACTCTGAAAGCTATTACAGTGACCTTTATTGAAGACTTACAAACAAAACTTAAGGAAGTTGTACCTTTCAGCATGTATATCGGGATTCAAACAATAACTCTGAAAGATATTACAGTGACCTTTATTGAAGACTTACAAACAAAACTTAAGGAAGTTGTACCTTTTAGCATGTATATCGGGATTGAGACAATAACTCTGAAAGATATTACAGTGACCTTTATTGAAGACTTACAAACAAAACTTAAGGAAGTTGTACCTTTCAGCATGTATATCGGAATTCAGACAATAACTCTGAAAGATATTACAGTGACCTTTATTGAAAACTTACAAACAAAACTTAAGGAAGTTGTACCTTTTAGCATGTATATCGGGATTCAGACAATAACTCTGAAAGATATTACAGTGACCTTTATTGAAGACTTACAAACAAAACTTAAGGAAGTTGTACCTTTTAGCATGTATATCGGGATTCAGACAATAACTCTGAAAGATATTACAGTGACCTTTATTGAAGACTTACAAACAAAACTTAAGGAAGTTGTACCTTTTAGCATGTATATTGGGATTGAGACAATAACTCTGAAAGATATTACAGTGACCTTTATTGAAGACTTACAAACAAAACTTAAGGAAGTTGTACCTTTTAGCATGTATATCGGGATTGAGACAATAACTCTGAAAGATATTACAGTGACCTTTATTGAAGACTTACAAACAAAACTTAAGGAAGTTGTACCTTTTACCATGTATATTGGGATTGAGACAATAACTCTGAAAGATATTACAGTGATCTTTATTGAAGACTTACAAACAAAACTTAAGGAAGTTGTACCTTTTACCATGTATATTGGGATTGAGACAATAACTCTGAAAGATATTACAGTGACCTTTATTGAAGACTTACAAACAAAACTTAAGGAAGTTGTACCTTTTACCATGTATATTGGGATTGAGACAATAACTCTGAAAGATATTACAGTGACCTTTATTGAAGACTTACAAACAAAATGTAAGGAAGTTGTACCTTTTACCATGTATATCGGGATTGAGACAATAACTCTGAAAGATATTACAGTGACCTTTATTGAAGACTTACAAACAAAACTTAAGGAAGTTGTACCTTTTAGCATGTATATCGGGATTGAGACAATAACTCTGAAAGATATTTCAGTGGCCTTTATTGAAGACTTACAAACAAAACTTAAGGAAGTTGTACCTTTTACCATGTATATCGGGATTGAGACAATAACTCTGAAAGATATTTCAGTGGCCTTTATTGAAGACTTACAAACAAAACTTAAGGAAGTTGTACCTTTTAGCATGTATATTGGGATTTAGAAAATAACTCTGAAAGATATTACAGTGACCTTTATTGAAGACTTACAAACAAAACTTAAGGAAGATGTACCTTTTAGCATGTATATCGGGATTCAGACAATAACTCTGAAAGATATTACAGTGACCTTTATTGAAGACTTACAAACAAAACTTAAGGAAGTTGTACCTTTTAGCATGTATATCGGGATTCAGACAATAACTCTGAAAGATATTACAGTGACCTTTATTGAAGACTTACAAACAAAACTTAAGGAAGTTGTACCTTTTAGCATGTATATCGGGATTGAGACAATAACTCTGAAAGATATTACAGTGACCTTTATTGAAGACTTACAAACAAAACTTAAGGAAGTTGTACCTTTTAGCATGTATATCGGGATTCAGACAATAACTCTGAAAGATATTACAGTGACCTTTATTGAAGACTTACAAACAAAACTTAAGGAAGTTGTACCTTTTAGCATGTATATCGGGATTGAGACAATAACTCTGAAAGATATTACAGTGGCCTTTATTGAAGACACACGAGAGTGTGAGTGACACGAGGAAACAAAATATTGCGTCTGTCTCCTTCAACAAAAAACCGACAACTGTCGACATCGAAGACTTTCACTTTCTTAATTTTTGTCCATGAGTGTACATCGACATATCAGAGAAGATGAAGAAGTCAATCCCAGCAATGGTTTCAAGATTTAGGAGAAGGTTGTGAGAAAATGCGCGCCATCTACCATCCCAAATCGATACTAAATGAGTAGCTTTTACTTCTATTCTCTCAGTGATTGATGTCCTAACGACAGAGTAATTTACATCCAACGTTGATTCATTAATATTATATCCGGCACTAGATTCTCACACACCTCCTTAAATCGGCGCTCATTTTACAATTACACCCTATTGGTGTCTAAATTCTTGTAATTTGTCACAGAGAGTGCTTGGAAGTGGTGGAGATTATATTTTTTAGATATTCTTGAAGGTGTCACGATATTTCTGTCAAATTTTCGCAAAGTCAATTCTAATCTTCTTTGGATCCTTCCTATTGTAGTTGTTGTACCGTTGTATCACAGGGACCATGCTAATCTTCTCTGTATCCTTCCTATTGTAGTAGTTGTACCGTGGTATCACAGGGACCATGCTAATCTTCTCTGTATCCTTCCTATTGTGGTAGTTGTACCGCCGAACTGGTATCACAGGGGCCATGCTGGTCTTCTCTGTGTCCTTCCTATTGTAGTAGTTTTACCGTGGTATCACAGGAGCTATGCTAATCTTCTCTGTATCCTTCCTATTGTGGTAGTTGCACCGCCGAACTGGTATCACAGGGGCCATGCTAATCTTCTCTGTATCCTTCCTATTGTAGTAGTTGTACCGCCGAACTGGTATCACAGGGGCCATGTCAATCTTCTCTGTATCCTTCCTATTGTGGTAGTTGCACCGCCGAACTGGTATCACAGGGGCCATGCTAATCTTCTCTGTATCCTTCCTATTGTAGTAGTTGTACCGCCGAACTGGTATCACAGGGGCCATGTCAATCTTCTCTGTATCCTTCCTATTGTAGTAGTTGTACCGTGGTATCACAGGGGCCATGCTAATCTTCTCTGTATCCTTCCTATTGTAGTAGTTGGACCGTGGTATCTCAGGGGCCATGCTAATCTGCTCTGTATCCTTCCTATAGTAGTTGTTGTACCGCCAAACTGGTATTGCAGGGGGCATGCTAATCTTCTCTGTGTATCGCTTCTATTGTAGTAGTTGTACAGCTTTCACTCACTGGTGGGGTTGGACTGTTTCAAGTATCGGGGCCATCAGACCAATTTTTCAATTAAAAAAGTTCCCAATGCGGGATTCGAACCCGGGTTGTAGCTATCGAAATCCGACAATTTATTCCACTCGTCCAACTTCACCTTTATTCTTCCATTCAATGAATGTAAAAAATGCCCTAAATATATATTTTTATATTAGCATATACACCTATCCCCCGATTTACACGGTACTTGTTTTACACGTTTTCGCTTTTACACGGTTTTCCAAATAAGATTTTTTGTTTTTTTTTGTTTTTATCGCACTATACTAAATGCTACTGTGATTGAACACATGCGCTGTGTACACATCTCACGAGGAATCCCGAGCTTATGTGCTGACTACATATTTTAACCTGTCAATGCATTTTATTTTTATTTTTGTGTACACCTATCCCCCAATTTACACGTTTTTCTCCAGGAACGTATCTACCGTGTAAATCGGGGGATAGGTGTATTAATTAGTATGAAAAATAATTTTATGTTGCATTAGCTTGCCATCTGCTATGAAAATTTGAAACTATTATAGACGCGTATGATTATTTTTAAAATTAAAACAATTTCTACTGCCCTTACTGCAATGGAAAAATTAATGGGAGGGCCTGGCTCATCAGTGGTGAACCCTCCCAGCGCTTTCGTCTGTTTAATCTACCATTAAAATTTATATATATAAATATCATTTCATTAAAAATAATTTCAAATAAAAAAGGTCAGATGTTGATATTAAAAACAAAAATAGATATATCCTTAATAAACAAGAAAATGGGTTGGCTAAATATCAGGAAACAGGTTAAATCAACGTTTAGTTGATTTCTGTTCCACTAGATGGCGCTCTGCCTTCTAAAAAAAACCTCATGTGATTGGACAGGATATGCCTTTTTTGTTTTCAATTAATTAGTATATTTCTCCCCAATAATGACACTAATAAATGTAAAATAATATTAATACAAAGATATATAAAAAATTATGTTTACCTTTAATTAATCATCGTGATTAAGAAACATAATTAATTATGTAAATATCATTATGCTAATTAGCGAATAATTAATATATTTAAAATATATATTAATATTTTTCATAATTTCAACGTTATCCCAAATAAATTTGAAAAAATAAAATTTAAAAAATATTCTTTTTTTTTTCTTCAATAATTTTCTTTTAGCACTTAAATGATCGAATAAACGGAATATATATATATATACAAGAAAATATAAAAACATTATTTCAGTGAGCGAAATTTATTTATTTTTGACTATCATTGTTATTCTTAACCTGTTGCCACTATAAGGTTTTTCTTTAAAGAAATAAAATTGAAAATGTTTTCTGATTTTCCTTCACTTTTCCCCATTGTTATTTTCCTTCTGCTTTTTTTTTTCTTCCAGATTGTGAACCTTTCCATTTTGTATTCTTCCAACTTCAACAACAAAAATATTTAGATAATTCTTAATCTTTTGAAATAGGTTTCGAGATAAAAACATATTTTTTACATTTCTTATATCTCACAACTGGTTTACTATCGAATTTTTGTTTATAAAAATATATATATATTAGATAAAACTTTATATAATATTGTCAAAATTCAAAGCTATTATAGACGCGTATGATTCTTTTTGAAATAAACAATTTCTACTGTCGTAACGACAACTGCAATGGAAAAATTAATGGGAGGGCCTTTTTTTCCCATTGCAGTAAGGACAGTATAAATTGTTTATTTTAAACAGAATCATACGCGTCTATAATAGCTTTGAATTTTGATAACAGATGGCGTGCTAATTCATCATAATAATTGTGTTGAGGGTATAAATGAAAGTTGAAAATATGTAAATACGAGGGTTGTCCGTTAAATAAGTTCCACGGAGGTTTTTCATAAAGAAAAACAGGTTTATTTGCCCTGAACTATACATTTTCGAAAATATCAGACTTTTTTCATTTTTCTACATATTCCCCGTTTCGTTCGACGCATTTTTGCATTCGGGACACCCACTTATGGAACCCAGAGTCAAAGAACTCTGCCGCCTGGCCGCGTAGAAGCCTAAAACCGCTTCTTCCAACTCGTCATCGTCCTGGAATTGGGTTCCACCCAGGTTTTTCTTCAACTCGGGGAAGAGATGAAAGTCACTAGGAGCTACGTCCGGGCTGTAAGGTGGGTGTGACACCAATTCCCATTCAAATTCTTCGATGAGGGCAGTGGTTTGATGGGCGGTGTGCGGCCGAGCGTTGTCGTGGTGAAAACGCACCCCTTTGGTTAACGTCTCTCTCCTCTTGTTCTGAATCGCGCGTCGAAGTTGTTTCAAGGTCTCACATTACCGGTCGGAATTGATTGTTGTACCCCGACGCATAAAGTCGCACAACAATGGACCATTTCGGTCCCAAAAGACGATAGCGATAAGTTTCCCGGCAGAAAGTCTTTGTTTGAACGTTAGAGGTTTCGGCGAAGAAGCGTGCTTCCACTGCTTGGATTGCTCCTTTGTCTCCGGTGTGGTGTAGTGTGACCAGGTCACATCACCTGTAACAATTGAATCCAAGAATTCCTCTCCCTCAGTTTTGTGGCAATCGAGAAATTTCTGGGTCGCATCAACCCGCTGCCGTTTATGGTCTTCAGTCAGCATTTTCGGAACCCATATTGCGCAGTCCTTTGAATACCCTAAATGTTCACGCAAAATCTTGTCGATGGTGGTTTTACTGACATCAGGAGCCAAATCTCAGAGCTTTCGCACAGTAACACTTCGATCTTCAAGCATTGCCGCTTCGACTTTGGCAATGGTTTCGTCCGAAACCGATGGCCGTCCAGCACGCGGTTCATCGTGGTCGTCTGTTCGGCCGTTTTTAAATTCTCTGACCCATCTGCGCACCATCCCGGAACTCATACACCCTTCTCCATACACTTGACAGAGTTCAGTATAAATGTCCTTCGCCGAATTATTCTTTGCCGCCAAAAAGCGAATTACTGACCGTAATTCACAGCTGGCGGGAGACACGAGGGGAAGCTTCATCACTAACGGCTGCTCAGCCAAAACTAAGCTTACCAGCGACGTGTCCTTGGTGGAAAATTGGAGTGGGGAGAACAAGCTACGAGCCCGTGTAGTCGGCTCGAGCCTAAAGGGGATCCTCATGACAGTAGTGCCCCGTGGAACTTATTTAACGGACAACCCACGTATTAACAAATAAATATAGAAGCATTAAACACCAGTGTCTTTAGAATTATTGATACAAAATAATAATTTTCTGTTGTGAAATTGAAGGTTGTTGATGGTTTGCGCCATCTATCGGTGTATATATCCGTACTATCGCATTATCTATAACCCAGACGTCCCATCATATGCAAATTTATGTATCAAGCATTTATCGATTTAGGCTTAATGATGAAGTGGGTTGTAAATTGTTGCATCGAATCTAGACAGCGATTATGTTTTCTGTCGATTTGAATTTTCTAACTGTATATAGCAAGTCTACAAATGTTTAGAGTTCTGTGTGGTTAGGAAGTGTATTAAAATTGATCATAACATTTTAAAGTGAATATATAAATTTAAATTAGTCCAATATTTTGCCGACCATCCAGTACTTAGTAACTTTGTCAGCTTACAATGTCATCGGGTTTAAGCAAGTATACCAAATTTCAGACTACTAGGTACTCTATAAGTATATTACAAATTGATTACAAGATTTTTAGACCGACATGAAAGCATATTTCTGTGAAAAATAGACACTTCAGCCAGTTGAAGTTTTTTATTTTCTCAATGTTTCGACAA
>CP092874.1:33196958-33232669 GCA_030710605.1 Cordylochernes scorpioides
GATCATCATCATCTGTAACTATTGACGGCTTTGTTCACTTTTTTATAACTGTTGCTAACTGGTGGAGGATACTTAACTAGATTTTTACATGTAGACATCAACATTACCATAACTTTATCATAAGATTATAAACTCAAAAGGAGCTTCTTCTATAGAACATGTTTATTTCGCTAGCTTCCGAACGACATCGTTCTTTAACGGGCGTTGTGAAGAAATGTCGGGTAATAGTTTCACAAAATAATGAAGCGAGTTCGGTAGAAGAATTCGCAGTGATGATTCTTTTTGTGGGCTGTTGCAAGGATTTAAATAAGATCACTAAATAGCAGAAAGGAGAGGGTAAAAGTCTCCTTCTAACCAACTTTATTTAATACAATTTAAGAGGACAGAGGAAAACATCCAACTGGTCGGTAGCAGACCAAGCCGTGTTCTGGTCATTTGTTGGCGGCTGGCGCCGCTGGGGCTTGTTTGTTTATTGTCACCCAAGCCGTCTGGACGGCGTCCGGACCATTATTCCACAGGCGTAAAGACAAGGTGAGATGTATGTAATTATATAGACGTACGTTGAGAGCTATATAATTGCACACATCACACCTTGTCTTTACGTCCGTTAAAGAACGATGTCGTTCGAAAGCTAGCGAAATAAACATGTTCTATAGAAGAAGCTCCTTTTGAGTTTATAATCTTACAATAAAGATTTTTACATCTTCAACATGAAGTGATTATTATTTCCCTCTTTTTTTAATGTAAAACTAGACGGGTGACCCGGGCTTCGCCCCGGGATTGACCCGAATGCATATCTACCCGATTGATATATATTTAGATAAGATTTTTTTTTATAATTGTTTGTTATTAGCATTATCTATTTGTTTGCATTAGCATAATTTAATCGTTGATAGAGGGCGCTGTTCGTGAGCTAAGTAGAATAATTTGAATATATAGTTTTAATAATTGATTTATATATTTTTTAAAATAGCCTATCGTCTTCCCCGTATTTTTTTACCTATGTATGGACATTTTGGTTTGAATTAGTGAACTACTGCGAATTTGTATACCGGACATAAAACAAACAAACAAACATACAAACATTGATTTTTATATATATAGAGGTTAAGGTGAAAACATTAGTCTTCCTGTGATAACTTTCTATAACAAATTAATTCAAATATTTATCTTTCTGTCATGAGAGTCCTTCTACGGGAGAAAAACACGATACAGTAAATCACCAATAGGATATGAAATTATCACGAAATTTGCATATTGTATGAAATAAGAATATAGATAGTAGCAATGCGTTTCTTTATTCGTGAGAAGTACAGGCTTTCGTATCTTTATAATCCTTCTACAGGCATAGTTATGCCTATAGAAAGATTATAAAGATACGAAAGCCTGCACTTTGCACAAAAAAGAAACGCATTGCTATTGTTTATATTCTTTTTTATATACTTTATAACGATTTTATCTTCTAATAGCATATTGTATGTTTGTCTTCTTTCTTCTTCTTTCCTATCTCCCCTCAATCATATTAAAGTACCAAGCTTGTAAAGCTTGAGACTTTTGATGGTGTCTGCCGGGGGAAGAGTAGAGCTCATCAATGGATGAGTCAATACAGTCAATAATGTGTTTTGGGGTTTCAAGTTGACACTTAGTACATAGTGGGAAAACCTTGCACCCATTCTGGAAAGTCATTGTCCGTAGATGCCCAGAATCAAGTTTGGAAATCAAAGACTGTTGTTCTCTTGGGAGGACATAACTGGTGCTTGTCCCTCCTGCTCTGTACCAGTTATATGCAGTATTAGATTTCCATTAGATTTGTAAATAGAGATGATTAAATTGAAATAAATTGTTTATCTAATATGTAAATAAGGGAGAGACTATTTTTTCTTTATTTCTTTAAAGGTTGTTAAATAGAACAAACTTCCCTCTCTCTCGAGCAGCGCGGGCGTGTTCTTTTTTAGCGTTCTATCATTAACCCTTTGTTTATCTCACTCTTTCAGTTTTGGAATTTTACAATAAAGTCTCAGTACTATTGCACAGTGTTTATTATCTTTAATTGTGACAATATAATCAGATTCTATTTAATTACTAGTTTTTAATGGGGTGGTCTGTGGAAAGGTAGTCTAAACCATTGGTTTTCGACCTCTACGACCGGGTATCGAAATACGCATTGGGCATTTTTTCCTAATTAAAAAAAGATTTTCCAATGGCCCCCGATTCTTACAAAAATATATAACCCCACCATCGAATGCAAGTAACCAAACGGGGCTCTGGCACATTTGTAAGTGTGAAGTCGAACTGCTTTTCACATGTGTAGACATGAGGTACAGTTACAGAAAAAGCAGTCGGTAACTACTCACCATGATTATCATGGCCTGTACCACGTGTACTATGGATAAAAAAAAACTAATTTTAATACTATTATGATAAATGTGTATTTAAATTTGGTTCGCAATCAACTCTTGAGGTGTTTTAAATGTCGTGTGTGGTTGGTAGTGGTAAGTCAATAAATACTGGCTACATCACAACTGCTTTCATTTTTTATTTTGTGAAACATTGTAAATAACATTTCTGATTACTATTATTATTATTTCTGTATATACCATCCTTTCTATTCGGAGAATCTGTATAAGATCAAAAGTTCTTAATGAGGTTTTTGTTGTTGTTTATTTTTATTTTCTTCTCTCATAACATTTCGGTCACTCCCTGTCACCCTTTCTCAGGGTGATGCATTCTTGAATTCTATCTCTTCTCTAACTGTATATATACAACAACCACAGCCTTTATTGGGCACACGTGCCATACAGGATTCTCCCTGTAGAACAGAATAAATAAATAACAAATTAGCATCGTAGTTATATACAAATATTGGGTATTGACCTCGACCAATTATCGAGTTGGATCCGGCGTCTGTGCTAAATATTTTGATTGAGCTGATTTCCAGTATTTATAAAAAGCGAATGCAGAGGGTCTGGATTTTACGACTTTTGCCATTAAAACATAAGGCGAGTTGCTATTATAACCGGTCTCTTGACGAAGAATTTCTCTCTCTTCTTCCATTGCCGTACAGTAGAACATGTAGTGTGGAAAATCGAGACTAAATTCACCGTTGCATAAGGTGCATTTCATGGTCTTAGTTTTCAATAGTGAAACATGATTAATTCTCTGTACTACAAAAAGGCTTCTTACTTGTACAATGATTCTCTTTAAGGTTAGGGGGATATTGTCATTCAGATAGCATTCCATTGTAGGTGATGAATGAAAGTATTTATAGTGAGAGTAGAGTACTGATTTTCTTATTCTTACATAATCCAGCTGCAAGGACTGATCGGTTGCCGTTCTAATAATTAGGGGGATGTATCTTTGTAGAATATTGAAGTCTGTACTTCCAACAAGCCATGAGAAGCCGGTGTTATTAAGTAGCTCTGTTATACTTTTTACCAGTCTGATATTCTGTTTTGAAGAAATTGGAATGTCCCCACAAATGTGCCAAACAAATTGAAGGTAGCCTGCTCCGTCCATTTCAGAATTCTAGTCCAGAATTTTAAAGTTAGTTTTTTCACCGTGATATCAAGAGAGTTTCTTCCTGTTTCGGCCCTCAAAATATAGCCCAGAGTATAGCTTGGAAGGCACAGAAAACGTCTGAGAAAGGTCTAACTGTATAATACAACTTTCTAACTGATATCTAAGGCTGTTGTAAACTCAGGTAACTACGAGTAGAAAACTGAATTTGATTATTGAAAATTATCTAATTAATATCAAGACCAATTAGCCTTTTAACAATCTCTATAAAGAGATTATTAGCGCCACCTATCGGTTATGTAACGAATTATTTTGAAGTCAGTTACCTACGAATTTAATAAACCTTTTTTTTCTAATTTAAATACGATGTATTAGCACGCCATCTATATTGAGAAATATAAACTATTTATGCCTTAACGTTTCTTTTTATAATATTGCCACGTGGAAAATTAGGGAAGACCAACTTCGGGATGAGACAGAAATTTATTTTGAGGCAAGAACCAAACTATGAGTGATAAACAAAAGATAAGCAAAAGAGGGAAGTTTACAGAGTATAGCAAAATATAAACATAAAAAATAATACTCTGCTAATAAAATAAACAATACTTTGTTACAATATAAATTCAATTTCTTATTGCGCTCCCCCCCTCCCGACTCTAATTGCAATGAGAAAAAAATATTTAAAGGACCTTTAAACGCCTTTTTTACCTACGTGAAATAAATATCAATAATATATATGAAAAATAGTACAAAAGTGAAATTGTTGATATAGTTTCGCGTTCTCCCGCCCTTTCGATCTAAATACCTGCTTCATGATTTTTCAGGATACCCCAAATACCAGCTTTTTTTGGTCGTTGAGGTACAGCTTTCACCAAGCTAATGAGGGCCAACAGTCCTAAACACGTAGGGGGCTATCTTTTTCTTGATCAATCAAGATAGGAAATTTTGGCCAACTCTGGAATAAATTTTAAAAAATCAACGATTAGTTGATGTTTATTCCGATAGATGGCGCAAACCATCAGCAACTTTTAGTTACACGATCAGGAGATACCTTTTTTCTTAATTGATAATATCATTAATGTAGTTGACAGCTTATATAGACAATTAGATAAACAAACCTACCAACCTACACATTCCATTTTCCGACGTGTGGGTGGTGAGTGACCCACTGTTGCCCTTTTTCAAAAAGTTTAAAGATAATCACGAAGTTTGGCTATTGTCGTTCTGAGAAGTTTTGAGAAAAACATATGTATACATTTAAAAAACATATTGTGAGTTGATATAAAATAAAATCTCATTTATACATTATTAAACCTGAATAAAGTGTGTTTAGAAATACCACAAAAGTGTCAAGTGGTACTGGGATCAGGTCGATAAATTTAGAAAAAAAGGCATCTCCTGATTATGCAACTAAAAGTTGCTGATAACTTGCGCCATCTGTCAGAACAAATATAAAAATTAATCTTTAATTTTTAATAATCCATAATTGGCCAAATACCCGTTGATGATAAATCAAGAAAAGCTAACCACGAACGCGTTTCGGGCTAGTCTCACCGACTAAAAAAAATGTTCTTTAAGGCATCCTGAAAATTTATGAAAAATGAATAAAAAATAAAGAAATTCCGGTATAAGTCACCTTTTCATAGTTTTTAAGTATGTCCCAAAAAACTAGCTTTTTTGGTCTGTGAGGTACTGTTTGCACCACGCTGATGAGGGCCAACAGCTCGAAACGCGTATGTGGTTAGTTTTTCTTGATTAATAAAGAAAGGGTATTCGGCCAATTTTGAAATAATTAAAAACCGGTATTAACCATTGAATGAACAAGGACTACATATATATACTGAATCTGCAGGGTAATTTGTTATTACTACAACCCTTATATCAGACTACACTCATAGACAAAATTTGAGGAAGTTGTGGCCTTCAGACTTCAAAAAGTATCGCGACTTTTGTGTTTTTCAAAATTTATTTATTTATTCATGAATACCTATTTTGTCCCCTTCAAAGGAATCCCCATGAGATATTATACACTTGTGCCAACGGTTTTTCCAATCTTAGAAGCACTTCAAAAAATCTTTTTTTTTTTAAATATTTTTCAGCTCCTCCTTCGATGCCGTCTTTATCTCGTCAAGCGTAGCGTAACGTCGTCCTTTCATGGGCCTCTTCAGTTTAGGGAACAAGAAAAGTCACAGGGGGCCAGATCTGGGGAATACGGTGGCTGCGGCATCATTAGTGTGTTGTTTTTGGCCAAAATGTCGCGCACAAGCAACGATGTGTGAGCAGGGGCGTTATCGTGGTGCAAAAGCCAATTTTTGTTCTTCCACAAATCCGGGCGTTTCTGGCGGATTGCTTCGCGCAAATTGCGCATAACTTGCAGGTAATATTCCTTATTGACCTTTCTACCCTGTGGCAAGAACTCATGATGCACCACGCCCCTGCAATCGAAGAAAACTGTCAGCAAAACTTTCACATTCGACCGAACTTGGCGCGCTTTTTTCGGTCTTGGTTCGTGCGGCAGCTTCCATTGAGATGATTGAGCTTTGGTCTCCACGTCATAACCATAAACCCACGCTTCGTCACCAGTTATGACCCTCTGGAGCAAATTTGGGTCGTCGCGGACAGAGTCCTCAGCAACTTCTCTAACGGTGATTCGACGATTGGCCAATATCATTTTCTCCACTTCATTAATTTTTTCGTCTGTTGTTGAGGTGCTCGGGCGTCCGGCACGTTCTTCGTCGTTCACATCTTCTCGGCCTTCTGAGAACATTTTGTACCACCGATAAACGTTGCTTCGGTCCAAGGTAGCTTCTCCGTATGCCACAGTCAACATTCGGAATGCATCCGCGCACTTAATTTCGTTTTTCACACAAAATTTGATACAGGTTCTTTGATCCATTTTTTTTAATAGGTAAAAATCGAAGACGATCCAAAACACCTGCAAGCAAAGCAGCTGTCAACAAATAAGTGAACATTCAAAATGGCCGAGCTTGTCGGCATAAGTGAGAGACATGAGTACCAACATAAAGCCACAAAAAGATCGAAATTCGAATATACGTAACCCGCGAAAATTCAAATTTCGCGATACCTTTTGAACACACCATTCAGACAATAACTCTTAAAGATATTACAGTGACCATTATTGAAGACTTACAAACAAAACTTAAGGAAGTTGTACCTTTTAGCATTTATATCCGGAGTCAGACAATAACTCTGATAGATATTATAGTGACCTTTATTGAAGACTTACAAACAAAACTTAAGGAAGTTGTACCTTTTACCATGTATATCTGGATTCAGACAATAACTCTGAAATATATTACAGTGACCTTTATTGAAGACTTACAAACAAAACTTAAGGAAGTCGTACCTTTCAGCATGTATATCGGGATTCAGACAATAACTCTGAAATATATTACAGTGACCTTTATTGAAGACTTACAAACCCAACTTAAGGAAGTCGTACCTTTCAGCATGTATATCGGGATTGAGACAATACCTCTCAAAGATATTACAGTGACCTTTATTGAAGACTTACAAACAAAACTTAAGGAAGTTGTACCTTTCAGCATGTATATCGGGATTCAGACATTAACTCTGAAAGATATTACAGTGACCTTTATTGAAGACTTACAAACAAAACTTAAGGAAGTTGTACCTTTCAGCATGTATAGCGGGATTGAGACAATAACTCTGAAATATATTACAGTGACCTTTATTGAAGACTTACAAGCAAAACTTAAGGAAGTTGTACCTTTCAGCATGTATATCGGGATTGAGACAATAACTCTGAAAGATATTACAGTGACCTTTATTGAAGATTTACAAACAAAACTTAAGGAAGTTGTACCTTTCAGCATGTATATCGGGATTGAGACAATAACTCTGAAATATATTACAGTGACCTTTATTGAAGACTTACAAGCAAACCTTAAGGAAGTTGTACCTTTCAGCATGTATATCGGGATTGAGACAATAACTCTGAAATATATTACAGTGACATTTATTGAAGACTTACAAGCAAACCTTAAGGAAGTTGTACCTTTCAGCATGTATATCGGGATTGAGACAATAACTCTAAAATATATTACAATTATCTTTATTGAAGACTTACAAACAAAACTCAAGGAAGTTGTACCTTTCAGCGTGTATATCGGGATTGAGACAATAACTCTGAAATATATTACAGTGACCTTTATTGAAGACTTACAAGCAAAACTTAAGGAAGTTGTACCTTTTATCATGTATATCGGGATTGTGACAATAACTCTGAAAGATATTACAGTGACCTTTATTGAAGACTTACAAACAAAACTTAAGGAAGTTGTACCTTTTAGCATGTAAATCAGGATTCAGACAATAACTCTGAAAGATATTACAGTGACCTTTATTGAAGACTTACAAACAAAACTTAAGGAAGTTGTACCTTTTAGCATATATATCGGGATTCAGACAATAACTCTGAAAGATATTACATATTACAGTGACCTTTATTGAAAACTTACAAACAAAACTTAAAGAAGTTGTACCTTTTAGCATATATATCGGGATTCAGACAATAACTCTGGAAGATATTACAGTGACCTTTTTTGAGGACACGAGATAACCAAGTGTAAACAAAATTGTCTCTGTCTCCTTCATAAAAAAGAACCGACGACCGTCGACCACAAAGACTTTCCACTTCCTTATGTTTTGTCTATGGGTGTACATAGATATATCAGAGAAGATGAAGAAGTCAATACCAGCGTAGGTTATAAGATAAAGATTGTGAGGAAATGCGCGCCATCTACCATCCCAAATCGATACTAAATGAGTAGCTTTTACTTCTATTCTCTCAGTGATTGATGTCCTAACGACAGAGTAATTTACATCCAACGTTGATTCATTAATATTATATCCGTCACTAGATTCTCACACACCTCCTTAAATCGGCGCTCATTTTACAATTACACCCTATTGGTGTCTAAATTCTTGTAATTTGTCACAGAGAGTGCTTGAAAGTGGTGGAGATTATATTTTTTAGATAATCTTGGAGGTGTCACGATTTTTCTGTCAAATTTTCGCAAAGTCAATTCTAATCTTCTCTGTATCCTTCCTATTGTGGTAGTTGTACCGTGGTATCACAGGGGCCATGCTAATCTTCTCTGCATCCTTCCTATTGTGGTAGTTGTACCGTGGTATCACAGGGGACCATGCTAATCTTCTCTGCATCCTTCCTATTGTGGTAGTTGTACCGTGGTATCACAGGGGACCATGCCAATATTCTCTGTATCCTTCCTAATGTAGTAGTTGTACCGTGGTATCACAGGGGACCATGCTAATCTTCTCTGTATCCTTCCTATTGCAGTAATTGTACCGTGGTATCACAGGGGCCATGCTAATCTTCTCTGTATCCTTCCTATTGTAGTAGTTTTACCGTGGTATCACAGGGGACCATGCTAATATTCTCTGTATCCTTCCTAATGTAGTAGTTGTACCGTGGTATCACAGGGGACCATGCTAATCTTCTCTGTATCCTTCCTATTGCAGTAATTGTACCGTGGTATCACAGGGGCCATGCTAATCTTCTCTGTATCCTTCCTATTGTAGTAGTTTTACCGTGGTATCACAGGGGACCATGCTAATATTCTCTGTATCCTTCCTAATGTAGTAGTTGTACCGTGGTATCACAGGGGACCATGCTAATCTTCTCTGTATCCTTCCTATTGCAGTAATTGTACCGTGGTATCACAGGGGCCATGCTAATCTTCTCTGTATCCTTCCTATTGTAGTAGTTTTACCGTGGTATCACAGGGGACCATGCTAATATTCTCTGTATCCTTCCTAATGTAGTAGTTGTACCGTGGTATCACAGGGGACCATGCTAATCTTCTCTGTATCCTTCCTATTGTAGTAATTGTACCGTGGTATCACAGGGGACCATGCTAATCTTCTCTGTATCCTTCCTATTGTAGTAGTTTTACCGTGGTATCACAGGGGCCATGCTAATCTTCTCTGTATCCTTCCTATTGTAGTAGTTGTACCGCCTAACTGGTATCACAGGGGCCATGCTAAACCTCTGTATTCTTCCTATTGTAGTAGTTGTACCGTTGTATCACAGAGGCCATGCTAATCTTCTCTGTATCCTTCCTATTGTAGTAGTTGTACCGCCGAACTGGTATCACAGGGGCCATGCTAATATTCTCTGTATCCTTCCTATTGTAGTAGTTGTACCGCCGAACTGGTATCACAGGGGCCATGCTAATATTCTCTGTATCCTTCCTATAGTAGTTGTTGTACCGCCAAACTGGTATTGCAGGGGGCATGCTAATATTCTCTGTATCCTTCCTATTGTAGTAGTTGTACCGCCAAACTGGTATCACAGGGGCCATGCTAATATTCTCTGTATCCTTTCTATAGTAGTTGTTGTACGGCCAAACTGGTATTGCAGGGGGCATGCTAATATTCTCTGTATCCTTCCTAATGTAGTAGTTGTACCGTGGTATCACAGGGGACCATGCTAATCTTCTCTGTATCCTTCCTATTGTAGTAATTGTACCGTGGTATCACAGGGGACCATGCTAATCTTCTCTGTATCCTTCCTATTGTAGTAGTTTTACCGTGGTATCACAGGGGCCATGCTAATCTTCTCTGTATCCTTCCTATTGTAGTAGTTGTACCGCCTAACTGGTATCACAGGGGCCATGCTAAACCTCTGTATTCTTCCTATTGTAGTAGTTGTACCGTTGTATCACAGAGGCCATGCTAATCTTCTCTGTATCCTTCCTATTGTAGTAGTTGTACCGCCGAACTGGTATCACAGGGGCCATGCTAATATTCTCTGTATCCTTCCTATTGTAGTAGTTGTACCGCCGAACTGGTATCACAGGGGCCATGCTAATATTCTCTGTATCCTTCCTATAGTAGTTGTTGTACCGCCAAACTGGTATTGCAGGGGGCATGCTAATATTCTCTGTATCCTTCCTATTGTAGTAGTTGTACCGCCAAACTGGTATCACAGGGGCCATGCTAATATTCTCTGTATCCTTTCTATAGTAGTTGTTGTACGGCCAAACTGGTATTGCAGGGGGCATGCTTATATTCTCTGTATCCTTCCTATTGTAGTAGTTGTACCGCCAAACTGGTATCACAGGGACCATGCTAATCTTCTCTGTATCCTTCCTATAGTAGTTGTTGTACCGCCAAACTGGTATCACAGGGACCATGCTAATCTTCTCTGTATCCTTCCTATTGTAGTAGTTGTACCGTGGTATCACAGGGGCCATGATAATCTTCTCTGTATCGTTCCTATTGTAGTAGTTGTACCGCCGAACTCTGGTATCACAGGGGCCATGCTAATCTTCTCTGTATCGCTCCTATTGTAGTAGTTGTACAGCTTTCACTCACTGGTGGGGTTGGACTGTTTCAAGAATCGGGGGCCATCAGACCAATTTTTTAATATAAAAAAAGTTCCCAATACGGGATTCGAACCAGGGTTGTAGCTGTCGAAATCCGACAGTTTATTTCACTCGTCCAACTTCACCTTTACCTTTATTCTTCCATTCAATGAATACAAAAAAAATGTCCTAAATATATATTTTTATATTAACATATACACCTATCCACCAATTTACACGGTACTTGTTTTACACGTTTTCGCTTTTACACGGTTTTCCAAATAAGTTTTTTTTTGTTTTTATCGCACTATACTAAATGCTACTGTGATTGAACACATGCGCTGTGTACACATCTCACGAGGAATCCCGAACTTATGTGCTGACTACATATTTTAACCTGTCAATGCATTTTATTTTTATTTTTGTGTACACCTATCCCCCGATTTACACGTTTTTCTCCAGGAACGTATCTACCGTGTAAATCGGGGGATAGGTGTATTAATTAGTATGAAAAATAATTTTATGTTGCATTAGCGTGCCATCTGTTATGAAAATTCGAAACTATTATAGACGCGTATGATTCTTTTTAAAAATAAAACAATTTCTACTGTCCTTAATGCAATGGAAAAATTAATGGAAGGGCCTGGCTCATCAATGGTGAACCCTCCCAGCGGTTTCGCCAGTTTAATCTACCATTAAAACTTATATATATATAAATACCATTTTATTAAAAATAATTTTAAATAAAAAAAGGTCAGATGTTGATATTAAAAAGAAAAATAGATATATATCTTTAATAAACAAGAAAATGGGTTGCCTAATATCAGGGAACAAGTTAAATCAATGTTTAGTTGATTTCTGTTCCACTAGATGGCGCTCTGCCTTCTAAAAAAAAGATCATGTGAGCGGACAGGACATGCCTTTTTTGTTTTCAATTAATTAGTACATTTCTCCCCAATAATGACACTAATAAATGTAAAATAATATCAATACAAAGATATATAAAAAATTATGTTTACCTTTAATTAATCATCGTGATTAAGAAACATAATTCATTATGTAAATATCATTATGCTAATTAGCGAATAATTAATATATTTAAAATATAAATTAATATTTTTCATAATTTCAACGTTATCCCAAATAAATTTGAAAAAATAAAATTTAAAAAAATTCTTTTTTTTTTTCTTCAATAATTTTCTTTTAGCACTTCTATGATCGAATAAACGGGGGGAAATATATATATATACAAGAAAATATAAAAACATTATTTCAGTGAGCGAAATTTATTTATTTTTGACTATATCATTGTTATTCTTAACCTGTTGCCACTATAAGTTTTTTCTTTAAAGAAATAAAATTGAAAATGTTTTCTGATTTTCCTTCACTTTTCCCCATTGTTATTTTCCTTCTGCCTTTTTTTTTCTTCCAGATTGTGAACCTTTCCATTTTGTATTCGTCCAACTTCAACAACAAAAATATTTAGATAATTCTTAATCTTTTGAAATAGGTTTCGAGATAAAAACATATTTTTTACATTTCTTATATCTTACAACTAGTTTACTATCGAATTTTTGTTTATATAAAAAAATAGATAAAACCTTTATATATTATCGTATGTAGGGGATAAATGAAAGGAAAATATGTAAATATTAACACATAGAAGCGTTATAAACCAGTGTCTTTAGAATTATTGGTACAAATTAATCATCTACTGCTTTGAAATTGAGGGTTGTTGATGGTTTGCGCCATCTATCGGTGTATCTATATATCCATACTATCGCATTATATATAACCCAGCCGACCCATCATATGCAAATTTATGTATCAAGCATTTATCGATTTAGGCTTAATGATGAGGTGGGTTTACCATTGTTGCATAGAATCTAGACAGCGATTATGTTTTCTGTCGATTTGTATTTTCTAACTGTATTAAGCAAGTCTACAAATTTCTAGACTTCTGGATGATTTGGAAGTGTATTAAAATTGATCATAACATTTGAAAGTGAATATAGAAATTTAAATTAGTCCATTATTTTTCCGACCATCCAGTATTTAGTCAGCTTACAATGTCATCGGGTGTGAGCAAGTATACCAAATTTCAGACTTCTAGATACTCTATACAAATTGATTACAAGATTTGTAGACAGACAGACATGAAAGCATATTTCTGTAAAAAAAATATAGACACTTCGGCCACAGTTAGAGTTTTTTTATTTTCTCAACGTTTCGACAAAAATATTTTGTCTTTGTCAGGAGAAACAAATAAAAATAAAGTAATAAAATAAAAAACTCTAACTGGCCGAAGTATCTATTTTTCTCAAATATGAATGCCGACCAGGCAGCCTCTGTCTTCAGGATTGACATGAAAGCAAGTTAAATAAAAAGATTTTTGAAACAGCTGAAATAATGTTAGATGGTGATATGAAATAATAGGTATGTTCTAACCACCAAATGAGCATTTTTAGACGGCAGAGCGCCATCCAGCGGAATAAATAACATTTATATAAAATAATATAAAAATTCGAAACTATTTTTGATGCGTATAATTCGTTTTAAAATTAAACAATTTTCTACTACCCTTATTTCAATGATATATTAATAGGAGGGCCTGGCTCATCAGTGGTGAACCCACCCAGCGGTTTCGTCAGTTTATCATTAAAGTAAAGGCAGTAGAAAATTACTTAATTATGAAAAGAAACATACGCGTCTAAAATAGTTTCAATTTTTTATAACAGATGGCGCACTAATGCATCATAATATACAGTTAAACCTGTCTATAACGCCCCCTCTTGGGACTCACCAAAATAGGGTGCTATAGAGCGGGGGTGCTATAGACAGCTCACTTCTAATGTAAATCGCATTGTACTAGATATTTAAAATCGGGTGCTATTTAGAGGGGGCGCTATAGACAGGTTTAACTGTGTGTATATATATATTAATTAAAAGGCATATTTTGGATCTAAAATAAAACAAACATTTTATTTCATATATAATGCCAATATTTCAATAGGCTATACGCCTAACTTCATCAGGGCGTTTCTTGTTTTTAAACTGCTTTGGATGATCTCGCGATGCCTTCACGCGACGATATATAAAATATATATATACAGGGTGATCCAAAAGTCCCGCACAACTTTAAAAATTAATAACTCCGCGAAAATTTGCGCTAGAGCAATGCAGTAAACCATTGTATTCAGGATGCAATGGGATTTTTTATGGCAAATAATGAAAAATTCGAAATTGATTTTAGTTACAATTTTATTCGCCAGATGGCGCTCTACCAGAATCAGAGATTCAGCGGCCAAATTGTTTGATAAATTGAAAAATATAACTGATCGACACGTATTTTTCCTTTTTGAATACCAGGAAAGAACCCTAATAATATCAAATAACAAATTAATAAAACACCACTTCGCCAAAAGTATGAAGAATTGGTTAACGATTTTCAAATACAATCAGAGATATGTAAATTAGGTAAATGCAAATTAAAACATGTAGCAAAAATATTTATATTTTAAATGGGGTTTTGTGAAATAGATTGAATGTTTGAAAAACACTGCTGATATCAATACACGAATTTTTGAAATGTTAATATAGTACCAAAAATTATGATGGCACTATTAATAGGATTTCTTGCTATAAGAAATGTGTAGTTTCTTGACTGATTGGCGACCCTTGACTAACTGGATATTTGTCATGATCCAACAAATGAAATATAGAGGGGAGTGACAAAATATATTTGTCGTACTTTATTCCAAATATCCTATGGGCTTGTCAAATGTTATCATTGTTTATTATACTGTACACAATTTTAAATAATGTGTCCCCTCAAATAAAAATATTTTTTAAATCGACCTTTTGCGTTGAAAAACGTGGTAGTAAAATCATTTTGTATTTTTTTTTTTGCACAAAATTTCTAAAGTTATTGGTGTACAGAAAATATTCCTTATGCTATTTCTTCTAATGAGCGAAAAGCGAAAACTAATCATAAGGGGAAAAATTGTGTGTACCAGTGTTATTCGAGAAGTTATAATACTCTGTTATGCACGACATAATATGTGAGCAAATGAAAAACAAAATATTACTGTTCACAAAAAAAAAGAGTCAAGATGTGAGGACAGCATTTATTATCCCCATATCCCAACACAAAGAGCTGCAAAATATTGGTAGATAATATAATACATGGCGGCTTATATAACACATGAGGTAACTGCCTTCTCTCTTGTATTAGGTCACAATCCTTGCTCAATGTGCACCCTTCATTCTCAATCACCGCCTGCAGACGATAAATGACTGAATGGACAGCATTAAATAACATATCTGTTGAAATTGATAAAACGTGCCATTTGATAGAAGCCTTCAACATGGCCAATGTGGTAGGCCAGCATCGATAAACACACGATTTAATGTACCCCCTAGACAAAAATCGCAAGGCGTCAAGTCTGGTGATCTTGGAGGCCACTGGTATATAAAGTGGCGACTTATCACACGATTTTCACCGAACGTATCCTTCAGCAATTGTTTGGCACCTCGGGAGATATGAGGAGGTCCTCCATCTTTCATGAATGTTATTTCGCTTAGTGCTTTTGCCCTGCAATATGGGAATAGCCTTTTCTCTCAAAAGTTGAACATAACGTTCACCAGTTACAAAAACGATTTTAAAAGTTCTTCCATTGATTTTTCAAAGAAAAATGGCCCAATAATAAAAAAGGTGAACCCACACAAAACTGTAACTCTAGGCTGGTAAAGTGGCATTTCTGTAAAAAATCCTAGGGTTTTCTGTTGCCCAAATGCGGCTGTATTGAATGTTAAATTCTCCGTTTAGAGAAAGGTGAGCATCATCTGTCCACAGAACATTCGACAGCCAGTTTTCATCAATATCAATTTGCCGGAAAACCCATGAAGCGAATTCTTGACGCATCTCCAACATTCAGCTCGTGAAATCTTTGAATTTTGTATGGGTACACACAATAGAGACATTAATTGAAGCGTCTTCGGATATCACAATCATACTCGGCGAATTTAACGCCAAAAGTTCAATTTGGGGATCACCTGTCCAGGATAACAAAAGTCAGCAGGTTGAGGACATGCTAACCGACCTCGACCTTACACCGTTAAATAACGGAGAGAACACCTATACCTATCTAAGTCCACAGGCACAGAATCCGCAATAGACATCACAGCGATAAATTACAACATCGCACCCACAACACAATGGAAAATCCTGAGAGGTGCAATCAGTGACCACAGACCAATTTTAACAACCCTAAACTTCAAAATTGAGAATGTCCATTAGAATAAAAGAACATGGAACTTTAGGAAAGCCGCTTTGAAAAAATTCAAAGAAAAGCTTGAAGAACTGTGCAACGAAAAATTGAATTACAGAACGCTTGACAAAAACTTGGAAAAATTCTTTTCGAACATTTCAAAAGCTGAAAAAGCATCGATACCTAGAGGTAGACGTAACGACCTGTGGATACCTCACTGGAAGAACCACAACATCGAGGCAATGATTTCAGAGAGAGAGACAATATCAATGAACTTCTTAAAAAATAAAACAGAAGAAAACAGAAAGGAACTCATTGAAATTAGTCACAAAATAGAACAAGAAATTTGGATATGCAAACAAGAAAAATGGCAGTATTCTGCGAAAAAATGGATCCAAGAAAGGACAGCCAAACTGGAATATGATTAGAGTGTTAGAAAACAATCAAAAACCAACATTAATCCTCCAATACTCTAACCGATATGAATAGAACAGTGAGAACGAACAAACAGATGGCTGACATAATTGCTGAATATCTTTCAAGCACTTCCATACTCAACTATACGAATGAAGACAGGACTCTAAAAATAATATAAACCAGTTAGTTAAACAAGCAAGAAACTTCCATCAACAAGATATTTTCTCGAGAGACTTCACACTGAATGAGCTAAACTTATCAATAAAAAAATCCAAGAGGTCACCAAGAGATAATCTAATCTTTGGTCAAATGAATAAACACTTTGAAGACAAAGCTAATAATCAACTCCTACGAATACTGAACATTTCATGGCAAACTGGTAAACTACCAAAGAATTGGAAGATATCAATTATAGTGCCAATACTGAAGCCAAACAAAGATGCCAAGAAATACCAGAACTATCGGCCAATTGCTCTCACCAGCATACATTGCAAAATACCAGAACGAATTATCCACTCTAGTCTCATAGTCTGGCTCACTGACAATAATAAAATAAACCTCTACCAAACTTCCTATAGATCCTAGCACTGTACGACCGATCAACTGTTCTACTTCTGTCAATCAATAATAGATTCTTTCCAGGAAAAACCGCCAAAGAAGACCACGGCTATATTCCTTGATATGACCTCAGCTTTTGATCGAGTGTGGAGGGAGAAATTACTTGAAAAGCTGCACAACATCGGAGTAAGAGGCAAAAACCTTAATCTGGATTGCAGACTTCTTAAGGGGAAGAAGGTTAAAGGTTCGGGTCAATGGAGAATTTTCCAAGGAAGGAAGAACATGGGCTGGTGTAACTCAGGTATCTGTGCTCAGTCCTCTACTCTATCTGCTATATATTAACGACATCCATCCTTACCTCACTGAAGACACAAAGGTTGCCTGTTATGCAGATGATATAGCCATATGGCACACAAGTAGCAGCATAGAAAAATCGTAAAAAATACTGAACACATCAATGAGAGGACTGGAGAAGTGGGGAATGGAACTCCAAATGACCATAAACCCAATAAAACCAAACCTATGCCTCTTCTCCACTCACAGGGAAAAAGGCATAAATATAACCACAAAATAAGCATAAACAAACAAATAATTGATAAAATTAGAAATCCATAATACCTAGGTGTGATACTGCAGTCCTGGATCTTTCAAGTTGGTCTCGAGGACCACGCCATCACCATCTCCTAAGCGGCGAAGTACGCGATCTACGTATTCATCGTAGATCGCAAAATGCGTGATGTCGCTGGAGATCCACTGGCGATTCTCCACCAAATTCTGCAGCGCTGGCAGAGGCGCCATATTCATTGTACATAGTGTATAAAATGCATATTATCTTTTTTTAATAGTGCAGACTGTGCATGTATTGACAAGATGTCAACAAAATTATTTTAATTATTATTGATGAGGAATTGGAATTTTCAGAACACATAATTAGGACCTCAAATAGAGCTATCAGAAAACTAAACATTCTAAGAAGGCTATGTGGAACAAATTGGGGAGCAAAACCCAGAATTCTCAGAACAAGATATACCACCTTAATAAGGCCGATAATGGAATATGTAACACCGGTCTGGGCTCCCTCAAGCTCATCACTAAAAGTAAGACTAGACAGTGTTCAAGCAAAAGCGGCCAAAATAATCACTGGTGCTGTTTCATCCACCAACAATGAGAAATTCAGAGAGAATGTGTTCTAGACCTACTCGCTCGAAAGCAGAAGACAAAATAAAAACAACTTGGATCGGCACTTCGGAAACGAGGAACCAGAGGACGAGATCTCTCTGACCACTTGTGGTTTGGTGGATCCCTTTTCTGAGAATGAGGTGAAACTGACGGCTTTCAAGTTCGGGGAAAAGAAATATCCTGGTCCCGAAGGGATCGATAACACGGTCGTGAAAGCCCTGGTAAGGATGCACCCATCGCTTCTTTCCAGATTATTCAATAGGTGCCTGGACACTGGTACATTTCCTGAGGCATGGAAGGTTGCCCGAGTAGTGTTTCTCGAAAAGTCTGGTAGAAAGGGTAATTCTCCTAAAGATTATCGTCCGCTTTCTTTACTAGTGTGTCTAGGTAAGGTCCTGGATAGCCTACTAGCTCAGCGACTGAAGCATTGGCTAGAGAGTAATGAACTCCTTTCCTCTTTCCAACTAAACGAGGTGTTAGAGGGGGTTGAGATGAGCTTAAATAAGGGTGCTTGGGTTCTTCTCGTGGCCCTGGACATTGATGGCGCGTTCAACTCCATGAGCTGGAACAAGCTGATGAGAAATTTGATGGACATGGGTTGTCCTGATAATTTGTGCAGCTTGGTTCGTGACTTCCTGAGGGATAGACGGATTAGCCTGTTTTGGTGGGCGGAAGTTGGAAAGAAACTGTGCTAGGGGTTGCCCCCAGGGCTCTTGCTGCGGACCTATTCTGTGGAATATCCTGGTAAACACCGTTTTCCAGGAGGAGCTCCCTGAGGGAGCCAGGCTGGTTCTCTATGCTGACGACCAGTTCCTCATCATTGAGGCTGCTTCGAGAGCGAAGGCTGAGAAGTGTGTTGGAACTTTCCTCCAAATTCTCTCGATCTGGGCCCATGACTCTGGCCTTAAGTTCAATGTCTCCAAAACTAAAGCCCTCAGCTTTAAGCCTAGGGACATAAGAACTGAAAGGAAAGGGATCAAATGGGAACACATGCCGGCTATCCGGATGGAAGGACGGAGGGTAGCGTTGGTCAATAGGATGACCATTCTGGGGGTGGTCATTGATGACAAGATGGGTTGGCAATACCAGGCGGAGGAGATGGTGGCGAGAGGCAGGGAGGCATTGTGCAGGCCTGTCCTGCTTGGCTCTCAACAGGGGTGAGAAGGAGGGTACTATTTTAGGAACCTCTGCCTCTCCTGTGTCGAGCCAATCTTGCTATATGCTTCCGGGGCTTGGTGGCGCCGAAACAGGATCAGAAGGTGGCAACAACTCTAGAGAGAGTGCAGAGGACAGCGGCACTTAGAATCACAGGGGGATATCGCACTACCAGTAGTGAGGCCTTTTTGGTCCTCGCTGGGCTTATTCCCCTCGGATTGAAACTAGAGGAGGAGACCATCAGACAGAAGATCTGGAAAAACAGGGAAGATGCCCTGGGACTTAAAGCGGGGGCCCTGGAATCGAAGAGGGATCCAAGGAAGCCTCCGCAGTGGTTGCCAAAGTGGAATTGGAGTCCTGGAGGGCCGACAGGGATTGACACGGAGGTTTTCACTGATTGTAGTAAGTCTGGAACCAATACTGGAGCTGGGGTAGTGATATTCACTAATGGAGAGCTGATCTTCCAAGAAGGTTTAACACTCAGAGTGGACGAATTGGTCTTTTCAGCCGAGCTGGTTGCGATCAGGGTAGCCCTCAGAGTGTGTGCCGAGAAGAACTTCAGCCCGGACCGCCTCTATTCAGATTGTATGTCAGCCCTCGTCGCCATCAATCTGGAGAAAGGGCAACTCGCGCCTCAAATAATCCAGGAGCTGGAGATGATGACGCGGGCTCCGGAGCTCCCTTGGTTTAGGAGACACAGCCTCATCGAATGTAATGAGTTCGCAGACAGGATCGCTAAGGCAGGATGCTTTAGAGGTAGATCACTGAGGACCCCAGTGACCAAGAAAGAAGTTTATAGGAGGATCAGGGGGCACGTCCAGGACTTATGGTTGGACAGATGGAGGAACAGTGTGAAGGGGAGAGAGGTATTCAATGGGTAACAACACCCAAGTACCTCTGTAAGGTAATGTCCCACAAACTCATTAGGGTAGTTCGGGACATGGGCTCTTCCCCAAGTCTCCACAGATTTAAAATTAAGAGAAACCCTGATTGCGTCTATGGAGAAAGGGATGTGAATGCACGCCACTACGTCTTGGATTGTCCAAGGGTAGTGGGTGTGCAGGAAGAGAGAAGGAGGGCGAGGGGCGCGATCGAGAGTAAGCTGCTGAGAAATCACAGCAAGCTTCTTGAGAAAGCCCACGACGTATCAGCTGAGCTTTTCCTCAGCTGTGAGTGAACAGAGTCGACCGGGGGCTGCCTCCCCGCGGTCCCTGCTGGACACATTAGATAGTTTCCTATTTTGCTATGATTAAAGGCCACCGGTATAGAAATCCTTCCAGACACGTTGTTTGGGAGGTGGTGTTTCCAGGTACAATGTCCAAGCACTAGCTTGGATATCGCATGCCGCATTGTGGACCTAAAGGTCTGGGAGCCATCTGCTTCTAGGGTATACCAACTGTTCTTAGGTGGGATCCTCCAGTTCTTGTTTATTTTGGCTACTGTTTCTATTTCTTTAAAAGTAAGTTTATTTTTCTGTAGCAAGGGTTCTTTTGTGCCTTTTTTCGCTAGCGCATCAGCAGCTTCATTGCCTTCAATGCTAACATGTAAGGGTATCCATTTTGAGGTATTGAGGTATTTTATAGGTATTTATATGGGTATATATAGGTATATATAGGTATTTTATTTTAGGTGAATTTTTGAGGTATTGAAAGTTTTTGGAGATAACCAATTATGTTCCTGCTTACTTTGTCTCTAAGATCCCCTGTGTGACTCAAGTGTTGTATGGCACTTCTACTATCAGTAAGAATCCATATATCGTGATGTTTAATGTTTCTGGTGGATTTTAAGACTTCATAGATGGCTATAAGTTCTGATCTGAAGACTGAGCAAAAATCTGGGTTTCTTCTGTTTATTTTCTCATTGCCATTTGTGGTTTTAATGAGAGAGTCACTGCCAGTGTGTCCCAACTCGTCTCTGCTACCATCGGTATAGATAGTTATTGCATTTTTAGGAATTTTATTAATTATTTCTAATGATAATTGTTTTAAGTATTCTGGATTTTGGTATTGTCTGTTGGTGGGTTCATTTACAGTGGCATTGAAAATAACATTTTGTTAGTGGTTCGCATGGAGATATTTTTTCAGCTAAATAATTATTTTCCACCTTATATTTTAAAAATCCATTTCTTTTGGCCAGGTGGAGAGGACCTTCTTTTTTTGAGTCTTATATTGGGTTCCCAATTAAATATGTAATTGAAGGTTCTGTGTTTGTTTTCATAACTCTTGATTTTGTTTATATATTTTGGCAGATTGTAGCTTATTCTATCCTTCAAGGGCATAATGTCTGCCTCGTAAAGTACAATATTATTAGGGCAGGTTTTTCGAAGACCTGCAATAATTCTAGTTGCATTTAGTTGTATCCTTTCAAGTGTTTTTAGATTTGTTTCAGATGCTGTACCATAAATTTGATATCCATATTCCAAGATAGGTCTCATTAGAGGTGTGTAAGTTAATTTTAGTGTTGTTGCTTCAGCTCCCCACTCTTCCTGAAATATATTTCAAGATTTTTAGTCGGTCTCTTCCTTTTCTAATAACTTCTTCAATATGTTTACTGGAGTTAATTTATGGATCCAGGGTGTAGCCGAGATATTTAGGATGTTTATTATATTGCAATTGTTGTTCTTTCAGAATAATATTTGGTCTTATTTTGTATAGTTTCTTATCGGTAGTAAAAAGACAGGTTTCAGATTTTTGGGGGTTAAATTCTAATTTATGTTTATTAGCAAATTTTTCTAGGTGGAGAAGAGTCTTGTTCAAATCTCTTTCAGCTTTTTTCCAGTTAGTGTTGCTGCTCCATAGAATAATGTTATCAGCGAAAAGTCCAATATTGGTTTTATGTGAAAAATATTCTTCTATGCCTGCAATAAATAGGGTGAAGAGAGAGAGTTGGGCTAAGGACTGATCCTTGTGGTAATCCTTGATACAATTTGAAGGTTTTAGATAGAGTGCCATTATATTTGACCCTGATTTATATATTTTTAAGGGAATCATTTATCCAAGTGATAGCTTTTCCATCAATTTTGAAATGTTTGTATAATTTTGTAATTAACTTGTTTTTCCATACCTTATCAAAAGCTTGTGTAAGGTCTAAAAAGCAGCTATGGTGTGGTTAGTTGGTTGTATGTTTTGTGCATCTTTTACCTTTTGTGTGAAAAATAAGAGTTGGTCTATTGTCCCATGTCCTTTCCTAAATCCATATTGTTCTTCTGGTAAGAGATTTCTTGTGTCGGGGTGGTAGGTGAGTCGTCTGAGTATAATTTCTTCCATTAATTTGCAGCAAATATTTGTTAGGGAGATAGGTCGGTAGTTTTTTGGGTCATCAGCAGATTTGTCTAGTTTTTTTAATGGGAATTATTGTTGCATTTTTACAGTCTTGAGGCAATTTTCCAGTTTTCCAGGAGTTATTGAAAATATTAAGAAGTCTTTCTTTGCCAATTTTGCCCAAGTTTGATATCATTCGGCCATGGATTCCATCTGGCCCAGGAGTCTTGTTTAGGTCAGTGTTTTCTAATGCATAAGCTAGCTCTTTCATATTGATTTTTTTCATGGAAAATATTATGAGTGCTGGTGACATTTTTACAGTCATGAATAATCTTTCGGGCCTTTTTTCAACCTTGATTTTACTACTTATTTGATATGAATTACCTAAAAGATTGGCAGCAATTTTGTCATTAGTTGCTGGTGTACTATCTGTATTCTTAATCATATTTATGTTTTCAGTTTGTGGCTGGGCTCTGTCAATTTGTTTTGCCAAATTCCAAAGTTTTGTATTTGGGTTTCTTGGGTTCAGGTTTTCACAAGTTTGTTTCCATTTTTCCCTTTTCACATTTACGTATAATCTTTTTATTTTTGCAATCACAATGTTCAGTTCAGTTCTACAATTTGTTTGGTTTTGGGTGCACTTTTTTTGTAGTTCATTTCTTTTAGTTATAAGTGTTTGAATATTTTTTGCCTGGTGTGTATAATTTGGAATCCATTTCTTAATATTACCTCTTGGTATTGAAACTTTGGCTGCTTTAATAATGGTGTTTTCAAAAGATATCATATTAGCCTTTTTGAAGTTCCAGATTTTTTCTTAATTGAGCTAGTTTTGGTCTTGGTGCTAATTTCTATTAAATTAGGCAAATGATCACACTTCTAAAACTTTTTAATATTTGCTATTTGTGCATTTGTGGAAAATGTCAGGATAGTAAAAACTTATATCAATGGCTTGTGCAGTATTATAGCTGTAGGAATGATGGGTAGGATTCCCATCATTTAAGCACATGAAGGCATTATCGTCAAATATGTTTGATAGTATCTTGCCTCTTGGGTTTGGCGTAGAACATCCCCATAGTTGATGTTTGGCATTAAGGTCAGCTACAATAATAGAGTTGTCTGTAAGAAATTGAGCCATTGTCCATCGTCAATAAATGTATTGTTTGGAGGGTGATACATATTGTATATGTTGATGGCTTTGTTTTGATTGAGGTAGACTTTGATACCTTGGGCTTCGAGGTCTAATGTGTTTGTAATATTAACGGCTATGTCCTCATAGTACAAATTCTTGATTAAAAATGCTAGGCCATGCCCTTTAACAGCATATACAGATGGATCTTCAGACCTTACCCTGAGTAATGGAGGGGCCGGAATTAACATAATACTGCAAGATGTAACAAACATCAAAATCAAAGAAGGAGCAGGACAGATTTCGTCAAACTTCACTTGTAAACTGACAGCTATCTGGAAAGCTCTTGATTTATGCCTTAACCAACCATCCCTGCATCAAGCAGAAGGGATTTTAATATACAGCGACTCCATATCCGCTCTAGAAGCAATTCAGAAGGGCAATACTAGAATCACACAGAAAATACACTCGTTACTTACCCCAACTGGAATCATTGGAGAATAACTGCATTCTACAATGGATTCCTGCCCATGTTGGGATCGGGGGTAATGAAATGGCAGTTGATTTGGCAAAGGAAGCCAAAAAGCTGAGCCAGAAAAAAGAACAAATGTCAGTATTTGACGCTGATGCTTTGGCAAAATACAAGATAATTAAACAAAAAATAAGAAAAGATCAAATATGTGAAATAAACTCTGAGAGAAAACTGACAAAACCTATAACAAGACTTGGAACAAAACATCATAAAGGAATGAAAATACATCCAGATGGCACACGAACCTATAGAACATGCACCAACTGTCCTGGTGTGGATCTAACACCTACCCACATATTCTCATGCCCGCAGCCTTGCAGAAAATTGACATAGACCCAGAGCAGCAGCTTTATACATCCAAGATAGTGAACATTGCTGCTGCTGCTGTGATAGAGATGCATGGAGACATCTGAGGCTATTTATTGAACACGACGACAACAACAACAACGGCATTCCAGAGTAAAATAAATTATCATAGATAGATACATATTTTTCAAATGAACTAAAATAAACATAATCGATACTGAGTGAGAGTTGAATTTAAAATATTAGAAATTTATTATCTTCGGAAACAAACCGTATCTAAAATATCAATTTTCTTTTTGCTACATGTTTAATTTGCATTTACCTATTTTACATATCTCTGATTGTATTTGAAAATCGTTAACCAATTCTTCATACTTTTAGCGAAGTGGTGTTTTATTAATTTGTTATTTGATATTATTAGAGTTCTTTCCTGGTATTCAAAAAGGAAAAATACGTGTCGATCAGTTATAATTTTCAATTTATCAAACAATTTGGCCGCTGAATCTCTGATTCTGGTAGAGCGCCATCTGGCGAATAAAATTGTAACTAAAATCAATTTCGAATTTTTCATTATTTGCCATAAAAAATCCCATTGCATTCTGAACACAATGGTGGTTACCGCATTGCTCTAGCGCCAATATTCGCGGAGTTATTAATTTTTAAAGTTGTGCGGGACTTTTGGATCACCCTGTATATTAAAAATGCATATATAATGGGTTTTAATTATTCCAGTATATCGAGAGGTAACTCGCCTCTCTTTATCGAGGATATTTATGTTTTAAATTAAAACACGTGAGCGGGTGGTCACTTTCGCTTTGTAAGACCAATGTTGGGGACACTTCGGCTAGTAGAGGTTTTATTGTTTCGACGTTTCGACCAAATATTTTTGTACTATTTGGGAAAAGTTTAAACCTTTAACATAATAGGATCAAAGTTTCAAGACTTTGAGGGAATTCTTGACAGAAGCACATCAGACCCATGTCAGTATCTACAATACCAGTATTTGTAAGCTGCCATGGGTCACAGCTCCCATAGGGAAAGAGATATGTAGCAAAGTATTTATTATAATTTATGTACAGATTATTAATATCTACGTGACAATATTATTATTATATTAATACCTTTTTATAAAGTGTATTTATAATTATTTACTGACGAGGAACAAATAATTTTATCGAAAAAGACTACTGACCGAAGTGTATTGCAAGAATAATGAATGCCGACCACAATCAACCTCTATCTACAAGAGACCAATGTAAGAATTAACTTCGATTCAAATATTATATCAAGTGTATTAATAACCACTATATAATTATATATATAATATTATAATATTAATATATATGTGTTATATTAAAATATTATTTTATTTTATAAATTATATTTCATAGATTCAAATATTCTGTTTAAATATACCACCAGATGTCGGGACTTTCCCTATATAAAATCGATTGTTGTGTTTCCCGATGGCCGGCTCAAACCTTTTGTACATTATGTAAATAAGTATTTCATTTTTGTATTCTTACGCCTTAAGCCAGGCATTACTTTTATCAAATTATGTTTTATATATATTCCTTAGTTCAATTAAAGAAATCTCTGTTCAAAACTATTTTTAGTATTATATTTTCAAGTTTTTATCCATGACTGCATTAACATAGCATATTCTTCTCAACAATTCCAAAATCAAGCAGAAAATCTCATCTTTTTATTTATAATATATATATGTCATAACTTGTATATTATCAAAGAGGTATAATTTCTTTTCGCCAAAACAAGTATGTAAATATGTTAAGCTTGTGTTAAAATATAAATATGCAAATTCATCCATCTATAAAAACTGTACAAAAATAAAAGTGGCAGACATCGCGGGCGAATGCTACGGCACGTCGCGGGTGCGCTGCTCACTTGGCTGGAACTAATTCTTGATTGCATGCATAACGGTTGCATTATTCCATTCGATCACGACATATATATATATATACAGCGAGAGATAATAAATAAAACAGTATGTGTTGATGATGAATAATTCTATAAATAAATCAAATATTAATGTTATATGCTAAAACACAAAAATTAATGAATAAATTAACGAATATACATAATTATTAAAAATAATTACGATATACATTTTTAATATATTTTTTGAAAAAATCAATTTTCCTTTTTATTCGCTGTCTATCTTCTGTTGAACTTTCTGAAAAGAATCTTCAATGTTTTTCTGTTATATATAATTGATGCTTGTTTGAAATCTGGTACATGCCTATTGTTTAGGGAGTGGTCAACTAGGAGGGATAATGGTTTGTAGTTTTTAAGGCTGCTTTATGTTGATTAATACGATCTTTAAGTGATTTACCTGTTTCTCCAATGTATGTAGCTTGAAATGTTTGGCAGGGAATTTTGTAAATTACATTGGTTGTATTTTCTTGGTTTGAAATATTTTTTGTATCTGAGTGGCGTAAGATTTGTCGTAGATTTTGTGCAGATTGATATGTGGTAATTATTATCCCTTTAAAATTCGGGCAATTCTCTCTGAGCCGTAGCTATATGGAATAGAGCAATATCCTTTTTTTCAAGTTTGATGATAGCTCTTAATTGAGAATGAAATTATCTGTTTATATAAATGTTTCAAATGAATTTATTTGGATAATTATTATTAATTAATTCCTTTAGAATTCTATTTCTTTCTTCTATTGCATTATTAATAATCAATGTGTTTTTATTCGTTTTTAAAAGATATTTTACATTGATGATTTTATTACGGATAGGTTCAAAAGAGATGATTTTCAAATATAGTTTTTTTTTTGCTTATCTCTAGTACATGTGGTACAGGCCATGATAATCATGGTGGGTAGAAGTAGGCGACTGTTTTTACTGTAAGTGCACCACATGTATATACATCTGAAAAGCAGTTCGACTTTGCACTTACAAATGTTTTAGAGCCCTGTTTGGTTACTTGCACTCGCTGGTTGGACTTTTGCAAGAATCGGGGGCCATTCGATCATTCTTTTTTAAATCAGAAAAAAAAGTGTCCAATGCAGGATTCGATCCAGGTTAATAGTGATCGAAAACCAACGGTTTAGACCATCCTTCCACCAGCCAAGTGAGCAGCACACCCGCGACGTGCCGTAGCATTCTCACGCGATGTCTGTCACGTTTAATTTTGTACAGTTTTTAATTGATGGATGAATTTGCATATCTACATTTTAACACAACCTTAACATATTTACATACTTATTTTGGCGAAAAGAAATTATAATCTTGGTATTATGCAAATTATGACATAGTTTCCTGTGTGAGTATGTATTCTGTAAATGCCGGTTTCTATGTGAAATGTTTTTTACCATTCTCTCCTATCAAAACCAGACGTCATCTATTGACCGTCGCCGTAAACCAGTGGCAAAATTTCCATCTAGAATTTTGCCATAGATTTAGCATAACCACTTTGCCAGCTAATCATCTCTTTGGCAGATTGTTAAGATTCTATTGAATCTCCTCTTGTTTTGATTGGATATGTGATATTTTATTTTTAACACAAAGCAATAACGCGCCATCTATACATATAAAATGAAAGGATTTAAAAGCACGGATGTTTATTTTATACATAATACAAACTTCTACTGCCCTTACTGCGATGAAAAATATATTGGGAGGGCTTGGCTCATCAGTAGTGAACCCTCCCAGCGTTTCGCCAATTTAATCCACCAGACCGCTTCTCAGAGCTCTAATACTGTATTGGACGATTCTGCTTATATACGCAGCACTGAAGGATGGAATCTCAGAAATGGTTTATAAGCAAACTTTGGACATAAGCTTATAGGACAGTGGAATTACATTCAAATATTTGCATCGAGCAATGCTCTTCCGCAAACAATAAAGACAAGGCCAGTTAGGCATAAATTAACACAAAGCAATAACGCGTCATTTATACATATAAAATAAAAGGAATTAAAAGCACGAATGTTTCTTTTATACATAATACAAATTAGAGCTCTGAGAAGCGGTCTGGTGGATTAAATTGGCGAAACCGCTGGGAGGGTTCACCACTGATGAGCCAAGCCCTCCCAATATATTTTTTCATCGCAGTAAGGGCAGTAAAAGTTTGTATTGTGTATAAAAGAAACATTCGTGCTTTCAAATCCTTTCATTTTTAAACCTTTAATTTTATAAATCAATATCCTCCCAGCAAAATTCCCATCTATATGTTGGCCATAGATTTGGCCTAGTCACTTTGTCAGCTAATCTACTCTTTGGCAGATTGTTGAGATTCCATTGGATCTCTCCCCTAGTTTTGAATGGATATGTGATTTTTATTTTTATAAATTAATATCCAAATTCGAAACTATTATAGGCGCGTATGATTCTTTTTAAAATTAAACAATTTCTACTGTCCTTACTGCAATGAAAAAATTAATGGGAGGGCCTGGCTCATCAGTGGTGAACCCTACCAGCGGTTTCGCTAGTTTAACAGATGGCGCGCTAGTGCATCATAATATAAATCAATATCTTCCCGGAAAAAAGTTTCATCTATATCAACAAATATTAAATATATTGTAGGTTTAGTAATGTCTTTAAATGCGAACGTGGAATTTAAACACACGCAAACAATACAATTACTGATTGATTTATATTGATTTTTTCTGCACAATTTTCAACGTATTTATCAATTCAATCAGTGAAAGAATCCAAGAAAACCATCAATAAACTGGTCCTACTGTAATGTGCTAATTAAAGAAAGGAGAATGAAAAATGACCAATTATGGAAGCTGTGGCCCACAACTGTGTTTGCATATGGAATGATTAGATTTTTTCAAATTTGCATAGTTCGATACTTTTTAAGGGTTGAGATTACAGCTATATAGATGGAGAATATATATTATTAAAATTCAGTTAATTAATCTATAAAATTAAATAAATTGACCGCGGATTGATATATGACAATACTTTATTAATTTTTTTGGACCACGTTTGGGTGCCATTTACTATAATAAAATATGTTGTTAAGTGAAAGGCTGATGATGGCTTGCGCCATCTCTCGGAATAAATATCAACTAATCGATGATATTTTTAATAATCCAAGTATTTACCAAATATCACTTTTTTTGTTTCTAGAAAAGCTAACCACGTACAAGTTTCAGGCTGTCGGCCCTCATAAGCGTGGTGCAAAGCTGTACCTCAACGATTAAAAAATCTGGTCTTTAATACTTATTGTTTTATGTATATGTGGTAATATATGTGAATATGTACCATAATTATAATAGTGTAACAGCCCCAAAATTTATATATATTACAACGCGCCAGCTTGGCTATCTTGTAATCACAAACAAGACAACAAAGTTATATTGGGAGAGCAGCACCTAAGGCAGGATGATATCCAATTCATAAGGATTAAACCATATTTCCGGGAGGTACTTCTATATAAGTCGTTTGTGAGTTTCACGACCACCGCCGGATACCGACAAACAGGCCGGACAACAACAGAACATCTCTCCCTCTCTTGCAGATTACATCCTCCTGGATCTTGTCCGTGTCTTCGGCAGCGTCTTCTAGAACAACTCTGTGGCCGCCAGATAGCGCCGCTTTATCCTATATAAATTCATTGTTGTTGGTTTCCTTTGGCCAGCACAAGACTTTTTATAAACATGTAAATACATAATCAATACTTTTATGTTCTTCCTACTTTACATCTCAAATCAGTTATTTCATCCTCTAATTATTAATCATCTGATTTAAATCAAATAGTGATTTAAAGTTGTTTTTATTATATTTTCCATAACTGCATACCATTGGCAAATTTTTCATGTGCTCAGAACAAGTAAATAATAATTCCTCCTATTTTATTATAACATACATACACATATGTGAATATTGAATTGAAAAATATATATTTTACCAATGTGTGAAAATTTTTAAAATAAAAAAAGGTCAGGTGTTGATATTGAACAAAAGAGGCATATGCTGATCACGCTCACATAAACATTTTAGATGACAGAGAGCCATCTAGTGGAACAAAATCTAGTGATTTGGTCAAATATCACGGAACAAGTTAAATAACATTTAGTTTATTTGTATTCCACTAGATGGCGCCCCATGAAAATATTTTCATGTCAGCGCGATCAGCATATACCTTTTTTTAATATATATATTCAGCAATATTTTACTGAACGTCAACCTTTGTTAAAGTGAATACTATTTTTATATTGAGAAAAAGCAAACAGAGACGCTATGAGAAAGCAAATCTGGATATTCAAATATCTCGATATTCGTTGTCGTATATGTAACAGGGAGGCAACTATGCAACTATGTATGTAAATATAATTCCAGCACATGTCGCCAACACAACGACAGATTAAAGGACATTTTCGCTGCATCAACACGTTAATCTCGGTCCAGAGTCCCCAAGATTTCCCAAAGGATTTGATCCCAAACCCATTTCCGTCCTTCCAAATTGAAATATAAACAATATTCCTGATTGTTGGGAAACACCGATTACAGGCGTCAGCATAAACGGCTCTTCATGTAATTGCCGCAATAATTATTGTTCAATATATATTCTATATACAGAATTATTATATATACTACAGCACGCCTATTTATATGAATAAAATATGAAGGATAATATCATCTGCAATATATAAATAATAAGCAATACAGCTTCCGAATATGATTATCCTGTTATAATTGTTGCGCAATATTTTTTGTTCAATATATATATTATATTTAATAAAGATTTTTTGCAGTTTTGAGATTAATTACTTGTAGAGGAATTATTGGTCATTTGCTTGATTTTGGTATGCAGTCGTGGAAGAGATTATCCTAAAAATAGTCTTGATCAGTAATTAATTTAATTGAACCAAAAGAATCTATAAAAACATAATTTGATTAAAGTAATGCCTGGCTTAAGGCGAGTAGAATAAGGAAAACAAATGATTATTTACATAATGTACAAAATTTTTGAGCCGGCCATCGGGAAAGAACAACAACGAGTTTTTATAGGGGAACCATGACCTCTGGCGGTCGATTTAACAGAGTATTTGTATCTATGAAATATAATTTTAAATTGAATAATATTTTTATATAACATATATGTTATATATACAGAATTATTATATATACTACAGCACGCTTATTTATATGAATAAAATATTGAAGATAATAGCAGCTGCAATATATAAATAAAAAACAATACAGCTCTCTCTCTCTCTCTTCCTTGTTTTATTTTACATTTGTAGCGGCTCCTAAATATTAACTTTTCATATTTTCATTATAAGGTTTAATTTGTTTAATAACTATTTAATTCAAATATTCTACAATTGTTATGCCTTCTACATGCATTGGGAATAGCATTTTAAGGCATCACTCATGTTTAGGTGTCTCCAAGCGCCCGCCGCAGGCGGGCCAAGGAGAAGGCTGGAGAGGCGCCGACAGAAGTGGGCACCCCGGGGGAGAGAAGGCGAGTGCGCGCCGATTATGAAGGAACCAAGGCAGCGCCGAGCACTACTCCGGCACCGCAGGCTTCAAAAATAGTAAAGGGAACATTTGAGGGATCAAGATCAAGCGATCGAGACCCAGAACCCAGGAGGTCTGGTCTTTATCGTCTGGCTTTTATCTCGCTTTAATTCAAATATTAAATTAAATTATATTTTAAATATATAATGCTCATAAAATATACTTTATTAAAATTATGTGAATCAACATTAATATCATATGAATTGTTGACATATCAATATAATAAAATAATTATACATCATTCGAAATATAAATCATAAATCATATAAAATGTAAATATTTATCTATAATATATCAAACACATATATCTAACATTTTATAATCTAGAAATGATATATTTGACCACACACACAGATACAAAAAGAACTTCAACATGTAGTATACAAAAATACTTCTGATAATTTGTATTAAATAAATGTAACATATTATATACAGAATTATTATATATACTATCACACGCTTATTTATAAAGATAAAATATGAAAAATAATATCAGCTGCAATCCTTTCCTTATGTCTATAAAAATGAAATGCGAAATCGATGTTTGTTATCGCTTCACGCAAAATCTACTAACTCAATCATTATGGAATTTCGCATGTAGGTAGCTGAAGATTTCGTTTAACATATAGGCTATTCAAAAAACTAAAAAGGTTAATGTGCTTTTTTTTTTTAAATAAAAAACCAAAAAGCGTTAGTTCCAGTCTTTTACCGCTTGGGCGCAGCACTGGTCGCGACGATAATTGAATTTGATTGGTTAATAATTAACACGTGGTTTGTTTACACGATGAATGTTAGTTTGTTCACACGATGAATGTTTTTAAAAGGTAAGATTATCCAATCGCCGTGAAACTTTAGGAAGTTATTTACTATACTACTGGGAATATTTCTGGTTTGAATTTGATTTGAAATAAATATTCTTTGCGATTTTATTTGCAAATTTTCTACTTTCACTCGCAAGCAGCGCCTCTAGCGGTGTCTGGTGAAATTATATTTATAAATTGTAACAATGCTTAAAATGTTTTCCAAGTATAATAAATTTAATTTGAGAATTTAGTAATAAAATGTTCCAATGACGTAAAAAATACTTGGCATTTCAATATTAATATATATTTAAAGAAAAAATTGTAACGATTTTGTGTTAAATGTTAAAATGTAATGTTAAAATATATTTTTACATTGTTAATTTAATTTGCTGTTGTTTTATAAAAATGATGATGCAACTTTAATTGTTGTTGTGAAAATATCTTTATTTACGGAGCTGCTAACCATAATAAGTGATTTTTGAGCCCCTAATTGTTGTTGTTTATTATCGTTTGTTTATATAAAAAATTACATTGTATGTGATGATGATAACAAAAATGAAATTTTAAATTAATATATATAATTCATTGAGAAAAAAGAAATAATTAATTATCAAATTCACAAAAGTGACAATATCTTATTTAAAATATAATAAATGTTTTCAAAAGATTATGTGTTTCAAAAATATATTTAAACGCATATAACAATATTTATGTGAGTGGACAAGGCACCTGCCCGGTAAGCAGAAGGGTGTGGGTTCGATTCCCGCCCCTGGACACTTTTTATTTTTCCGTTCGCCATTACTCTTCATGTTTCACCTTTCCATACCTCATCCTCAAAGTTAGAAATGTCGCTATTTCTCTTTGAAAGTAAATTTCGATTTTTATAAAAGAAACATTCGCGGTATAATTTCAATTTTCGTTTTACATTTATATTTATATACGTTTATAAATCAATATATAGGTGGATTGGATGTTTTCTAGAATCGTTTTAACAAATGTTCGTTAGGCAAACTTTTACTCGGATAAAAACTGTGCGAAGCCGGGTACATTCGCTAAATACAGTTATTTACAAATCTTCGTTTGTGGCAAGAAACTATTCCTTCAACTTCAAATTACCGAGTGGACCAATTAATACTGATTTTTTTCAACTTATCGAGTATTTTTCAAGAGACCGGGAAAAAATTATCGAGAAGGTAGACAAGTATAGATTCAGTAGGGATTGGATGTTTGCTAGAATCGTTTTAACAAATGTTTGTTAAGCAAACTTTTACCTGGGACGAAGCCGGGAACATATATATATATGTGTTTGTCGGCTATGCACGCCCTCAATATGTAACTAATCTCGCTGAAATTTGAACAGGACAGAGAGTTAAATCTGAAAGAGTTTTTTTGTCGCACATTAACCAATAAAAATTATATTTAACCAAGTACTGAGCAACAATTTTTTTTTTGTCAGAAATGATGATGACAATATTGCCGTATCATGCTTGATTGCATTAAAAAAATCTTTTGGAAAATATTCACTAAAGCAGACCACGGGCGAAGCCAGATAATGATTAATAGTAGGCAGGAACAAAATTCTACCAGCGAAACATTTACTCGAGCAGAAGACACACGAAGCCAGGTCATCTCTATATATAAAATATCGTTTCTCGGCCTTTTGGCTAAGATTATGTAGTATATGTCTAGATATTTTTATTTATGTATATCTTTTTAAAATTATATTCAGTAGAGAGTGGATATGTTTGCTCGAAAATAAATTTCATATATTATATAAATATATGACATAACGAATTATATTATCATAATATTCTGTGTGTTCCCGAATATTATTATCAATAATATTCGTTAGGCAAACTTTCACTCGGATAAAACCGGGCGAAGCCGGGTACACATCCGCTAGTATCTATATATATAAAAATCAATATTCAAAACTATTTTAAAGGCGTAAGATTCTTTTTGATATTAAACAACTTCTACTGCCCTTACTGCAATGGAAAAATTAATGAGAGGACCTGGCTCCTCAGTGGTGAACCCTCTCAGCGGTTTCGCCAGTTTAATCTACCATACCGCTGTTATATTGCATTTTTGGAACTTCCTTTTATAGTGATACTGTTGGTAGACTCTTTGAATGGGTATGGTAGATTAAACTGGCGAAACCGCTGAGAGGGTTCACCACTGAGGAGCCATGGGCTCTCTCATTAATTTTTCCATTGCAGTAAGGGCAGTAGAAGTTGTTTAATATCAAAAAGAATCTTACGCCTTTAAAATAGTTTTGAATTTTGATAACAGATGTGGCGCTAGTGCATCATAAGAATCAATGTTTGTATGTTTGTTTGTTTGTATGTCCGGTATACAAATTCGCAGTAGTTCACTAATTCAAGCCATAATTTCCATTCATAGGTAAAAAAAATACGGGGAAGACGATAGGCTATTTAAAAAAAATATAAATCAATTATTAAAACTATATATTCAAATTATTCTACTTAGCTCACGAACAGCGCCCTCTATCAAAGATTAGATTAAATTATGCTGATGCAAACAAATAGATAATGTTGATAACAAACAATTATTTAAAAAATTCTCATCTAAATATATATCACTCGGGTAGATATGCACACGGGTCAATCCCGGGGCGAAGCCCGGGTCACCCGTCTAGTATAAAATATATTAAACACGGTATTGATTTGTGTCAATTTATTGAAGAATA